>JANFOE010000276.1:600000-999647 GCA_025667525.1 Glebionis coronaria | reverse complement strand
ATATGGGTCGGCTAACGAAAGCTCAAGAACAAGATGGGTCGTGGTTTGAAGGATGAAATTAAGATATAAGGAGGATGAAATTTGATAGCTAGGATTTCTTGTAATATATAAATAATGAATGACGATACTGAGTTTTTTTGTTCATCAAATATTATCGGATGGCTGAATTCTTTCAAAAAATTATTTATTTTTTATTTTTTATTTTTCACATAGAGCCATGGTTGGTAAGTGAAAACAGAGCTCTATAAGAGGGGAATAGACCCCGTTTTTCAAACAGGGCTCTATTTGGATTTCGAATAGAGTCCCTCCCCCTTTAATTCCCCAGGCAAAAAGAGGCTCTATGGCACTTTTTAACGGGGCTTTATGGTCATTTTTTTAGTAGTGTGCAACAAATAAATTCACCTGATAAATAACAAATACTAATAGGTATTTCTTCTTTTTGGTGCCAAGAACAAAGAAATATGACTATTTGAAACCCCTCCCCCAGTTTAAGTACAAATTTATTGGAATCCTATAAGTTATTTATTGGGAGGTGATTTGTACACTCCATAAATTGATTGAGACACTCTAAATGTTTGTATTTGGACATTTATACCCATACATTGGTGGAAGAGGCAAATTTTAACACACATATTAAGGGTAAAAGTGTCCACAAACAAACATTTAGAGTGTCTCAATCAATTTATGAAGTGTGCAAATCACCTCGCTTATTTATTTGAACCCTTCGTATTCCTCTGTAG
Organism: Glebionis coronaria; assembly: GCA_025667525.1. Lineage (NCBI taxonomy): Eukaryota > Viridiplantae > Streptophyta > Magnoliopsida > Asterales > Asteraceae > Glebionis > Glebionis coronaria. The sequence continues at coordinate 998,907 of JANFOE010000276.1, read as the reverse complement.
CCCCCCCCCCCCCCCCCACGACACAATTTTCTACATTAATATAATACTCCTCTATATTAATATCGATTTAAATTTTATAAAATAATTCTAATGGGGCCTATCATGCTTATTTCTAAATTAATATAATACTTCATTTACTTCATTTAATTTTTACTAGCATATTGCTCTCGTAAAGCGACGATGAATATTTAGTAGCGATTTTTGAAATGAGTAAAAGTATATTGTTTTACTTATTAAAAGTTCGTAATCACATTAATTTAAGGTGGTAAAAAATTACATCAACATAAACCCGCTAAAAATAAAGAAAAAAACTAAAAGTAATTTTTTTTATTAAAATGTATATTAAATTAAAAAGCACAACATTTTGAAATATATAGTAAATTTAAATTATAAACATTAATAAATAGATAAAAATATATTTTAATTTGAAATTAAAAATATTATTTTAATAACTACTAAAGATTATTGGTACATAATGTTAGAAAAATATCTAACTAGCTTGCTTTATATATTAAGTAAAAAAATTGAAAATTTAGTATTTTAATTTTTTTTTTTACAAAAGTCTCAAATGCTTTATAATATAACTAGCATGGTACCCGCACAATGCAACGACGAATAATAAGTGACTATTTTTTAGCAATCCATTTAATGTTAAAATGTAATAAAGTTGAATTAAAATAAATGAAATCACTAAAGATGAAAAAAAATAAAAATTGTAAATACATCAAATGGATGTTGAATTAAAAAGAATAAAATTTTAAAAAAAGGTGAAATTAGATTATGAAAAAAAAGAGAAAAGATATTTCAATTTAAAAATAAAAATAGTTTTTTAATAAGTTGTTAAAAAGTTGTTAAAAACATTTGTTACAAAAGAAATGAATGGTCAAGATTTGAAGGTAAGTTTGGATTAAAAATGATCTAATGATTAAGTTATAAATATGTTTATATTAATTTCTTGTTTGGAGTGAGGTTTGAAATTAAAATATGTATATACACCCTTTATATATAATATAAATAAAAAAATAAATTTAAATAATCATCATGTTCTCTCTTCACTTTTTCTTTCGATTCAAACCCCACTACTATAATACTCGTAATACCTATAAAATATAAAATATATTACATATATAGTCCTTATGATTTGATGAAATTGCAGGTCATGTCTCCATCATTTCGAAAATGCAACGGTAGTCCTCACTTTTGACTTTGGATTGCAAATATTGTCAAATGTTACTTATATATAGCTTTTGTCCTAAAAATTAATTATTTGAATATATATACAATTTGTCATGTTTAATAAAAATTTGTATGCAATTTCAAAATTTAGCTGAATATATATGCAATTTTGAAGTTTTACAAATAATATATCAAACGTAACTAGATTGAAACAATGATTGTTCTCTTGATAAAAAAAACAATGATTGTTCTATTCTAAGGATGAGCATTTTGACTAGAATCCCGAAATGAACTCGAACCGTTTCCAGAACCATACCGATTTCCGATACCCGAATCCCGCTTGGTACGGTATCGGGACTACGAAATAAGATGAAAAAATTCGAGACCATTAATTCGGGACGGGATTGGTACAAAATCGGGAAATTTCTGAAAAAGAACAGGAAATTCTTGATTTCCCGGTACCGGTACCGATTCGCGTACCAGTACCGATACCCGAATCCCGTTCGGTACGGTACCGATACAATAAATTTATGCTCGGGAAATAATCGGTACCAATAATTTGGGACGGGACCAGTACCATGCTCATTCCTATTCTATTCCTATGGGGCCATACCAAACACACATTGCGTTTGGTATGCTAAGATGAATCATTATCGGTAACCAAATGTCATAAGGGTGGAATGGTAATGAATATATCATTATTGATATTGTTGATTGATTTGTATAAGTTGGGTATGAAATAATTAAATAAAAATTTTAAAATTCAAAATATATGTGATTGAGAAATTTGAATATTAATAAATATTTTGTGGAAAAGTAAAATATGCGAGATCCATGGAAATGAAAGATGAAAGTCACATTTACCCACAACAATAAATCTATGTATATTCATTCATAACTTCATTTCTGTGTGTATTAACCAAATGTATTTATTAATTTTTCCGCTCATTCCTTCTATTTAGTAAAATTATACAGCCCAATGTTTCCCATCCAAATATAAACTAGTGACCATTTAGCCATAAAATTAGCAAAAAAAGCCCAAACTAACCCATGTAATTTTGAATGGGCGCACATGAATAAGTTATGTTACCATTTTATTATTTTAATCAATTCACATGTATAACGAAATAGCAATGTTTTCAGACCCGGGTTGGCTGACCGGGTCAACCGGTTGACCCGGTTCGGCCGAAAAATGGGACATATTGACCCGGGTTTCATATTTTCTAAACCCGGCTAAACTCGTTGAGTTTGGGGTGACCCGGGTCAACCCTGTTGTCGAGACCTGGCCGGGTTTCGATTTTTTTGGGTTTTTTTTTGAAAAAATTATGTAATTTTACGTATTTGCGACGGAAGTTTATTTTTTCATATTATATTGGTTAGTAAACAATTTATATTTTTAATATACGGAAATTTTTATGGTTTTTATATATAATTTTTGTTAATTATTAAAAATCTAAAAATATATCTTACAATAGACTACAATTTATATTACAATTACACCACACTACATTACATTTCAATGAGGCTTACAATAGAATACAATTTATATTACAATTATATACACTACATTACATTTCAATGAGGCTTACAATTAAATACAATTTATATTACAATTACACTACACTACATTACATTTCAATGAGGCTTACAATAGAATACGTAGTATATTATAATTACATTCAAGCGAACCCGCCTTCTTTATCTTTTTTTGGTTTTGTGGTGTGGGGGGTATTTACTGGGGGGGGGGGGGGGGGGGGGGGGGGGGTGGGGTTTCCAAATACACAAACTCATAGTGATTGGTATTTATGATAGGGAAATGATTTATCTTCATACTTCATGTGCCTACATATCCTTCTACTTATATGATTTTGACAAATGGAATGATCAATAGATGAAAATTAAGAAATAGAATGAGTGGATTACACATGTTATAATTTGATGTGAGTAGGAGGATAAGTAGTAGGATATAGTAGGAAGATTTAGCAATGCTCTTTATGATAGCATACAAAACATCATGCACTGAATCCGTTGTCAATAGAGCTCCAAGAATTGGAAGGGAATGTAGGACACGCTTGGGATGATGCCTCCGTCATCTGTTCCTTGGTAATCCCTGCATTGCAAAAGTTAGCTATGGAGTGCATGTGTTTCATACCGTATTGTGCTAGGGACCCGCAATGTGTCTCAAACGTCCTCACCTGAAAACAGGACACACAACATTTAGTTCAGAAGAGTCGTCTTAGTTTACATAATGTTCAGGTAGAGTGACGGGTTGGGTTGACCCACAAGCACTTTATATGATCCATTTTGTAGAAACATGTAAATAATCAAACGGATTTACTTGATCCAACATAAAAACATTTCTTTCACAAATAATGAATTCAGATGCATGTTTTTTAGTGCAAAAGTAGTTTGAACTCTCTAAATAAAAAATACTACTACATAGCAAGACTTACAAATGTTTTAAGGCAATCCCAGTCATCAACTAGGGGTTCCCCTGCAGGCCGGACCGCATTAAGCACCTCAGGACCCATCTCTAACCCAAACAAAACATTTCCAATGAGTTCAATACTGGCATCGATATGCATTCTGTGAGCCATTGCTTCGGCCAACTGTTTCCGAGATTCAGTCTTTCTAACAGATCCTTCTGGTGCCTTTTGATACTGTCAACAAAAGATGTTCAATACGCATACAAGGTTTAGAATAAAAGGGTCTGAGTTGGGTTATGGATAAAAAAAAGTAACTTTCTGGTGCCTTAACCACTTTTTGTCCAATTTTATTGTGCTTTTTATCCGCTGACTAGTGTGTCAAATACGATTACAAACATTATATAGGGTTCAAATACTATACGTTTGATTTATTAGCAGATTTAAAGGGTTTACGGAATTACATAATGCAATTTTCATGTTGTGTTGAACCTGTCTGATCCAATAGAAACAAGACATGACATTAATCCACGTATTCATAAAACATATCAAAGTAGCATTTTGAAGGTTAGACAAACCTTATGCCAAAAATGCAACAGATCTGCATCATACTGGTTGACAGCTTTAGAAGAGGGTCGTCGGGAGTTGCTCTCAATAAATGGGAAGTTTTCATTTGTAGGGTTTGTACCCAACATGCTAAGTTGTAAGTCCCCGTATTGCTTTACATGGGATTCGTAAACAGAATTGTCATTCGAGGATCTTTCTTTAACCTGCTCGAGTTAGTATGTGTCAATAAGTACAACTTTTTTCCGGGGATGCAAAACAACAAAAAGTACTCTTTAAAGACTTGCCCTATATTCTTTTCTTAAATGTACAAGCGTGGTTTGAGCTCTTTCTTGTAAGAACTTTAAAGTACAACATTACATTATGAGGCATGTGAGAAGAGTATAAAAAATATACTTTTTGAAAATGGTCGGATACAATTAAGCAATATTTTTAAGTGAGTTGTATAAGGTAAATCATATTTGTCGAGTTAACCAAGGCAGCACATCAAATGTGAATATCTCCATTTGGAATGGATTCATCCAATCCGGAGACTTTTTTGGCAAACGCGGTTAAAACATAGTGACACTGCAAGTGTCCCAACCCATTCTTCGTCTAAAGAAAATGCCCCCAGTAAACAGTGTATTATAGAAATATTGTCGTGGAATAAAAGGGACAACATAGATGTGGCCGGCTCAAATAGAAACGACAATGCTACTTCCAGCGTTGTGATTAAGCAGAAAACAAGTGATACAATTACTGACGCTGAAGAAAAGAGCAACGGTTTGAAACGAGGCAGAAAGCGTAAGATAGACTTAATTACAATGGAAGCTTAATTACAACGGTTTGAAACTAGTGTTGGGAACTGGGATGATGGAACTGAACAGGGCGTCTAATGGATTCTGGTGGCCTTGTGCCATGACTATACGGTGACCCTAGTAAATATCATGTTTTTTTCTTATTTTGACGTTATTTTAACATATATACTTGCATAGACGTAGTTTTTTTTTTCTTTTTTGACTCTTCGGTTTTATTTTCTTTAAACGCCTTGAATATCTATATGTGTGGTTTCTCAATCTACGTGGCATAATTTCTAAAACATATCGAATCAAAAATAAATATCTAATTAGTACTATGGTGCTACTTTATACGTAGTATTACTGAGTAAAGTAAAAAGCAATAAATTATGAAACGCTACATAAATAAGCAATGGCAAAATAATGAAGAATTTAAAAAAAATAGCATCAAAGTACAACTAAACTTGCTTTGTTATCTTTTATGCTACTAGTATACAGTATATGTATAATATGATGCTGGGCCTCACCATCCGCCTTATATTTGATCTATAGTAACCAAAAGAATGCATGTACTGTGTATACTTGTATGTAAAAAGTAGTTAGTTAAATATAGCGCATGTGAATACATGAATATTTCTTATTGTTTTTTGGTGGCCCTGTGCCGATGTGCCTACTGCACATGTGAATAGCGGGCACTGGAACTGAAGTAGGACTAATCGCATTGAGAAATGTTCCTCGCCAAAAACTAGGTTTGTTTTTTATACTTCCTCCGCCCTTAAATAAGTGTCAATTTTAACTTTTTCGGTCGTTTTTGTTTAACTTTAACCATAAGTATATATATATGTGTTATATTATACCTGATGAAAACTATACCTGTGAAATTTCATTTAAAACTCAATTCATTCATATAAGTATTATATAACACAAATATAAATATTTACAGTCAAATTTGAAAAAGAAAATACCGAAAAAAGTTGGGAAAATCATTTAAAAATGTAGTAAACTAACCACTTTTTATGGTTGTATTATTAAACTATTTTTTTCTCAATGTGTGTATTAAACTTTTTAATTTCGATCATTGTGTGTATTTTAAGACGATTTTGTCTTTTAAAATAACCATTTTACCCTTCAAATTTTGGGAAAAGTTGGGGTAAAATGGTCACAAAATACACACAATGATTTGGATTTGAAAGTATAATACACACAATGAGAAAAAAAATAGTTTACTACACACAACCATAAAAGGTGATAAGTTTACTAAATTTTTGAGTAATTTTCCCAAAAAAGTTAGGACACTTATTTAACGACGAGGGAGTACTAAACAAGTCATACAATTCTGACCGAGGCGGATGTATGATAGGCAGAATTATATTAATATGAGGGGTTCAAATAAATAGATATTGCTATGTAGAATTATATTAATATGCAGCAGTAGTATTATATTAATGAAGAAAATGAAAATTGTGTGATATATGGGTGGGTTCATATTTCTTTTGTTGTTGGCACCAAAGAAATACATATTACTGGTATTTCTTTTTTCTCAGGTGAATTTGTTCAAACACTAGAAATTAGAGAAGAAATCTCCGGCAATTTCATCCGCTTCGTTCCCAATCTCTGAAATTCTCGCAATCGGTCAAAGAGAAGCAAAATTTTTGAGATAGAAGATAAAAAAAAAAAAAAAAAAAAAAAAAAAAAAAAAAACTAAAACTAGAAACAACAAGATCTGATAGAAACAAGAAACAGCCCCTAAAAGAAAGAAACAGACTGAGTATTTGGACTAATTGATGCACACCTGATGCCTGTTTGATTTCTCCGACGGTAACCGGAGGTGGAAGACGTCACCAGTCAAGAACAAGATGATACTAAATAATAACAAGATAGCAACGTAATGGCTCTTCATATTTTATAAGTAGTGTGTGTTGCAACAATGCTTCAAGAGAGTTTCAAGCTTCAATAGGTGATCCTGGACCTTTGAACCTTTGGACCTTTTATTTTATAGGTGATCCTGGGGTGGCAAAAATACATGGGCATTTTGGCTCACTTAAATACTAAATAGACTTTTAAGCCGTCAGGTACATCTTTGAAGAAAATGGTTCCACACATTGAAGTAGGGTGAGAAAAAAATCGAAAAAGCCGAAATCGAACCGAAAATCGAAAAAACTGAAGCGAAAAAATCGACCGAATATAAAAACTGATTGTTCGGTTTTTACGTTTTCAAAACTAAAAAGTTTCGGTTCGGTTTCGGTTTTCATCCAAAACCGAACCGTAAAAACCGAACCGAACGGAACCATTCTATTATATAAAAAATATATATATAATATATATAAATAAGCAATATACCAAATGAAAATACATTTAAAACTCACGCATTAATACGTAAAACAATTATACATTAATATATTAGGCGTAATATATTCATTAGTGATAAGCTATTATTACACACGTTAATTAATTTGTTAGCTAACGGAATTTTACAAACGATAGTTAAAAGTTAACGATAAAATTTTGTATGAAAAACAAATAAAAGGAAATTTGGAATTAATATCCTTTGTTTTAATATAGGTTTTGCTTTCCTATTTTAAATAGGATAACCGCCTATATCAGGCTTATATATATACAAGGATATGGTGATAAAGGATATAAGATATCAAAATATAAACATTCCAACGTCAGAAACAAAACCAAAAGAAAAGCGATTCTTTACCTTTTGGTTTTATGAGAAATACTATTGTTAGTTTTGTATTTATTTGTTTTAACAAATATTAGTTGGCTTATCACTATAAGTGTTGTCCTTTTATATGAATGATATAAGACGAATTATTAAGAAATAAAGGTAGAAATGAGAAGAATTCTAGAGAGAGAAAGTAGTGAGAGAAAGTAGAGAGGAGATGATTAACTTGGTGAGATTAGATTAGAGAGAAGTGAGAAATACAAATGACCATCCACCCTCCTAACATGCTAGGAGGGTAGTATATATAGTCCACCCACATGCGGGCTTTAATGGACTATATATTGGGCCGGGCTTGTATTTTGGACTTTAATTAGTTTAAATCCAAGCCCGTGAATCACGACTAAATAACTACTTATTACAACGTTCTAATAAATAATACAATAGAAACCTATGACCGAACATTCTTGTTTGACTCAATATTTTGAGGCTAACAATCTCCCCCAATGTGAGGTCATTCCTCTTTGATATTTGGAATCCAATGGAGATTTATGAATTTCGTCATAAATGAGTCTTGAACGTGTAACAGTAGTTTTGTTCCTTCATGCTGTGATCTTTGAGCCTGTGTTGTTGTCTTTTGACTTTGTCTTTTAGTCTTGAGATCTTCAAATCATTCTTGACTTGTCTTTGCCATCTTGTGATCTTGTGTCTTTATCCACATGCTCACACTATCAATTGTTGGATAAGTCTTTGGGCATGAATATGTGGTTGTGAATCTTTGACTTTGCCGAGTACACCGTGACGCCACCTTCTCGAGACAAAACATAGACACGGACTGAATGGCTTTGACATTCGTCCTAAATCGGTAGCGTTTTACCTCCGGTCGGTGAAGACCGTTATACGATATTAAATATCGTACCTGTGATCAGGTAGATTCAATTAAGAATCTCCTTGACAGGGTTTCGCGGCTGTACTATCCGTTCTCTTTACTCGACCGTCTCAAAGCAAGACTGCGAACATAAAGAGTGAATCAATTGGATAAATACCCGCTTGATTAAAGTCGTCAATTCAAATTCCTGGAACAAGTTTGATTCATTAAGAATCTTACCATTGTTGCTTTCCATTGACACAAGTTTGATTCATAAGAATCTCACAAGTCACCTACCGTAGCGCTGTTTGAGGTTGACGCTAGAAGGATTTCCATTCGTCACTGTGAATATTAATGAATATCACTCTGAATGTTCTGGCAAGACCATAAAGATATTGCGTAGAAACCTGAAACGAGTTTGAATCAATTCAGAATCAAACCACTGTTGCTTTTCAGTTTTACATATGTTCAATTCATAAAGAATCTTGCATATGACCTACTGCAGTGCTGTTTGATGTTAACACTGGAAGGATTTCCACTCATCATTGTGAATACTAAGTAGTATCACTCTGAGTGTTCTAGCAATATCACAAAGATATAGCGTAGGACTCTCTTGATCTTCATTCGTGTGTCCTAACGAGATTTGATTTATCTCTTGGCTCTAGACTCGATTTGTGCACTTTTAGTGGTCGGAGGCTGGAGCAGATGCCACCTATTCAATATCAACTATCTCGGAGTGAGAAAGTCAATAGAAGTCGTGTTGATCTCCGTGACAATAAAACAAACTTCTTTTGAGAGAAGCCTGAGTAGCTAGGAAATGGTTGTGCTTCACATCACTGGGTCCATGATGAGTTTGTCTTCATGATGAGTTGACCCGGTTTCTGCCTAAGTTGTATGGAGGGCTTCTTTCTTTAGACCCTTTATCCTTACATTTCTTTTTCATTCTTCAACCCCTTCAATGCTTACCAAGACATCATTACTAGCACCTTGTTGTGATTGTTCCAGTGCTAGCATCAGTACTTAGTCGGCATTCAGCTACGTTCACATTCTACTCCATCTTTCCTAAGGACTTCTAATAATCTATTGGATTGTCCCTGGGAAGATCCCTCCGGTTCTGGTTGGATCATAGGACTTAAACCTAACCACCCTTTTGACACCAATAACGTCGTGAATTAAAGATGTTGTGGGTATTTGATCGTAACCATGAAAACCACTTTAAATTCTAACAAAGTGTTTGAAAAACATTTAACACCTTGCTAGTTTTGTCGTTTCAGAAATGCTCCCCCTTCACATGTGCATCGATAATCGAAAGTGTTTCGCACATGTAGGTAAGAGTTAAAGTGCTTGAGTCTTATATTAGATCACATTTTAATCACATTTTCTCCCCCTATCTCTAATATATAAAATCTTTTGATATTAGAGATACCAAATTTGATTAAAATATATTTTGAAAAATAGTCTTGAAATCTCTGGGAGAAAGATGTGTTAATCCTTTGCATGAAGTTAAAATGGTCCCCCTCAAAAATTGATCCAATTGAATTGTCATTGTGAGGATATGATCCACATTTCGCTTTTTGAGGATGGGAGTTGTTGAACACACAATTTTTGAAAGATTTTGAATAATCATTGAGAAATTCTTGAAAAAATTGTGTTCAACGCTTTTTGAAAAATCCTATTTCTTTTTGTCGAAGAGGTTTTTCTAAAGCATAAACTTGAGTTCATAGACTTTGAATGTCTTGACGAATCCACTCAAGTGTAAGAAGATTTCTCTTCTTTTGCTGAGGGTAAGGGTACTAAGTCGTACACTCCCCCGTGAATTTCGATCCGGGTTGCAATCTGAAAGTGATTACAAGCCATTGTGTTGAGCTCAAAACGTTGAATGTTTTGTGACAAGCTCAACCCGTGATAGATTGCTCTACCCGTTGTTTGGAAATATTTGTCCAAAATAGACAATTTCCTTTATTAAAAGAAGAAATGACATGTTTTGAAAAATATTTACAACTTTCATTCGAGCTTTATGTACACACCCGTGTCGTTATTGAGCGACATTTCTAGGTACGTTCATATTATCGATACTGAAAGACATGTCGAGAAGAATATTTTTGGATTTTGAAAGATTTTTTAATTTTGTGTTTTGCTTTTATGTGTTTTATATTTTTGTATTTTGCTTTTTCAAAGATATTTACAAGTTGATGTTTGATAGATAAATCAAGCAGGCTTCTTTGCCAGAACCTCCAGTTCTGCTGGAGTCAAACATCTCATACCAATTTGCCTAACTAGATACGCAAACCTCTCTTTCGAAAGAGCTTTTGTAAACAAGTCAGCTAATTGGTAATCAGTTCCAACAAAGTATAATTCAACAATACCTCTTTCAACTTGTTCCTTAATGAAGTGATATCGGACATCAATGTGCTTCGTGCGGGAATGCTGAACCGGATTGCAGGAGATGGCTATGGCCGACTTTGAGTCACAGTACATAGGTACTTTATCAAAATGGAAGCCATTGTGTTGAAGGATGTCGTTGGTAGAACGTATGCATATTTGACGGATCAACATGGCGAGTAGAAGACTCTCCAGTTTCGTGTACCGGTGTACCAAATGGGTTGATAAATTCGTCTTCGTCAGATAATGCATCGTCTGCTTGATGTGTGTTCTCTGGAGCAATGACAGTAGTTGTGGATGTTGTAGGATCTATTGTTAATGTGATATTCTGAGGAGGTAAATCTGCAACAACCCGTGTTGAAGTAGATGAAGTTGTATCTGGTTGTTGACGATGATCGGTTTCATCATTCTTATCATGAGTGACAGCGGAAGACTTCGATACAACTTGTTTCTCCCCCGTGAAATATTCATCATACATTGGTCCATACAACATTTCCAACTCTTCAAGTGTCGTGTCCACTGTCATATCTGCTCTAGGAACATGTTCAGGAACCAGCTTTGAACTTGACGGTTCATTGCTGTGGTCTTGAGTTCCGAGTTCCGTGCGGTTGTGAACGGAAGTCGTTTGTCGTTGTGGATCGGGACTTAAACTGTTTTGTTCAAGTGCCATCGTCTTGCTTACTTGTGAAACCCCTGAGACACATATTTCTCTGATATTTGTTTCTTTAGCAACCAAACTCTGAGAGTGTCTTTTGTTGAACGGTATGAATAAGGGAAACCTTTATGTTCTTGTTGAACCTTTACTTGATTACCTGCACTTTCATCAGTAGTTTGTATGCTTGCATATTTGTTAGTTATATCTTTGTGAGAACCATGTGGGGGTTCACAGTGAACCTTTGTCGTGCTAGAGGGAAATATTTTTCCAGTAGGAACCCATTTAAGACCAGTTGTTTTGAAGATTCTACCTGTTTGTCTCCACTGAAGACAGGGTCTAGAAAACTTAGCTTTCTCATGTACCGAGGAAGACTTAGTTGGAGAAAAACTATTTCCTATTGGGTTCCATCGTTGAGATGCTCTAGCTGTTTGGTTCACCTTGTTCAGGACTTTAGTGATGCAATCATCATGAATGGCATTAAACACACATTTGTTACATTTTGTGCAAACAAAGTGCTTAGCATCTGAGAAGGATCTAGTGTTCCTAGGATAAGCTGATTTGGGCACATCATAGAAGGGTCTAGAATTCCTAGATGTGTGATTAGCGCTCCTAGGTTTCGGTTGGGTCCTATCTCTTGCTTGTGTCTTTATCTTAGCATCCTCTAGATAGCTTGTATGACCCGTGTCATTTGAACTTCGCCTAGGCATGTTCTTGTGGATATTGCTAGAGTTGCTTGAATCATTCATGTGATTGGGTTTTACATAGGCAGAATATCTTAAGGAGTATCTAGATTGTGGAGTGACAGTGTTTGGCAAATTACTACGCATGTCAACTTGGGATGCAAACCTCGAGTTCGATGTTTTAGGTCGTTCAGATTTAAACGCATTCGGTTGTCTAGCAACTGAGCGGTTTCTGAATGGTTGAGTAGGAGGTTTCCCCAAGATAGACTGATTTGCTAACTTAGTATCCACACTATTTCCTTTTAGCTTCCTTAATTCATTTTTCACTGCTGTTAATGCAAAAACCTTTTCCTGAATCTGAGCTTTCAATTGCTCATTTTGTAGAAGTAATTGAGCGACACGTTGTTCTAACTTAATGTTTATATTATCAAATATGTCGTTATCAGCATTCGCGTCATTACTATCTACAGTGTCGATAGGTTGCACAGATATTCCACTTATTGAAGCAGGCGGAGGACTTGGATTTTGAGAAGCCAACTTTGATTCTAACAAATTTATTTGTTTCACAAAATGTTCTTTTTCCGTATTAGAATCTTGAATCTTACGATCCAGTTTTTGTTCAAGAACAACGTTTGCTTTTTCAAGTTTTTCAAAATAAGATTCAAATTTGTCATTTTTCTTTAAAAACTCGAGTTTGGCATCCTCAAAATCTTTTGTCTTTTGAGCTAACATAGTTTCAAGCTCATGAATCTTAGAATCAATATATTGATGATCATCATACACAGCATTTAATTGTACCTCAGCCATTGGCTCCTCATCATATATGGGTCTGATATCTGCATCATCGGTTGCTTGATCATTCCCTGAGTTGTTGCTGGTATGCTGCCTTTCTGATTCTGTCCCGCTACTTTCTGTGCCAATCGAACAAGCATCCAATGTTTGACCATCATCTACATTGCTCTCGTTCTGCTGCATTAATATGTTATTCACCCTTCTTTCAACTTTTAGTTTATGACTTGTTCTTTCAGCAATGGACTTCCTTATAGCACTCATGTGTTGAAGAAATGTCTCCTTGAATTCTTGAACTTCTAACCGAGTATATTCAAAGAAGTATTTGTTGATGAATTCTCGATCATAGTGTACAGAGACCTGTGTATCAAAGAATTGCTGAAACTGATTCTCGAGAACCAAAACCGCATCTATGGATTCAACCTCTTGAAATTCATCATTGGCAAGTTGTTGTTCAATGTGATCTAAATCGAGTAGCATTGTGCTTGTGAATGTCTCAACATCTTGTCCAGTGAGTGACATGAATACCCGTTTGAATCCAAGTTCGACGCGAGTGCCTTTTAAATCGTCATTTGAAAGAACTTGAAGGTGTGACTGGAGTGATCTAAAGTGTGTCATGCATCGTTCTTTTGCAACCGACATCTTGGATTTGAGTGCATGCACATCTTGTGTTACGGAATCCATAATGGGTGACACAGTTGATGAATTGACTTTGGATCTTAAGTAGATTTGTTGTGATTGTGTTGTTGTTGAAATTTCGAAAATTTGAAATTTTTCCTCAGTCCGACAATAAATTCCTCAGTCCGACTAAAACGGTAAACCGAAAATTTTTTAATAACCAAATTTTGAAAACGAGTTAGAAATAGCCAATAACTAGTAGGGAAAAAATTTGAAAAATGAAAATTTTAACGAAAAATAAAACCTAAAAATGGCCTAAAAATTTGAATTTTGGTCCGAAAATTTGAATTTTTGGTCGAAAAATTTTTCGCATCGCCAAAATTTGAAATTGAAGCTTAAATGGCCTAAAAATGGTCTAGGAAAAAATAAATTTTACTTGGGTTTTCCCGCCAAAAAACTCTTTTTTTTTTTTTTTTTTTTTTTTTTTTTTTTTTTTTTTTTAGCTAAACAAGTCATCGGAATTTCCATCGGAATGTCCATCGGAATATGCCATCGGAATGTCCATCGGAATGTTCATCTGAATGTGGCTTGGCTTAGATCGCAATGCACTGTCGGAATCCCAGATCGCAATGTACTGTCGTAATCCCAGATCGCAATGTTCAGATCGGAATATGTTCAGATCGGAATGTTCAGATCGGAATGTGTCTAAAACAAATTTGGCAGAGTAACGACTCAAAAGTCCCTTGAAACCGTCGGAATCCCAGATCGGAATGTGTACCTATCGCAATGAGGCTGTCGCAATGTGGGCAGAGTAACGTTTCAAGATTGCCTTAAATCCGTCGCAATCCAGATCGCAATAACGATCGGAATGTTCAGATCGGAATATGGGGCTATCGCAATACTGATCGCAAAGTAAAACCCTAGGGTTATTGCGATCGAAACCGTACTTACCTTTCCTAAATTCAAGCTGTCGCAATAATGGTGCTTTTTCTTCCAACTTTTTAGGCAACGGTTTTTGGCAACTTTTAGGCAACAAATTAGCAACTTTTAGGCAACAAATTCGTGATTTTTACCAAACCAAAACAACCAAATCTCTACAACAAGTATATAGATGATTTGTAGCAAGATAAAGAACACGAAAACCACAAAAAAATTTGAATTCGAGTTGATTTATGGAAGAAATCACACGAATCAAATAGAAGAAGAACAACCAATAACAAATCTACCCCGTGGCGATTGATACCAATTGTTGTCCCTTTTATATGAATGATATAAGACGAATTATTAAGAAAGAAAGGTAGAAATGAGAAGAATTCTAGAGAGAGAAAGTAGTGAGAGAAAGTAGAGAGGAGATGATTAACTTGGTGAGATTAGATTAGAGAGAAGTGAGAAATACAAATGACCATCCACCCTCCTAACATGCTAGGAGGGTAGTATATATAGTCCACCCACATGCGGGCTTTAATGGACTATATATTGGGCCGGGCTTGTATTTTGGACTTTAATTAGTTTAAATCCAAGCCCGTGAATCACGACTAAATAACTACTTATTACAACGTTCTAATAAATAATACAATAGAAACCTATGACCGAACATTCTTGTTTGACTCAATATTTTGAGGCTAACAATAAGTATTAGCATACTTAATTGTTTGCTATAACATATTGTTTGCGTATTCTTAAAGAGATCATACTTTAATCTTTATTAGTCGTTCGATAAAAGTGTTTAATCCATTGCTAAAAGTTACACAATTCATTATCGTTTATGTTAATTATTTATCTCTACGTGAAGCTATATTCCGATGCGTACTCGTGATTATTAGTGTGTTAATATGGTTAAGGGGTTTTTATAAATTCCAACAGTGGCATCACGAGCTGTTCGTATAGCTTTTAATTACATTAACAAAATAACGAAAGAGATAAAATTGTGTAAACTTACTATGATGGTGTTTGAATTATTTTATTTGATGATTAGTTTTTCATAAACCCTAATTAGGGTTAATAAAGTTAATTAGACAAACCCTAAGTTGTATGCAATTTTTGTTGATAAATAAGTTGTTAATCGTTAATTAGTCGTTATTTTCACGTTGTTAATTGTTAAACTTATGGTTCGATCCATGGAAATCATGCAAGTTTACCATGGATCATGTGTTCTTGATTAATTGTTTTAATTAAAGTCATGATAGATGTGGTATGCATGAAATATGTGATTAATGTTGGAAATATAGTTCAATTGTGGGTTCAGTTCATACTGGTGAATGGGTAAGGAAGTACGGAGTGTACACTCATAAGTCACGGAACACCCAGACTCTTATAGTGGGTAATAGGGGTGGTAATTTCAGACCCGACACGAAACCCGACCTGAAATCGACACGAAAATTAACTGGTTCGGGTTGAATATATTGAATCATAGGTCAGGGTTGGGTCGGCCTATCTCACCTATTTATTAAACAGGTTAGGTATGGGTTGGAAAAAAATTAAGCAGGTCGACCCGACAACCCGTTTAATTTTTTTTCCTTATATTAAAAATGATTAATATTTTACCATACATGTTTACTAGTTTAAACATACCGAACATAAACATGTTTAACACGTCTAATGTGTCTACTTTTATATATAAAACTTGTTAAATGGATCAATATAAAAACCCGTTTAACCTATTCAACCTATATAACATATTTAACGTGAACCCAAATATATATATGGGTTAAATGGGTTAGGTTCGGGTTATGTTTAAACGGGTTAGGGTTGACATAACTGACCCGATTATTTAAATGAGTTAGGTTTGGGTTGGAATTTTCTGACCCGCCAACCTGACAACCCGAACCCGCTAACCCAAACCCGACACGAATTGCCACCCCTAGTGGGTAACATGTTGTTCAGCATTGCTTTACATTGGACATTAGGGTCGAATAATTTACACTGGTCTTATCCCAAGTAGGTATTCGTGATACCCAGGCATTAGGGTCGAATAATTTACATTGGAAAGTGATTACACGATTCCAAGTGATATCTGGTAACCATTGTTTTGGTACGTAGCTAGGTTTTTATTATCTTACCCTGGTTGGGACGCAGTAAACTCCAACAATCAAAGTAAATCTTTTTGTGATAATCAATGGCGGTTGCAATGAAGCATATGGTCGCTAACTTTTCCAAGCTGGATAAGTTTGAAGGGGTGGATTTTAGGAGATGGCAAAAGAAGATGCACTTTCTTCTTTCTACCATGAGTGTGGTGTATGTGCTGACTACTCCCATTCCTGATGGTGGTGGTGATGCTACCTTGGAGGACCTGAGGAAAAGGAGCAAATGGGAGAATGACGACTATGTGTGTCATGGTATTATTCTCAATGGTATGTCTGATTCCTTATTTAATATTTACCAAAATTCTGAATCTGGTAAAGAACTATGGGATTCTTTGGAAGCCAAATATATGGCTGAGGATGCATCAATTAAGAAGTTCCTTGTGAGTGGTTTCACAAATTACAAATGACCGATTCAAGACCAGTGATGGAACAATACAATGAACTTCTTGGAATACTTGGTAGATTTACACAACATAAAATGAACATGGATGAGACCATTCAGGTCTCTTGTGTCCTTGACAAATTACCTCCTTCTTGGAAAGATTTCAAGCATACCTTGAAACATAAGAAGGAGGAATTAACTCTTGTTGAGTTGGGCAGTCATTTGCGCATTGAGGAATCCCTTAGGGTGCATGAAAGGGATAAGCCAAAGAGCAACAATGTTGTTGGTTCATCAGTTGTCAATGTGGTGTAGCATAACAATTCCTCCAGGTACAATGACAACAAGGGCAAACGTAAGCATCAGGATAACACCAAAACTAATCCTAACAAGAAGTCATCATCAGTGACTTGTTGGAAGTGTGGGAAACCTGGACACTTGAAAAGGGATTGCAAAGGTGTTGGTACTGGCAGCAAAGCTAGTGGATCAGGCACAAATGGTTCAGTGATTGGTTCTAACAACACACTGAAAGGTTAGAATATGTTTAATGAATCTCTCCAGATTTATTGTGTTACATATTTATTTGAAGCTTATTTTGTGTAGGATAATGATGTGGCGTGGTGGGTTGACTCTGGAGCAACAGTACGTGTATGTAAAGATAGATGTTGGTTCAAGACTTATGAGTCACTGAATGATGGATCTATTCTTCACATGGGAAATGAGTCAACATCCCTAGTGCATGGACGTGGTTGTGTAGATCTTAAGTTTAGTTCTGGAAAGATTGTTTTTTTGTTTAATGTTGTGCACGTTCCTAATATTAGGAAGAACTTGGTCTCTCTAGTAGTGTTTTGAATAATTGTGGTTATAAACAAGTGATTGAATCTAAGAAATTTGTTTTATCTAAACATGGTGTGTTTATCGGTTTTGGCTATTTGTGTAATCAAATGTTCAGGCTTAATATTGATTCAAATGTGAATGTTGATTCTGTCCTGATGACTACCACTAAACTGAATGATTCTCACTATGGCATGCTAGGCTAGGCCATGTCCACTATAAAAGGATGCAAGATATGTCTAAGGATGGGTTAATCCCTGGTCTTGACATGGATACTGAAAAGTGTCAGACTTGCATGCTGAATAAAATTACTAAGAAACAATTTCAAGATGTAAAACGTGAAACTAAAGTCTTGGAGCTAATCCATAATGACCTATGTGATTTGCGTGCTACTCCCTCATTAGGGAATAAGATATATTTGGTAACATTTAGTGATGATGCTTTAAGGTTTTGTTATGTTTATTTATTGCATACTAAGGATGAAGCATTAGATAAATTTAAAGTATTTAAGACTGAAGTTTAATGACAACAAGGAGTCCAAACCAAAAGATTTAGGACTGATAGGGGAGGTGAGTACATGGATACTTAGTATTTTTAGTCTGTTGGAATAATCCATGAAACGACTGCTCCTTATACCCCACAACAAAATGGTATATCTGAAAGGAAAAATAGAGTACTGAAGGAGATGGTTAACTCCATGTTGTCCTATTTTGGACTAAGTCAAGGGTTTTCGGGTGAAGTTATGTTAACAGCTTGCTATTTATTAAATAGGGTTCCTAATAAAAGGAACATGATTACCCTTTATGAACTCTATACTAAAAGGAAACCAAACTTGAACTATCTCAAGGTTTGGGGTTGTAGGGCTGTTGTAAGACTCCCTAATCCAAAAGTGAAAACTTTAGGTGAAAGAGGCATTGAATGCATCTTTGTTGGATATGCAGAGCATTCCAAGGCTTATAGGTTCTATGTTATTGAAACTAATGATTCAATTTCTATAAACTTAATCATTGAATCAAGGGATGCTAACTTTGATGAGACTAGGTTCACATCAGTATCTAAGCCAAGCCTTAGGACTCCTACTGGATCTGAGGACATTGGTGGTTCAGTATAACCTGAAAGGGTCACTGATGAGGTTGTGGTTCAGCAACCTGAGCCTGAGCTTATACAAAGCACAAGGTATAGGACTCCAAAGAACTTTGGGCCTGAGTTTCAATTATACTTAACTGAAGGTACAAGGGATGAGGTCTCTGAACAGTAATATTATTGCTTTAATGTTGAGGATGATTCTAAAACATTTGATGAAGCAATGAAGTCCCAAGATGTTTCTTTCTGGAAAGAAGCAATAAATGATGAGATGGATTCCATCATGGGCAACAACACTTGGGTGTTGGTTGATCTACCTCCAGGTTGCAATCCACTTGGTAACAAATGGATTTTTAAAAGGAAAATGAAGGTAGATGGAACTATTGAAAAGTTCAAGGCAAGTTTAGTCATTCAGGGCTTTAAACAAAAGTCAGGGATAGACTACTTTAATACTTATGCTCTACTAGCACGTATCAGTACCATAAGAATGTTGATTGACTTGGCATCAATTCACAATCTGATTATTCATCAGATGCATGTGAAGACAACATTCTTGAATGGTGACTTGGATGAGGAGGTTTATATGAACCATCCTTAAGGCTTCATCATGCCTGGTAATGAGCACAAGGTGTATAAATTGATTAAGTCCTTGTATGGACTGAAGCAGTCACCTAAGCAATGCACCAAAAGTTTGATGAAGTGATTTTATCTAATATCTATTCACTTAACCAAGCTAAAAAATGTATATATAGCAAATTTGATGAATCTGGTAAAGGAGTCATCATTTGCCTATATGTTGATGATATGCTAATATTTGGTACAGATCAAGTTTAGGTTGACTTGACAAAAGATTTTTTGTCATCTAAGTTCTCCATGAAAGACATGGGGGAGGCTGATGTTATCCTTGGCATAAGGATTAAACAAGAAAGTGATGGTATTGTGATTTCTCAGTCTCATTATATTAAGAAGGTCCTGAAGACATTCAATCAATTTGATTGTACTCCAGTGAGTACACCAATGGATACAAGTGAGAAACTGATGCCTAACAATGGTCAGGTTGTCTCCCAGCTTGAGTATTCTAGGGTGATTGGTTTCTTGATGTATGTCATGACTAGTACTAGACCGGACATTGCTTTTGCTGGTGGAAAACTGAGTAGGTACACTAGTAATCCTAGTACTCAGCATTGGCAAGCAATTCAGAGGGTACTGAAGTATTTGAAAGGAACAATGGATTATTATTTGTCATATACTGGATATCCTTCAGTGTTGGAAGGTTACACTGATGCAAGTTGGATCAGCAATACTGAGGATAATTCATCCACCAGTGGCTGGGTATTCCTACTTGGCGGTGGTTCAATTTCTTGGGCATCCAAGAAACAATCTTGCATTATTGGTTCAACAATAGAGTCTGAGTTTGTGGCTTTAGCAGCTGCTGGCAAAGAAGCTGAGTGGTTGAGAAACTTGCTTCTTGAGATTCCATTGTGGGTCAAACCTATGACACCCATTTCTATCCGTTGTGATAGTGCAGCTACATTGGCTAAGACATATATTCAGATGTACAATGGTAAGTCTAGACACTTAGGTGTAAGACATAGCATGATTCGTGCACTAATCATGAATGGGGTGATTTCAATAGAGTTTGTGAGGTCTCAACAAAATTTTTCCGATCACTTGACGAAGGGATTGGCTAGAGACTTGGTTATAAAGTCTGCTAAAGGGATGGGTTTAAAAGTCCACTATAGTCACTGAATGCTAGGATACCTAACTCCCTCCTGAGGAAACTTAGGAGCTGAGTTCAATGTGGAAAGCTGAACATTCAGGGGACTGATGCACATTTATATCATCCCAGGGATGTTCTTGTACCTACTGAAGGAGGGTGAAGTTATAAACTTCTCAATGGTTAATGTCTTTGAAAAATTGCTAAAGCAGGAGCATGAACTAAAGAGGAACCACCTATGTAAATGTTGAGGTTTCGCCGCCTCAAGGAGCATGGACTTAGATCTTACAACATTTATGAATTTGGATATGGACATATGGCTAGTAGTATCAGGAGTTGTTATGTATTTGAAAACTTATGTGTATTTTATATTTAGGTATTCAAAGTAGTTGAAAGGTTTCAATTCTTAAAACACCCTGATTCTCGAATGTTTGAAGTATAATATACTAATATGGAAATTCAATCCTCAGGATATTTTCATGGATGCACATGTATGTTAAAGTTAATTTTCATGCAAAAGGAATTGTACTATATTGGGGATGATGTTGTAAATATAGTTCAATTGTGGGTTCATTTAATACTGGTGAATGGGTAAGGAGGTACGGAGTGTACACTCATAAGTCCCTGAACACCCAAACTCTTATAGTGGGTAACATGTTGTTCAACATTGATGATGATATTCAGTGAGTTAACTCTTCAGGGTGTTGAACTCTGGACTGAAGGTATTCATCAGGGAGTAACTTCACTGAAGACTTGCCTTCAGTGTTTACTCATCAATGAGTCCTCTTCAGTACTGAAGGTTTCAGCAGGTACATCCTCAGGATGGCTGATGCTTCAGTGGGACTGAAGGATAGGTAATACTAAAACTGAACAAAATATACTTGTAACGGTCTTTGACCTATTTAAGTGGCAGTTTAACTGCATTGATGACCACGTTTACATTGGTCAAGTAACCACTATCCTAGTAATATGGAGCACATTAAGAGGAGATTACTTGGCCGTTAATTCCTCTTAATATCATTGACTAGGTCTTGAGTACTACACCTATAAATTGGTGTTCATAGCATTCTATGAAAATAGACAGATACATAAACACATAACAACAAAAAGGTTAGAGATTTATGCCTAAATCACTAACTGCATTTGGTCTTATCCCAAGTAGGTATTCCTAATACCCATGCATTAGAGTCTAATAATTTACTTTGGAAAGTGATTACACGATTCCAAGTGATATCCAGTAACCATTGTTTTGGTACGTAGCTAGGTTTTGATTATTTTACCCTCGTTGGGACGAAGTAAACTCCAACAATCAAAGTAAATTATTTTGTGATAATCAATGGCGACTGCAATGAAGCATATGGTCGCTAACTTTTCCAAGCTGGATAAGTTTGAAGGGGTGGTTTTTAGGAGATGGTAAAAGAAGATGTACTTTCTTCTTTCTACCATGAGTGTGGTGTATGTGCTGACTACTCCCATTCCTGATGGTGGTGATGATGCTACCTTGGAGGACCTGAGGAAAAGGATCAAATGGGAGAATGACGACTATGTGTGTCGTGGTATTATTCTCAATGGTATGTCTGATTCCTTATTTGATATTTACCAAAACTCTGAATCTGGTAATGAACTGTGGGATTCCTTGGAAGCCAAATATATGGTTGAGGATGCATCAAGTAAGACGTTCCTTGTGATTGATTTCACAAATTACAAAATGACTGATTCAAGACATGTCATGGAACAATACAATGAACTTCTTGGAATACTTGGTAGATTTACACAACATAAAATAAACATGGATGAGACCATTTAGGTCTCTTGTGTCATTGACAAATTACCTTCTTCTTGGAAAGATTTCATGCATACATTGAAACATAAGAAGGAGGAATTAACTCTTGTTGAGTTGGATAGTCATTTGCGCATTGAGGAATCCTTCAGGGTGCATGAAAGTGATAAGCCAATGAGCAACAATGTTGCTGGTTCATGTTGGGTCAGTATTTACTGACCTTGAAGCAACTATAGGATTTGAATATAAAATCCCCCTAAGTGTTTCATGCTCAGAAGTAAGGCTAGTCTGCTGAGGGATGACCAGAGGAAAAAAGTTCCTACTGAAGACTATGTTGTTGAAGGATGTTCAACTTTCCTCTTCCAGTTAACTTAGAAGACAAAAGGAGTCTTTGCTTCAAATACTAGGCGGTCTAGTTGATCAAGAACAAGTACTAATGAAGAGCTTTCAGTTCAGTTTGGTTTGACAATACCAAACTGAATGATGCCGATCTCCTCTAGAATGATGAAGACACTTTAGTATTCTGATGGTTTGCATTAGGCGGGAAAAGATAAATTTAAGTCAAATTAGGTTGCTTGTATAGTTAGTTATAAGTACAACCTTTATCTTTTCTAGAATAGTTTATTTTGTACTTTGTACTTTTTATCCAGCATGGGCATCAACCACCCACTGGATAAACCCATGCATAGGAACATGCGAAATGCAAACCCTAGTTTTGCACTGCCTATATAAGGATTGCACATTGAGAGGGAAATGGGTAACCAATACAAGAGTAGAAACTCTGGAAAACCTGTCTCTCTCAATACCAACTAAACCATATAGCCAAGAAGCATATGAACGTTTAGATTAGAGCTTAGACATTTAACTTTAGTTAGAAGTTTAAGTAGAGGAGATCACCACCCATTGTCATTCAACCACTTTGTTCTTCTACAAACAAAGTGGGTTATAGATTCTTTATTTGATTCTAATAAAAGTCTATACGTTGAAAATTTATTGGTATTGTTGTTTTAATTGTTCTTATTTCTTATAAATTGTTAAAACAACACACTTGAGTCTTGGTAAAGAGTTATTACTTAAGGTTGATAAGTAATAACGAATTATAAGGGACCAACAAGTGGTATCAGAGCAGTTTGATCAGCAAAACTCTTATTTTATTAAACTGCTCGTTTAAAGTTTTCAAATCAAGATCTAAAAATGGCTCAAGTAATACCACAAACCCTAGAGTATAGGGGTGGTCAACTCAATGCTGCTCCTGTCCTAGAGGTTGTTGGGTCAAAAAGTTGATGTAGCAGAAACTCAAAAACGAAGAAAACATGAAGATTTTGTCTAAGCGTTGTCAAGAGCAAATCAAGCGTTGACTAGAGCAAATCGAAGGTTGATGGCTCAAGCATTGTCATGTACAATCCAAGCATTGTCATGTACAAACTAAGCATTGACAGAAACGTAGACAAGAAGCCTTTGGAAGCTTCTATTTAGATATGTATGCAGAATATATTCTGTATATGTTTATTTAAATAGAAGATTTACATGTTTATTTGATATTATCTCTTGTAAACCCTAATCCTTACACTATAAAAGGAACCAAGGGTATTAGGTTTTTCATATAACTCATATTCACAATGTAAACCTAAAGCGTGTGTCTACTAGACGTGGAATTCAATGTTTACACGTCTAGTGATTGTTTGTTATTAATATAATGAACAATCCATTTGTTTTAATTCATGTTTTGTGCCTAAACACCTTGTTAATGTGTCGTGTTCTAATTCCGCTTTGATTATCTAATCATATGAACATGATGCATTCCTAGTAGCTTAAAGATCCGTGAAACCAAGGTTTCCACAATTGGTATCAGAGCCTCGTGGCTCGTGATGCTAGGACCAACAAGGTGTTCGTGTATTGAGAAGAGAAGAAAATTCCGTCTAGGGGTTTTCTGGACGTTTTTGTGTGTGCAGCAGTATTCAGAAGGTCATAACTTTTTATTGGACCGTTGGATCGTCACGAAATTTCTTGTGTGTATTCTATACACATATATCTAGACATCCACTGGAGGGATTGTCAAGTTTTATCCCCAAGAAAAAGTTATTAGGCGTCAAAGTCAGCAGTGAGTATATGCAGTTTTCTGTAGACAGCCATGTTCAAAACACGTTTTCTCCTTCGTTAACCGTTGGATCTTCGTGATTTTTGAACTGTAGATTCTTGGCACTTGTGTCTAGAATCTCTCCGAAGGGATTTTCGATCTGAGCCCTAATGAAGAAGTTATTCAAGGTCGAAGGTTGTTGGTTAAGGTATTAACGTTTTTGCTTTATTCACATGAAATCATGAACTAGGGTTCCTCAAACCCTAGATCAACATAAATAGCAGAATGTTATAAGGATTGTGGCTGTGGTGATTCAAGTTATTACATGATCTAAGGTTAATCTATAAACCCTAAGTTAGGGATTTGATAAACAAAGTTATAAACCCTAGATTGAGTTTAACACATAAAAGTATGAAGTTTATGTGGTGTTGTTGTGTTTCGTTGCTGAAAAGATTAGAAGTCGGTTTTTAGTGTTTCATATATATCCTAGAGCATATAAGATGATAGGCAGCAGAGGAAAGACTCAGCAGGTGGTTATGATACAGAAAGAACGTTGTGTGAATATATTGCTGTGGGGTTCCCAATATTGTCCTTATTTATGACTCGTGAGATTTAGTAACACTCAAAGCCAGAGAAACAAGGGACGTGTGTGTCTGCTGCCAAATAAAAGAATATGTGGGTCATGTATGATTTCACACAAGTAGTTAATGTATGTTTTGGTATTCACGTAAATTCAGCACTAGCAACGTGGGATGCTAATTTTATGGGAATTTTTATCCCATGATATTATGCTGACATATTGGATATGATGGGACATAGTTCACGTGTCAAGGAAAATGGATGATTGCACTGTTTGCAGCAAAGGGATGAATAATTCAGCTATACACGTCATGATAAAGTAGTTTTCACAAATTTTTAGCAATTTTAATATGGTATGGAGATATTTCTATTTTATAGGGATTATTCTCCTTATCAAATATGATGTGGACGTGATATATGGGATTGAAGATGACGTGTGGATGGCTAACTTTTAGGGATATGATTATATCTGTTTGGTATTTGATGTGTTGCTAATTAAGGAAATACAAATCCCTTGATTTGTTTTCAAAGCGTATTGGGACATAGGGCAAGTATTGTAGCTGCTGTGAGACCTAGATGACGTCAGCAGAAGGAGACACAAGGTTTATGATTTGACGCTGACAGTAATAAGTTGACGCTGACAGAACAAGCGTTGACATGAGTTGTCCGAGAAAAGTTTTGTTCAAGCGCTGATACGTTTTGTCCGATATGGGACAATACACATGACAGAGATATTGGACAATGAAGGTTCTCGGGTAACAAAAGGATAGCTGCTGTTTGAGAAAATTGGTATGTTTTTAGCACCCAAAAAGGAGGTATTTACACACGAAGGTACATAGAATCTCCGTTTTTATTTAAAATATCAAGTTGATATTTATGGCTTGGATATTTTTACAAGGAGTAAATGATTTTTAAGTAATTTCGCAACAATTCATGAAGAATTTGATGGATATTTTAAACTATGTAATCGGGATAGCCTTGCGAAAGAGTTATCCAATCTAGTCCTTTTACATATGGTATGGAGATGTTATTTCATTAAATTCGTCATGAAGAGGTGTTGGCTTAAGAGGAAGAATTCTTATGGTAAGTTTGATGTTTGAAGAAGATTTTCGTGAGGTTATGTTCTATCATATCTTAAAAGTAATCAGCATAACAATTAACTCTTAAGGTAACTTGTTCGTGCTTTAAATGTTTGGTGACGAAGACTTGTCATAACACTTGAAGGAGTTACATTATCGAGCTCAGTGTCTTACAAAGGATGAGAATATTGACAAGGGATCGAGGTCTACTTATACTTTGTGCCATGAGTATAAGTTCTTTATCACGTGGATAGTACAAGACATGGAACATAGGTTTGGGTTACTCTACTTCTACATCAAGAATACTTTATTTATTTTTCTTCAAAATCATTACACAGAGCCTACCTTTTGGAGAATCTTCAAGATTGCATACATTGTTTACTTGTCTGTTGATGTGACAAAAAGGGGAAGACATACATGCTACAATTGAGGGGAAGAAATTTGAAGATGATGTACAACTTACAAGAGATACACACAGAGTTTTACCGACATCAACTAGGGGAAGATTGTTGGGTCAAAACGTTGATGTGGCAGAAACTCAAAAACGAAGAAAACATGAAGATTTTGTTTAAGCGTTGTCAAGAGCAAATCAAGCGTTGACAAGAGCAAATCGGAGGTTGATGGCTCAAGCATTGTCATGTACAATCCAAGCATTGTCATGTACAAACTAAGCATTGACAGAAACGTAGACAAGAAGCCTTTGGAAGCTTCTATTTAGATATGTATGTAGAATATATTTTGTATATGTTTATTTAAATAGAAGATTTACATGTTTATTTGATATTATCTCTTGTAAACCCTAATCCTTACACTATAAAAGGAACCAAGGATATTAGGGTTTTCATATAACTCATATTCACAATGTAAACCTAAAGCGTGTGTCGACTAGACGTGGGATTCAATGTATACACGTCTAGTGATTATTTGTTGGGGAAGCAATTTGAAGATGATGTACAACTTACAAGAGATATACACAGAGTTTTGCCGACATCAACTAGGGGTAGATTGTTGGGTAAAAAAGTTGATGTGGCAAAAACTCAAAAACGAAGAAAACATGAAGATTTTGTCTAAGCGTTGTCAAGAGCAAATCAAGCGTTGACAAGAGCAAATCGGAGGTTGATGGCTCAAGCATTGTCATGTACAATCCAAGCATTTTCATGTACAAACTAAGCATTGACAGAAACGTAGACAAGAAGCCTTTGGAAGCTTCTATTTAGATATGTATGCAGAATATATTCTGTATATGTTTATTTAAATAGAAGATTTACATGTTTATTTGATATTATCTCTTGTAAACCCTAATCATTACACTATAAAAGGAACCAAGGGTATTAGGTTTTTCATATAACTCATATTCACAATGTAAACCTAAAGCGTGTGTCAACTAGACGTGGGATTGAATGTATACACGTCTAGTGATTGTTTGTTATTAATATAATGAACAATCCATTTGTTTTAATTCATGTTTTGTGCCTAAACACCTTGTTAATGTGTCGTGTTCTAATTCCGCTTTGATTATCTAATCATATGAACATGATGCATTCCTAGTAGCTTAAAGATCCGTGAAACCAAGGTTTCCACAGAGGTAGCTAATTTCACAAATTGGAAGAAGAGGTTCCTTGTCTACATGGTTGAGATTGAACCTCAATTCCTTGGAATCATTGAAAATGGTCCATTTGTTCCCATGATTGGGGATAATAGAAAACCTGAAGTACAATGGACTGCTAATGAGAGAAAAGCTGCTTACCTAGACTAGCGTCTCAAAAGTCTCATCATGTCTATACTTCCAGATGACCAAATGAATTCTGTTGTGAATTGGAAAACAACAAAATCTACATGGGAGGACCTTATTCTTTATCATGAGGGACCCTCTGATTTCAAAGAAACAAGAATAATGGACTTAAAGCTTCAATACAACACCTTCAAACACAAAGAAGGGGAAACCCTCACATAGACATTCACCAGATACAAAGCACTGATGAACGAACTAGTGAATGATGGTGTTGAGCTTTCAAAAATTAAAATCGACACAATTTTTGTTAATGCATTGCCAAAGAAGTGGCTCAGTTTCTACCAAAGCTTGAGAAATTCTAATCACATTAAAGATTCTGATCTGGCCTCTCTTTTTGGGAAACTAAAATATGAAGAAAACCTAGTTGATAGGATTTATGAAGGCTCAAGCAAGAGTAAAGCATTAACCATTGCTACACCCTTGTCTACAACCTTCTTCAGTGAGGCTGTCATCCAAGACTACCAAGATAGTCTTGATGATGAAGAATACACAAGAACTAGTGAGGAATATCTAAATGAACTCAAAGAGGAATTTCATGAAAGAGCACTTCTGGCCAAGTCTAGAAGGTTCTTTAAGAAAGGAGGCAAGTTCTCCAGCACCAAAAAAGCTTTAGTTTACACTAAATGCTACAAATGTGGGAAGAGTGGTCACTTTGCTAGGGATTGTTATTCCAAAACATCCATTCCTTCTTATTCCTCACCAGCTCAATCAAGACCATCTGGTCAATCATCATTTCAATAGAAACAAATTGCTTCTACTTCTTTTCAACAAAATAAGTCTGAACTTCGACCAGCAAAAGACTTTGAGGCAAAGTATAGAGAAATCAAAGCTAGACTGGCTCTCATGAGCACTGAAAGTTCTTCCTCCAAGGCTCCCAAGCAAGATAAGAAAAAAGGGATCATTGTTGAAGCTTATGAATGGGATGAAGTGGAAGTCTCTTCAGCTGATGATGAATTGGTTAATGTGAAAGTGCTAATGCCACTTGCTGATGATGAAGGCTCAACCTCCAATGTTGTTGCCAAAGAAAGTGTCAGAAATGGTGAATGGGTTAATATCACAATAAAAAAGGTACAAACTCTTCTTGAATTAGAAGATAAGGATGACATTAAATTTATGTTTGATTACCTGTGTATTGATCTAAAATTTGTTGAAGAACAAAGAAACAACTTGCTTGAAAAGTATAATAAACTTGTTCTAAAACTTAATGATTTTGAAAGTAAGCTAATAGAGCTAAAAGAAGCTAAACTTGATGTACTTACTTTTCAACAACTGAACAAAGAGATTCTGGATGAAAATAACTCCTTAAGAGTTGAATTAAAAAAAGGAAAAGATATTGTTAAATCTTGGCTTGGAAACTCTGATAGGATAAATCAGTGCATCAATGAACAAAATCCTGCTCAAAAGAGGAAAATGCTTGGTGCTGAAGGATCCTCCAGCACCAACTCAATTGATATTGTCTTTGTCAAAGCCTCAAATGAGGATGGTAGCTCGATCCCTAATGTTGTAAGGTCAGATGAAGAGAATTTACCAAATCATGACACTAGAGGTATCCTTCATCCTGAGTTGCAAGCAAATGCTGACACTTCAAAACCTGTTGAATATTTAGTTACTGAAGATGACTTAGATGATGATTTAGAGAATGAAGTAAGTACCCCACTTCCTCCTTTGGAGAAGCTGGCTGGTGCTGAACCCTCTACTGGACCAAAATCAATCCAATCAATCATCAAGTCTCATACAACACACAAGGGTAGGTCTCCCAAGCATGTCAAAATTAACACATAAAAAAACTCTTCAGCTCCTGCTGAAGGTTCACATATGGGAACTACCTCTTCAGTTTTAACAAATAAACTGAAGAATGCTAGATCTGGGGAAGATGAGAGGATGTCTCTTGTCATGCAAGAGATCAATGATCTCAAATTGAAACTCAGGCAACAGCAAATACCAACTCGATTTAGAGATGAACCTTCAAACTCTCCACATTATAAGTACAAGACACAATTTAAAAGGGCTTGTGATCTATGTGGTTTAAACAACCATCTTACTAAAACTTGCCTAAAAGTGATTTATTGTACTAAATGTGAGAGGACTGACCATCGTACTTGGAAACATATTCAATATACGCTTGCTAAAACTAGTGCTGATGTAACATCCCATTTTGGTAAATGGAATGTCACGCGTGATTATGGCGTGTCATCTAAGCATACAAGGTAAATGTCTTAAAAACATTAAATGACCATGAATGGATGTACCGGAAACAAACATCGGTAGTCCAAGTATAAGCTCATCACACACAAACATAAGTACTATAAATGAAGAGGACTAAAAAATGTCCAAAAAATAAGTAGCAAAATGTATGATGAAATGGATAAAGTAGAGAAGGCTAGATAGCTTCTAATCCATATGCACGTACGCTTAAAGTCTATGAGCGCCCTTGAGTACCTTCCGTTTAGGAACATGAAAGGAAAACGACTGAGCATAACGCCCAGTGAACGGATATACAAGTATGGCATGGAATAACATAAGCATAAAAGACTAATAGCAGTGGAAAAGTATAAGTCCTAAGTAACATGGAATCATGTTCATAAAACTGGTTTTATAGTTTGAAAAGACTTATCTTTCTATGAAAAATCTGTATTAGTTAGCCGATAGCCCATATAGGTCATGAGGTTCCATCGTGCATGAATACATGGAGGGGAGACCTCGTCATGCAATTAGAGGGGTTGCCTCTAATTAAATAGTCTGGGTAGGAGGGATCAGTCCTAGTGAAGAATGCAAGGCACACATCGCATTCACTCTGGTATTACTAGTAAAACATGTAACTAGGATGCACCCATACACCCCACATGATAATATAATATAATGGCCAAAACTGTAAAGGGATGCCACGAGCAATCACTCCACCGTGGGGAAGTCATAACACACGTGCCTCTAGTGTTATGGTTATGGTACCTCCATAACTAGGTGACACTAGTCATGCATGTATATGGCTTAGACTCTTAAACTAACATAAGTAATCAAACTTATAAAACAAATACTGGGAAAACAGTTGGATGCAAACGGGGAAATCCTAATAAGGAAAGAATGTCCATACTGAAGGGACGGGAAATCCGTACATTGTGTCCAGTGAACGAAGAAGACGAAAGAATGAAAGTCCTACTCCGATCTCACTAATGCTACATAAACAGGGGACATGTATAAGTATCTGTTTACTGAGTACTAATCGATTATATCATGTATTAGCTTGTTTTATATGTTCTTGTCTTAGTGTTATGCTAACATGTTGTGTTTATCATGTATTCTGATTAAGTATTACTTGTATTTCTTGTATTATTATACTTGTTGTGTAATAATAAGTAACTTCCTAAAAATAGCAGCTTTCCTAAAATAGAAAGTTTCCGAAAATAGAAAGTTTCCAAAAATAGATTAACATCTAAAAATAGATCAGTTTCTAAAAATGAAAGTTTCCCAAAATAGTAAGTTTCCTGAAATAGAAAGTTTCTATATTTAGAAATAAGCTGGATTAATAAGCTAATAATAGAAGCTTAAGTTTACTGGTTAAATATCACAAGTCATGCAATTATTTATATTGTCTATTAATAATATAATGTTAATTAAATAAACAATAGGTTATACGATTTAACTAAATATAAGCATTATTTAATTAAATTAAGGTGTATAAAATACTTAGGTTAAACATGTATTAATATTCTATTAATTAACCTGATTCATGTTTATTAATTAATTATATTCCATGTTTTAAATAATTAATTAATACTTTAGTCTAAATTAAATAAATAAAATACTTAGGTTAAAACATGTATTATTTCATAAATAATAATAACCTGAGTCCATGTTTAATTAAATTAATTATTAGTCATCTTTTAATTAATTTAATTTTCTTGTTAAAATAATATAACTTGTAAAAACTAATAAATTGTAAAAATTAGTCGTGAACCGGACCCGTGATTTGAATTTAGACCCATCGTGAACCGGACTGAATTCCCCATTGAACCGGACAAACCAAACACCCCCTTAACAGTGGCGAACCGGTTTAGCCGGTTGCCACTGTTTGTGCAAAACCGCCACCGGATTAAGCCGGTGGTTTGCCCCTGGCCTGCCTCGGCTAGCTACTGCCTCAACAAAGTTCCCACTGGCGGTTAGCTGGTGGTTCACCCTGTCGAGCCATGCGTTCCCCCTGCTTGACCAAAACAGCCACCGGTCTTGGACCGGTGGCCTTTCTTGCTGCTTCCGAGACAAAGAAAACCACAAGGCCACCCCGACATACGTCGAGGTCCATTGTTTTACACTACTGTTGAACTACAAAGGCTACACCGAGACCCCAAGGTCTCAGATGTGGTCACACGTGAGACACCGAGAGCTTCGTCTCTTGGTTTGTGTGTGTCGGCCTAACCAAACCAACCCAAAACCATTCTTTTATTTTCCCCCATGATTAATTAACATGTTTAATTACTAGTTTATATTAACCCCCCATGTTCACATGTTCTTGATTTAATAAAAGAATAAAAGAAAAAGGATTTAAGGATTTACCGAATGCGTGAAACAAATGAGAACCAATAACACGAACACTATACTTGATTTTAATTCACCAAGATCAATTAAACACCTCCTTTGGTATGTTGTAGCCGGCGGCAAAGGAAGAAAGACAAGGAGGCTAGGGTTTTTGGTTTTTTTAGAAAAACTCTATATAATGAAAATATGTTTTTCCTTTTTGTTTATTTTGTAAAAATAACATGGGCTTGGCCCTCCTTGTCTTGGTGTCCGCGGGTATGTGGGGCCCATAAGGGAAACCCGAATGTTTTTCATGCTTAATAAATTACGTGTTCATACGTTAGCGTTTTCGTGTTAGTTCGTAATTTATTATTCGTGTAGTAACTAATACTTGTACGTAAACGATATTAATCGTATTATAATAAATACGTACGTAATTACATGTTCGTGATTTAACGTTCATGATTTCAAGTTCGCGATTATAATTATTATGTTTAATACACGTACTTAATACTTATCGTGCAATAACACGTACGTAATTTCTGTAATTAATAATCGTGACACGTGTTCGTGTTATAAAAGGAATGATTTAATATGTACATATGTTTACTAAGTGTACTAGTCATGGTAAAAGCATGCGGGTTTTACAACTCTTCTCCCCTAAAAAGAATAATTCGTCCCCGAATTATAGATAAGTAAACTGAAAGAGTAACATACCCGAATTCAAAACTTGAAATGAGGGTAAGAAGTCCAGAATAAACTCCTCTGTTTCCCAAGTGACTTCCCGCTCGGTATGATCCCTCCAAAGGATTTTGACGAATGGAATCGTCTTATTCCTCGTGACTCGTTCTTGTCTGTCAAGAACTCGCTCGGGTTCCTCAATGAATGTAAGATCTTCACAAATCTGTTCCAGTGGATACTGAACAGTGTGAAGGGGGTGATAATTATACCCTCTAAGTAAGGACACATGGAAAACATCATGAACGTGAGAAAGCTGCGGAGGTAACGCTAAACGATAAGATACTTCACCGACTCACTCGATGATATCAAACGGTCTGATGAATCGAGGACTGAGTTTCCCTTTGATTCCAAAACGTCTAACACCACGTGTCGGTGATACCTTAAGAAAGACATGATCTCCCACGTTGAGATGTAAGTCCCTACGATGCTTGGCTGCATAACTCTTCTGACGTACGCGAGCTTCTTGTAACTTCACCTTGGCTACAACGACCTTCTCGTTGGTCAACTCTATCATCTCCGGTCCTTCAAGTGTTCGCTCACCAACCTGATCCCAGCAGATTGGGGCGCGACACTTTCTGCCATACAACATCTCGAACGGTGCACACTTAATGCTGGCGTGCCAACTGTTGTTGTATGAAAACTCCACCAAGCAAATATAATCATCCCAATATCCTCTCCACTCCAATGCACACGCACGAAGCATGTCTTCTAATGTCTGAATAGTTCGCCTCAAGCTTTCTGCAGACTTCTCCAAAATCGCGAAGTAAACTGAGGATATATATCCGAGACGATACTGGATGGAGCACCATGAAGTCTCATGATCTCTTTCTTGTAAGTATCGGCGAGTTTGCTAACCGGATCTTCCTTGCGGATCGGTAAGAAATGAGCTGACTTAGTAAGTCGATCAATGATAACCCAAATTGCATCATGCTTCCTCTTTGTCTACGGAATACCGGTAACAAAATCCATGGTGATCTTGTCCCACTTCCACTCTGGAATGTCTAATGGTTGTAATAGACCACTAGACCGCCGATGCTCGATCTTAACCTGCTGGCGGGTAAGACATTTGGAGACATAAGTAGCAACATCCTGTTTCATACCACTCCACCAAAATTACTGCTTGATGTCATGGTACATCTTGGTTGAACCAGGATGAATGGAGAAGGGGAGCTATGAGCTTCAGCCAATAACGCTTCCCTGAGTGTAAGATCATCAGGAACACAAAGTCTGGTTCCCTGCCATAAGATACCGTCGTCATCTAACCAAAACTCCGTCTGCTGCTCCAAGTTCTGTATGATTGCCCAAATTTCACCATCACCCTTCTGAGCTTCCTTGATCCTAGAGAGTAATTCAGGTTCCACTCTAAGATTAGCCCAGTAACCGTGTTGTACACGTACCATGATCTCAATGTCTAGTCGTTCTAAGTCTCTTATAATCTCTTCCTCTATTTTGATGCCGTTGATCATACCCGACTTCCTACTAAGAGCATCTGCCACTACATTCGCCTTGCCGGGATGATACTGCAGATGAATGTCATAATCCTTCAATTGCTCTAGCCATCTTGTCTGCCTCATGTTCAGTTCACGCTGAGTGAAGATGTATTTCAGGCTCTTGTGATCTGTGAAGATATCACATGATTCACCATATAAGTAGTGCCTCCATATCTTCAATGCAAACACGACTGCTTCAAGTTCCAAGTTATGCGTAGGGTAGTTCTCCTCATAAGGCTTAAGTTGTCATGATGCGTAAGCAATCACTTTCCCATGTTGCATGAGAACACAGCCAAGTCCCTTCCCTGAAGCATCACTATAGATTTGAAATCTACCTATACCAGATGGAAGAGTAAGAATCGGTGCAAATACCACCCTCTGCTTTAGGTCTTCAAATCTCTTCTCTCTTTCTTCAGTCCAAACGAATTTCTCCCCTTTTCGCATCAGTTTGGTCAATGGTAGTGCTAACCGGGAAAAGTTCTCTACGAACCTACGGTAGTAACCAGCTAACCCTAGGAAATTGCGAACTTCAATCGCTGATGTCGGTCTTGGCCACTTGGTAATAGCCTCAACCTTTGTTGGATCCATGGTTATTCCTTCTGCTAATACAATGTGGCCTAGGAACGCCACCTTGTCTAACCAGAATTCACACTTGGAGAACTTAGCATACAACTGCTTCTGGTGAAGTATCTGTAATACAATACGAAGATGGTCTTCGTGTTCCTCCTTTGACTTAGAGAAAATCAGAATGTCTTCAACGAAGACAATTTGTCCAGAAACTCATGGAAAATACGGTTCATCAAATCCATGAAAACAGCTGGAGCATTGGTAAGGCCAAATGGCATAACTACAAATTCATAGTGCCCATAACGTGTAGGCATTGCAGTCTTGGCGATGTCCCGCTCTTTAACCCATAATTGATGATAGCCCGACCTCAGATCAATCTTGGAGAAATGTTTGGCCCCTGGAGTTGGTCAAACAAGTCATCAATGTGTGGTAACGGATATCTATTCCTGATGGTGATCTGGTTAAGCTCCCGATAATCTATGTATAGACGCATACTGTAATACCCAGAAAACGAGGTCACTTATTTTACCCTAAATTACGAATATTTTTGAAATTTTTAAGAAATTTTGTTTATTATATATTTAATCGTTTTAGTTGAAACCGATGTTTGAGGTCGTAATCTTGACGATTGACGATTTAAGAAGGACGATGACGACTACGATTCCGATGGATGCCCAATTTTTAAGTTTTATTGTCGCCTTATCGATATTATAATTTTTCGAGAATTTTATTTTTGGTTCGTATTAAGTCAAGCCGGGTGCGTTTTATTTCTTTCCGGGTGCGTTTAAATTGTTCTAAAAGTAATTTGGAGTGTTCGGGATGACCCCCGACTCCCGCAAAATTTTCCAAGTCGACTAATAAGTCATTTCCCGCAAATATTTGAGGTCGTTTAAAAACAAGGCCAAAAGAATGCCTAAATTGCACAAAGGGTCCCTAAAAATTTACAAAAGGGAAACAAGAAACACACACAATACAAAACATTCAAAAAATTTTCACCCACCCTCTCTCTTTTCTTCTTTGGCCATCGGCCACATCACCACCACCACCACAATCCATTTGTTTTTCTTCTTTGATCTAAACCAAGTTTAGACCACTCTTTCTAATCCTTTTGTAAGTGTTTTTCCACAATCAAATCAAACATGCATGAACATGATTTTCCAAAAATTAAAAGATTTTCTAAATGTTTGATTTTGTTTAATTAAACTAATTGCATGTGTAATTGGTGAATAGGTAATGCTAATTCACTATTAAAAGTAACCAAAACAAGTTTGGTTTGGGTGTTTTGATCACCAACACCCCACGGCCAAATGGGGGTGTTTGGTGGATCTTAGTGTTTGATTATTTTGTTGGTGATTTGTGTTTAAATTGATGTTTTAAGTGTGTTTGAATGGGTTAAACACATTGCATGCTTGATTTGGTAAATGGGTTTTATAGTGGATTTGATGTTCTAGGTGTTAAGGACTGATTAAGGTGTTTAGGAATGGTCATGAGTGGTTAAGTTAGGGCTAGGTGTCGTTAAAATGGTTTGGAAACAAGTGTTAAGGTGATTTTGAAGTAGTAATTTTTAGGCAGATTGTTTAAGGGTGTTTTGAAAATCTTAAGTCTAAATACAGGTCATAAGCATAGGATATAGTTGTAGAGCTTTGTCTTAGCTTCAATTTGGTATAAGAAAGATCTTACGACTCCTAACGAGTCAAAAGTTATGATATTTTGAAAGTTCGTGTACCGGGAGATGAAAAATCAACATAATCCGAAATTATGTTTGGTTTTAGGTCAAATCCCGGGGACCATAGATATAGTTTGGTAAATGATTGAAAGTTGGTTTTTGGTTCCAAACCTGCATTTGTGAGTCTATTTTTGGACTTAGGAGTCAAAGTAGTCAATGGTATATTTTAAATGGGTCAACTAAGTCCAACATGGTCGAAGTGTAAAATCAGTCCTAAAAATGTATGTTTGGAAATGTAGTGAGTAACGAGCCTTAGATGTAAAAACTTTTCATGGGATTAAAAATGGGTTTTCTACAGGTCATGATGTATTTTTGTGAATTTTCTTAAAATTTATAAAAGTGCTTAAGTTATAGAAAACAGCCCGTACTTTTGGTAAGTACCGGCAAAAACGTAAAATGGAAATTAACTTGAATAACATAAATAAATAATAATAGTCTCGTAATGACTACTTGTTTGGTTTTGGCGTGAGTTTATAATTATGACAATTGACTTATTTTTATGTATTATACAGTACTTAAAGTTATATAAATGAGATTGACTCATTACGCGTGGTTGTTTGTTTGGTGTTGATTTTCTCGGGCATCCTCATCATCGTCAATGATCGTCATCCGTAACGTCGACTACTTCTATATATAAGGTGTGAATTTATAGCCTCGCTCTATATTTTTTTTAAATGGTTTTTACCCGCGAGGGGAATGCATGCTATTTCAAATAAAACGAACATATGTGATGAATGATTGTTGGACCCGAAAGTTGCCTAAATTGTGTTGAGTACCTAGTTGCATAAGACCTTATATTCATGAACTATTAACTATTGTTTAATCCTCGTGTGGATTGAAAATAGCCGCTTATACAATTGATAGTATTATGGGGTTGACGACCCTATCCGAGACGAGGGCTAGTACGTTGAGTACCCCCTGCGGACGGATAACTTGTGATCAGAAATAAGGTATAATTGCAACTAATGCCTTTAGAAGGGGCACTGGTTTCATCTTAATCATGCCGGTAATTATACGCGGGTGATTGAGTTAACGTATTAGTGTCATGAGCTTAAACACATTTGTAATAACCTTTATAATAGATTGTTTGATCGACAATTCTATGAATGATCGTGATTGGTTTTATATACTTATGTTCAAAATATGATTGTAAAACCTATGAATTCCACTCAACATTATTTGTTGACCCAATTTAGCATGTGTTTCAGGTAACCGATGATGTGTAGCAAGGAGCATGCAAAGGATGGGAGTTGTGTGTGGCTTGGCGGTCTACTTGTTTTTCCACCCTTATTTAACTTGAAACTCTTTTATTTCCTGTCATGTGAACAAAAATGTATCTTTTGGGGTTGAGATTTAGTGGGGACCAAACGCAAACTCTGTTTTGTATCATCTTGGGATTTGGAAAACTGTAGACTTGAATGTTTTGAACAATGTTTAAATTTATGTTAAACTTTTACGTCTCTTTGAGTCTTTTGATATAGCTTGTGTTTGATGATAACTGCCTAGCACCCAAATGTTGTAGTTCTGCTGCGCATAGCATTTGTGGGGGTGTTAGAGATTGGTAATCAGAGCCATGAGTTATAGAGAACTAGGTCGTTTTGAAAAATCCTAAACTATAACTTTTGGTGTCGTAAGAAATTGTCCAAGCACACAACTATCCTGCATGGATCCAGTAAGGTTTACTTTTAGTATTGATGGTATAGATATATTCCTCTTTATATTGGAGTGATGTATGAGTATTTATTAAGTAAATACTGAACTACTATATGTAAACGTTGAAATTGTACGTGGAGTACTCGATACCGTAATTCTTGTATTGCATATGCATGAGTATCATATTATCGCATTTTGAGCATGAGTACCACCTTTGCATTGCATTTGCATGCATATATTTATAAATATTGAATAATGATCTTACGTACCCTCCAAAATTTCTGTTATTGTAGAGATGGCCGAGGTACCGCCTAACGGGAATGAAAGCCGAATCATGGAAGAAGCCGATGCGGATAATGTGCAAGCTCAGATTCCCGATCGAAGGAGTACCACTGCCCTCAGGCCTACTCGTATTTCTCATCTGATTGGTATGCTAGGTATCCCTAGAAGTTTCGACGCTGCGGCTAGTGCTAATTCTCTTCTTCAGTTACCTGCCCTGGACCAAGAGCTTATGGTGACATTCCGTTTTTCTTAAGAAGGATTGAGAGGTCGATGTATGAACGTTATGTGGTGGAAACTAGGGTGATCAAAAGGTTTGACGAGAATGAAAGAGCACATCAGAAATTATTGGCAAGGACTGCAAGGGCTAAATTCGATGGAGCATTGAATAAGAGTGACATTAATAGTTTGAGATCGATGATAGCGAATTTGAGTGCAAGTCTTGAGAAGGTTAAGGAAGACCAGGCTAGGTTGGTTAGGATGCAGAGTTGGGAGCATCGTGTTAGATCATCCCTGCCGCAAGATTGGAGATTTGTGGATGACTCTGAGCTGGCTAATGATTTCCTGGTTCAGCCACCCGCCAGGGGTGAGTGTGTCACTATAGGGAATCAAGTAGCATCGGAGTTTGGATCTACTTCTGGAACGAAGAAGGAGTCTGAGTGTGGGCCGAGTGACAAAGGGAAGAGGAAGATGGACGAGGAAGAAGAAGACAGCGACGAAGAGCCTGAAGAGGATGAAGAAGAACCACCATCCAAGAGGTCATGTGGATCACCACGTGGCTAGTTACTTGTATTTTATTTTATCTTTTGATCGTTGTAATCGAACTATTTTAGACTCCTGTATGATGGTATTGTGATGAAAACTTGATAACTTTAAGTTTGTTGGTGTATGGTTGTAGTGGCATTACTTGTCACAGATTTTGGTTAATCTATCAATGCAATCCATGTTTACCTTTCATGATCTATGATAAGTCTTGAATTTGCTCCTTTGTGATGTGATTGATGAATATTAGTAACCTTGTCGTTAATGTGTGGTTGTATTTATATTATGTCTTGAAAGAGAAATCCTTCTTAATCTTGATGTGTATACTTACCTTGTTTTCTATTTTTCTCTGTCTTTGCAGAGAGGTGTAATTGAGACTTCACCATGCCTCCAAAGTTGACAGCTACCCGTATGAACACTATGATTCAAGAGGCAATCGCTAATGCTCTTGAGGCAGATCGTGCAAACCAAAACCAAGGCCAAGATGGAGATGTGGAAAGACAACAAGTCCCTAGGGAGTGTTCTGATGCCGGTTTTATGAAATGTGGTCCCACACAGTTTCGTGGTACCGGTGGAGCTTTGGAACTCCGTAGATGGTTGGAGAAGATTGAAAGCACTTTTGAAATCAGTGGGTGCTCCGAGGCAAACAAGGTTAAATTTGCAGCTGCTACTTTTCTTGATGATGCTTTAAGCTGGTGGAACAACCAGGTGGCTACTGTCGGATTAGCGGTAGCAAATGGAAGAACTTTGGCTACAACCAAGGCACTTTTGACTAAGAAGTTTTGTCCCGAGGAAGAGCTGGGTCAGTTAGAGGACGAGTTGAGGCACTTGTCTTTGAAGAATAATGACATCACTGCTTATACAAGGAGGTTTAATGAATTAAGCCTATTGTGTCCGGATGGTTTCGCCGATGATCGCAAGAAGATGAAGCAGTACATCAAGGGTTTGTCGAGCAACATTAAGGGTGAGACTACTTCGTCAAAGCCTGGATCGTTTGAGGAAGCCGTTCAAATGGCTCATGCGCTGATGGATGTCAAGTTGCAAGATAAGAAAGATTATATTGTTGAGGGAAACAAAAGGAAATGGGAAGCTGCTCAGGTGAATCAATCGCAAGGTCAGAATCGTGGGGGTAATCGCAACAATAACCAAGGACATAATCGTAACCAGCAGTTCAACCAAAGAAGGAATGATGGAATGAGAGCTGCTACTGCCCCGAGAGGAGTTAAGGTCAATCCTCACGGTGGTCGTTGTAACTTGTACCATATTGGGAATTGTCCTCCTGCATGTAACAAGTGTGGGAAGGCGGGTCATAAAGTTGCAGATTGTCGATCTAGAGGTGTGGCTACAGGAGCAAATTCCACGAGGGTAATGGTTTGTCTCAGATGTGAAGAAAAGGGGCACAAGCAAGGAAATTGCCCGAAAGTTGGGAATAGGCAAGGAGGAAATAATGCTGCTGCTGTATACCGAGTAGGTACCGCTGATAAACCGCACGGCCCGAATGTGGTGACCGGTACGTTTCTACTTGACGCTCGTTACGCTAGTGTATTATTTGATTCTGGATCCGACAAAAGCTTTGTAGATGTAAAATTTAGTCGTCTTATCAATAGAGAACCGGTGATGCTAACGACTAACTATAATGTGGAATTAGCCGATGGAAAGATTGTTAGTACAAATTCTATACTAAGAGGGTGTACCTTGAAGTTAAGGAATTATGCCTTTGATATCGACTTAATGCCTATAGAGCTAGGATCCTTCGACGTGATCGTTGGGATGGATTGGTTAATGGCGCATAGTGCGGTGATTGTTTGTGGAGAAAGGTTAGTTCAAATCCCGTTGAGGAATAGGGTTTTGACCGTGAAGGGTAATGAATGTACTTCTCGTCTGAAAGTGGTATCTTGCTTGAAGATGATGAGGTATGTGGAGGAAGGATGCGATGTATTTCTGGCGCAGATTTCTAGTGATGGTGATGTAGAGACAAAGTTAGAAGAGGTGCATGTGATTCGAGAGTATCCAGAGGTTTTTCCTGATGAGTTGCCGGGTTTACCGCCCTCTCGTGAAGTGGAATTTCGAATCGATTTGATGCCAGGAGCTGCACCAGTTGCTCGTGCACCTTATCGATTGGCACCGTCAGAGCTGAATGAGTTATCTGATCAATTGAAAGAACTGATGGATAAGGGGTTTATTCGACCGAGTTCATCACCATGGGGAGCGCCTGTGTTGTTTGTAAAGAAGAAGGATGGGTCGTTTAGAATGTGTATCTAATACATGGCCTTTGACACCCGTATAAAAATATTCGTTGTACCAATCTCTTCGAATTGAAAAACTTGTGTTTAATGTGTGACTCAGTTTTATTTTGGTGGAACAAAAAGGTTGTGGTTGTAGTATATTTAAAGTGCAAAACAATTAAAATTAAATGTCGTTAAAGTAAAGTGGCGTGAAATTAAATCTAAATCTAATTAAAATAAATGTGCGATATTTAAAAACTTAGACAGAAAGTAAATTAATTAAACGACTAAAAATAAAAGCGCGACGGAAATTAAAATTAGATAAAGTATTAAAATGAGAATGTAAAAATTAAACAAGACAAAAATATGAAAAACAACTCCAATCGGAATATATTCCGATCTTACCAATCGGAATATCAAACCTGGCCAATCGGAATGTCAGTCGGAACCCCAAGATCGGAATAGCCGTCACCTACCCTGATCGGAATACCATAAACACACTGATCGGAATATGGAGTGGACCTGGTCGGAATGCTGATCGGAATACCCAATGATCGGAATATTATCACCTACCCTGATCGAAATACCAAACGAGCACCTCGATCGGAATGTTTAGAAATGGATTAAAATCGGAATGCTGTCACAATTGCTGATCGGAATACCCAAACACTCGCAGATCGGAATACCAAAGTCTCCCCCAATCGGAATAATGAAACCCTTTTCCGACCTAGCAATAAGCTATGTTCGGAATGTAATTCCCCTTTCCGATCTTACCAATCGGAATACTAAAGAAAAAGTACAAATTAAGCTACACAAATAAGCTATAATCCTAATAAGCACAAGACGAAATCCTTAAAGTAAACCGTATGAAAATAAGCTACTAGACTGAAATTTAATGCTTTTAAGACACGAAATGAATAAACTTTAAGAAAAACAACTTTTTATATAAAAATAACTTTTATAAAAACTATATAAACTTGAAAATAAACAAGATAAGCTATGAAAATGAAGGATTTAAAACAATCAAAAGCATAGAAATGAAATCTTTAAACAAATCGACAAGACAAAAAGTATAAAAATCAAGATTAAAGAAAGGTAGAATGAGATCAACAAGATAAAGTAAAGGTGCGAGAATTAAAAAGAAACACTTACTTGAAATTAAATGTATTAAAAGTGCAAGACGTGTAAATAAAGGTACAAGTAATTAAATGTGCAAATAAAGTAAAGGTGGAAGAACTAGTTTGTCAATCTAGCCAACCAGAACAAATGAATGAAAATGGGAAGTATTTATAGGTGATTAGGGGGATGGTT
This sequence comes from Glebionis coronaria, assembly GCA_025667525.1. Classification (NCBI taxonomy): domain Eukaryota; kingdom Viridiplantae; phylum Streptophyta; class Magnoliopsida; order Asterales; family Asteraceae; genus Glebionis; species Glebionis coronaria. The sequence goes on along the minus strand of JANFOE010000276.1, from coordinate 955,642 downwards.
AGAGGAAGCTTCCTCCCCTCCTTCCTTTCTTCTTAATTGCGCCCTTAAGTCCTTCCTTCTTAATCTTTTTGTTAATCTTGGAATTTGATGACTTTTGGCTCGGGATTTCTTTGAACTCGTCTTTAAATTCTTTGATAAAATAGACTTGAGTTTCTCGGCTTTAAGTAAACTTCCGTCTTTTGACTTTTTCTTCGATAAATCTTCAGAATTGGTCTTGGACTTCCGTCCTTTATGCACTCTTGACTTCTTGACTTCGTCTTTCATCTTTTTCTTCAATAAAAGCCCGTAAATGCCCGTGAATATCCGTGTTTTCTCCACTTTTCACAATTTCGTCCTAAATCACAACAAAAACATAAACCACGCATAATTCCGACATAAAAGACATAAAATACACGTTTTGGTCCGGTTATTATTGTAATTAAGTGGTAGAAAAGATGTGTGTTTACACACATATCAAATCCCCTACACTTGACCATTGCAATGTCCTCATGCAATGCATTAGTTACAAAGCAAGATTACACTTATCATCATAATTAATCCACGTTGGCCTTTATTAAAGAAATAGAAAATTAAAAACATACAAAATTAAGAAATCAAAAGCATACCTTGGGTTTTGGAAATGTCATGAATAATCATCATCCTCAAGTTTTCACTTTCTCCAAACCAAGCTTAAAAACGAGATCATTGTTATTATAAGTTAGTAAACTAAAACGAACTCCTGTGGGCCAATTATTCACTTAGACTCCCTTATTCCTAGGTGTATCTCTTATATTTTATTATTGTCTTGAATGATCACGAGGATGCATTTTTGACTTATTTCGATAGTTATTAAGTCTGAAAATAAAGTGAACGATTTAATCAATAGTTAGCTAAAGGACAAAATCTTTTAAAACTACTTCTCGGGACCGCATAAAGTTCATATCTTGGCATACCTCGCTTCGCGATTTGAGACCTTTCTCGGACCGATATTTGGCAGCGACTTCATACTTCAAACCTTGAGAGACGTTCATGAAATTATGGTCTTCTCTTCATAATGGAATTTCTTCACTTGAAGTTTTGAGAGATTCATACTTGGACCACGACTTCTTCATTTTTCTCCAATCTTTATTTTGGACTTTGATATACAACGATCCGCCTCCTTTTATGACTTGGATCTATTTATCCTCATACCTTGTTAGGGTCTTTTCGGATACACTTCTCCATGACTTTTGGGAGTTTTTGCTTTTCGTCGTGTGTCTCGATCCTTCATATTGATTTTCGATAAATGATTCTTCACATCACTTTGGATCTTTAGCAACAAAATATAGCCCTCATGCCTTGTTAGGGCCTTTTCGGACTCGCCAATCTTCTCATCCCGCTTCAATAAGTTATGCCTTGGCTATGAACTCTAATCCATACCGAGCAACTTTTAAACGATCTTGGGCTATAAGCTAAGTAACTTTTCAAATCGTACAACCTTATTTATTAGCAGATAAATTATTTAGCAAGCGATGGGAGAATAGGCTTATAATTAACTCACATAAATTCATGAAAGAATACCGGACTTATAATTGGCTCTATCATCTCTCGTTCTCCACAGTTTAAAATCTCAAGGAATGAGACTCGTGGATGCTTAGCCTATTAATCAAAGTTTTGGGTTTTCGAGTCGTCTATAGGATCTTGCAAATTCTTAGACTTTTTCAAGTTTCGAAATCGTATTTTAAAGTTCCCTTGATAAACGACTCTCTAGGATCAATTATAGGAACTTGCGAAAAGTTCTTGTTCTTAACCCGTGAGAGTTAAGACTTTCGCGTTTTATAGCTCCCTATATAAAAGCCTAGCAAAACTTGACTTAAACACGTTAAGGATACTAGCTAGAGTAACTTAGATAAGTAAACTCGGGTTGAGTCAAAAGATTCACAACGTTTTGAAAATTAAAACCACTTTATTAAACATTTATTCTAGCAAAGAAAGAAAATAACTATACAAAGGGAAAAACTAATAGGCCAAAATAGATCAAAATTTTTGAAAAATGTCGAAAAATTGATTTTCTGGTTAAAATGAGGACAAATACAAGGAAAAGACCACTTAACTTAGATAGAAGTCCCCCCTACACTTAAGATAAACATTACCCTCAATGTTTAAGCATGTGGGAGTAAACTCCCCTACACTTAGGACATTGTGCACGTTGTTTAAATCTCGCTAAGGAAAAGACAACGAAAGAGATTCCTATTTTAATATTGAGAAAATATAAAATAGTGAATCGAAAAGAGTTTAGGATAGAACCGGGAAAATGTAGAACACGGAATCACAGGTCGTCAAGAATCATCAAGATTGGATCATTGAAGCTCGAATCCCTGATTAAGAAGTGATGAGAGGAAAGCAAACCAACGGGTCTCCCCTACACTTATGATAAAGAAAGCGAAAAGATAGATGCATGGGTTGCCTCCCAAGAAGCGCTTGATTTTTGTTAACCGAGTCATGAGCCTGACTCGACCTTGATCATCAACGGATGAAGCATGAAACATATCCACCAGGATCAAAGACATAGTTTTCGTCCATCAATAAGCACAAGCTTAAGGCGAACAAGGCAAGCCAAAGAAGAGTAGGCAAGGTTCCCTTAAGCAGTGATGGAGCACGGTGGAAGCAAGGTTGAAGTGGTGCAAGCAGATTTCCATAAGTTCCAAAGATATTTCCTTTGATTTCATCAGGTGGATACTGAGATGGCTTAAAGATTGCAATACCGGGGTCGAACACCTTTTCCTTTAGGGGAAATAGCACTCAGGCTCAGCAAAGTGTGAAGAAGATCCGCAAAGAAGCACAACCTCATCCTCAAAAGGAGGACAAAGAGGTGTCAAATCATATGTGCAACGGATATTGGTGTCGACCGGTTTCTTATCCTTTGAAAGAATGTGCTTCAAATCCAAAGTAGGATCAAGACGATAATCTTCAAAATCATAAGGAGGAGCATCACTCTCATGAGGGAAGTAAGTGTTGAGAAACGTAGAGAAGTCTTCCTCAAATGAGTAATCGTCCAAAGTAGGATCGAGTGATGGCGGAGGATCTTCATCATGTGAAGAATCGCTCGAAAGAGTATCAGCCTCATCGAAATCATCATACGTGGGCAGCTCGGGATACTCAGAAGTAAGGTCATCATAATCATCCGAATCTGAGCTAGACTCATCATCGTAAGCATCAAAGACCGGTGGAGAATCATAAATGGGAGAAAGGTCGAAATTGGGGCGAGAATCATCCATATCATCTTGAAAAAGTGGATTATCGATGCAAGAGTCGAATAGAGGATTGTCGTAGACGGTAAAGTCATCGAGCACATTAATCATATTCACTGATTCGCGGCCTCCAAAGGTTGTACTTGTAAGCTTCCCCATTTTGAAAACTTGTGCATCATCCCCGACTCTTAAGATTAACTCACCTTCGGCCACATCTACTAAAGCTCGTCCGGTTCTCAAGAATGGCCACCAAGTATTAAAGGAATACGAGGGTCCATTTCATAATCAAACTACGACACAATCGACCGGGAAAGTAAATGCGCCAACTTTAATAAACAGTCTTCGGCTATACCAACAGGGTAAGCGAGAGTGCGATTTGCAAGTTCAAGAGTCATCTTTGTTGGAGTGAGGTCGGGTAATGATAGTGTTTTCCAAACACTCAAAGGCATCAGATTTATACTGGCCCCGAGATCAGCAAGGGCAGTGAATTCTTCAGTTTTGTTGAACACGCAAGGCAACACAAAACGACCGGGATCTCCAAGCTTTTCCGGAAGTTCTTTAAGAATAACTGCAGAGCAGTTTTCATTTAAGCGTGTGTTGGCGAGTTCAATCAGCTTCTCCTTCTTGTTAAGCAATTCCCTAAATGCTTTAACAAATTTGGGCATGTGGACAAGTGCTTCAAGAAAGCTAATGTTGAAGTTCATTTGAGAAATCATCTTCACATAGCGTGACACTTCGGAGTCCTCCTTGGTTAGCATTTTGGACTTGCCTAAACGAGAGGGATAAGGGATATTGGGTTTGGGTGGTGAAGGTGCAGGTGTAGTCGGTAATGGTTGAGATGTCGAAGGTTCATTCGCAGGAACTTCATCACGTCGAGGCAGAGACGGTAATGGTGCATTAATACTAGGTGTAGGAGTAGTAGGGATGCATGGTGGTGGAGGAGGTGTAGATGATGGGGGTGAGGTTGGTGGTCCTACGATGGTGACTCCACTATGGGTAGTAATAGCACTCACATTAGCTCGCGGATTGGTGACGGTGTTTGAAGGTAGAGAACTCGAAGAAGAAGGTTGAGCAGGAGGCAAGAAACTAGCAAACATATTCTTCAAATCATTGGTTTGATTGCTGAAGGAGGATTGAATATCATTTCGAAGCTCGGATCTTATCTCATTTCCTTGCTTTGTGATATCTCCTTTCAAATTGATTATTTGGCTCTGTAGATTCTTGATTTGCTCATCTTGGGTTCTCATAATGGCTTCAACATCGGAGTTAATGGGTGGGTTTTGTTAGGCGGGTGGGTTATAAGGATTAGAAGCTCTTGGTGGGATTTGGTTGCTTCTAGTGTAGTTGTTGGCGGGGTTTTGGTTTTGAGGATAAAAAACGGGTGAAAGGTAATTGTTGGATCGGTAACTCAGCAGATTTCTATCCCCTTGAGGTCGAGCTTGGTAATTTTCCGGTGAATAATTACCATAAGCTGCATACACATTGTTCGGATTTCCTTGTGTCGAAGGACAATCGGTGTATGAGTGAGGACCGCCGCATGTTTCACAAGAAGGTGCAACTGCTTTAACTTGTTGTTGTTGTTGGTTTGAAGCCAAGAGTTGCATACTTCTGCTCATTTCAGTCAGCACACGGGTGAGTTCGGTCATATCAGGGTTTGCTGAAGTGGAGGAAACATTGACTCTCGGATTGTTCCTTGAAGAAGCAGAGGAATCCCAGTTTGTGTGGTGAGTAGTCATGTTCTCAATAAGCTCTCTACACTCCTCGGGTCTCCTTTTCATGAATGTGCCACCAGCGGCTGCATTAATCGTATCACGATCTCGAAAAGTCAAGCCGTTGTAGAAAGTATCGATTAAGGTCAGGGGGAGCATGTTGTGGTTTGGACATCTATCGATCAAGACATTATATCGCTCCCAAGCATCAAAAAGAGATTCATCAGGGTCTTGCATGAAACCGCTGATTTGATTGCGAAGGCTTGTGACCATGGATGGTGGAAAGTAGCGCGATAAAAAGCGTTGAGTCATGTCGTCCCAAGTGTGAATAGAATTCTTCGGGAGACGATCAAACCATTTCTCGGCATGATGTAATAAAGTATGTGGAAAGAGTTGTAGGCGAAGTTCATCCATTGTGGCACCAGCCAACTTCATGCTTTGGGTGATTGTAATGAACTTGTCGAGGTGTTTGTTGGCATCATCATCAGGCAATCCACGGAATGGGTTAGTTTGCACTTGCTGAATCATGTGGTGCTTCAACGAAAACTCAGGAGCGTTGATTTGCATCGGCGCAATCGGTCCTCCTCGTCCAAACATTGTAGGTTGACAAAGTTCCTCCATGGTCCGAAGATCAGGCTGTGGAAGAACATTGTTGTTATTATTAAGGTGCGGTGGAATATTATTGTTGTTAACACCTGACATATCTAAATCTTCTTGAGGCTCGGGCTCTTGATAATTAGAAGATCTAGTACGCATACACCTGAAAATGCAAAAGAAAACAAAACCAAACACAAAGACAATATATATACACAATAAAGATAAAATCTTTTTGGATTTTTTAAAATTTTTAATTTTTATGGAGTTTTATCAATTTTTTATTTTTTATGGTTTTTGAATTTTTTAGGCAAGAAAAATAACGCTCACAAGTGAACGGATCCCAAAAAGCAACGCGTCTCTCACAGAAAACCGTTAATCTTTACGAAAAGAGCCGGCAGCGGCGCCATTTAATAACTGGCCTTTGACACCCGTATAAAAATATTCGTTGTACCAATCTCTTCGAATTGAAAAACTTGTGTTTAATGTGTGACTCAGTTTTATTTTGGTGGAACAAAAAGGTTGTGGTTGTAGTATATTTAAAGTGCAAAAAAATTAAAATTAAATGTCGTTAAAGTAAAGTGGCGTGAAATTAAATCTAAATCTAATTAAAATAAATGTGCGATATTTAAAAACTTAGACGGAAAGTAAATTAATTAAACGACTAAAAATAAAAGCGCGACGGAAATTAAAATTAGACAAAGTATTAAAATGAGAATGTAAAAATTAAACAAGACAAAAATATGAAAAACAACTCCAATCGGAATATATTCCGATCTTACCAATCGGAATATCAAACCTGGCCAATCGGAATGTCAGTCGGAACCCCAAGATCGGAATAGCCGTCACCTACCCTGATCGGAATACCATAAACACACTGATCGGAATATGGAGTGGACCTGGTCGGAATGCTGATCGGAATACCCAATGATCGGAATATTGTCACCTACCCTGATCGGAATACCAAACGAGCACCTCGATCGGAATGTTTAGAAATGGATTCAAATCGGAATGCTGTCATAATTGCTGATCGGAATACCCAAACACTCGCAGATCGGAATACCAAAGTCTCCCCCAATCGGAATAATGAAACCCTTTTCCGACCTAGCAATAAGCTATGGTCGGAATGTAATTCCCCTTTCCGATCTTACCAATCGGAATACTAAAGAAAAAGTACAAAATAAGCTACACAAATAAGCTATAATCCTAATAAGCACAAGACGAAATCCTTAAAGTAAACCGTATGAAAATAAGCTACTAGACTGAAATTTAAAAGCTTTTAAGACACGAAAGAATAAACTAAGAAAAACAACTTTTTATATAAAAATAACTTTTATAAAAACTATATAAACTTGAAAATAAACAAGATAAGCTATGAAAATGAAGGATTTAAAACAATCAAAAGCATAAAAATGAAATCTTTAAACAAATCGACAAGACAAAAAGCATAAAAATCAAGATTAAAGAAAGGTAGAATGAGATCAACAAGATAAAGTAAATGTGCGAGAATTAAAAAGAAACACTTACTTGAGATTAAATGTATTAAAAGTGCAAGACGTGTAATTAAAGGTGCAAGTAATTAAATGTGCAAATAAAGTAAAGGTGGAAGAACTAGTTTGTCAATCTAGCCAACCAGAACAAATGAATGAAAATGGGAAGTATTTATAGGTGATTAGGGGGATGGTTAGAGGAAGCTTCCTCCCCTCCTTCCTTTCTTCTTAATTGCGCCCTTAAGTCCTTCCTTCTTAATCTTTTTGTTAATCTTGGAATTTGATGACTTTTGGCTCGGGATTTCTTTGAACTCGTCTTTAAATTCTTCAATAAAATAGACTTGAGTTTCTCGGCTTTAAGTAAACTTCCGTCTTTTGACTTTTTCTTCGATAAATCTTCAGAATTGGTCTTGGACTTCCGTCCTTTATGCACTCTTGACTTCTTGACTTCGTCTTTCATCTTTTTCTTCAATAAAAGCCCGTAAATGCCCGTGAATATCCGTGTTTTCTCCACTTTTCACAATTTCGTCCTAAATCACAACAAAAACACAAACCACGCATAATTCCGACATAAAAGACATAAAATACACGTTTTGGTCCGGTTATTATTGTAATTAAGTGGTAGAAAAGATGGGTGTTTACACACCTATCAGTATCGACTATCGAGAGCTTAACAAATTGACGGTTAAGAATCGGTATCCATTGCCGAGGATTGACGACTTATTTGATTAGTTGCAAGGTTCCTGTGTGTACTCAAAGATTGACTTGAGATCAGGGTATCATCAGTTGCGAGTTAGAGAGGAGGATATTCCTATAACTGCTTTTCGTACGCGATATGGACATTTTGAATTCCGAGTGATGCCTTTTGGGTTAACGAATGCGCCTGCAGTGTTCATGGATCTTATGAATCGAGTGTGCGAGTCGTATTTGGATAAGTTTGTCATTGTATTCATTGATGATATTCTTATTTACTCCAAGAGCAAAGAAGAACATGAGAAGCACTTGAGGACGATATTGGAGCTGTCGAAGAAAGAGATGCTGTACTCGAAGTTCTCCAAGTGTGAGTTTTTGTTGGAATCTGTACAATTTCTTAGGCATGTGATTGATAGCGAAGGAGTTCGTGTGGATCCTGCCAAGGTAGAGGCAATTAAGGAATGGTCGGCACCGTCAACGCCGACTAAAGTTCGACAAATTGTGTTCTGCTCCGATTTTGTCATTGCCAGAAGGAATCGAAGACTTCATGGTTTATTGTGACGCGTCTCATAAGGGTTATGGAGCTTTTTTGATGCATCATGAGAAGGTGATTGCTTACGCGTCACGACAATTGAGGAAACATGAGGAAAACTACACTACGCATGATTTGAAATTGGGAGCTGTAGTTTTTGCGTTGAAGTTGTGGAGACACTACTTATATGGAACTAAGTGTGTTGTATTCACTGATCATAAGAGTTTGCAACACATATTGGACCTGAAGGAGTTGAATATGAGACAAAGATGATGGGTGGAGCTACTGAGTGACTATGACTGCGAGATTCGCTACCATCCTGGCAAGGCGAACGTTGTGGCAGATGCACTTAGTAGGAAGGATAGAGAGAAACCTTTGAGAGTCAGAGCATTAGTAATGACTGAGGGTGTCGATTTGACCGGAACAATATTGAAGGCTCAAGAGAAGGGATTGATGAAAGAAAGTGTTGGCGCTGAGAATCTGGGAAGACTACAGAAACCTCTTTTTGTGGTAAAGTCAGATGGGCTGAGATATTTCGAGAATCGGATTTGGTTACCACTATGTCCATCCGAGGAAGGAATGCCTGGAGTACGAGATTTGGTTATGAATGAGTCTCATAAGTCTAAGTACTCGATACATCCCTGAGCGGATAAGATGTATCATGATCTGAAGAAAGTCTACTGGTGGCCGAATATGAAGGCGGAGATTTCTCGTTACGTCAGTAAGTGTTTGACTTGCGCGAAGGTTAAAGCTGAACATAAGAGACCGTCTGGGTTGTTGGTACAACCTGAGATCCCAGAATGGAAATGGGAGAAGATCGCTATGGATTTCGTGACGGGTTTACCGAGAACTCCTAGTGGTTGTGATATGGTTTGGGTAATAGTGGATAGGTTGACGAAATCTGCTCACTTCTTACCTATGAAGAAGACGGATAGCATGGAGAAACTTGCCAGTGTGTACGTGAAAGAGATTGTTTGTCGACATGGTGTACCTTTATCGATCATTTCGGATCGCGGTAGCAGATTTACTTCGGAATTTTAGAAATCTCTTCAACGTGCGATGGGCACCGAATTGAGTTTGAGCACGGCCTATCACCCTGAAACTGATGGCCAAAGCGAACGAACTATTCAGACGTTGGAGGACATGCCCTGAGCGTGTGTGATTGATTTCGGAGGAAGTTGGGAACACCACTTGCCTTTAGTGGATATTTCATATAATAACAGTTATCATGCGAGCATTAAGGCTGCACCATTTGAAGCGTTGTATGGAAGGAAGTGTAGATCTCCTGTGTGTTGGAGCGAAGTGGGAGAGAGTCAGTTGACTGGACCCGAGATGGTTTTGGAGACGACAGAGAAGATTGTGCAAACTAAGAACCGTTTACTCGTTGCAAGAAGCCGACAGAAGAGTTATGCCGATAATAGGAGGAAACCGTTGGAATTTGAGGTCGGAGACATGGTCATGCTTAAGGTTTCGCCATGGAAGGGTGTGATACGTTTTGGGAAGAAAGGAAAGCTGAGTCCAAGGTACATTGGGCCGTTCAAGATTATTAAACGAATTGGACCGGTAGCGTATAAATTAGAATTACCGAATGAGCTTAGTGCTATTCACGACACGTTTCACGTATCAAATTTGAAGAAAAGCTTGGCGGATAAGGAATTGGTGATTCCTTTGGACGAGATTCAGCTTGACGATAAAATGCATTTCGTGGAGGAACCAGTGGAGATTATGGACCGAGAGGTTAAGAGATTGAAGCACAGTAGAATTCCCATTGTGAAGGTACGGTGGAATTCTAGGCGTGGACCGGAATACACTTGGGAACGTGAGGACTTCTTCAAGGAGAGATATCCTTGTTGGGAATAAATTTAGGCCAGAACACTTGAACGCTGACAAGAACAACTTAAGCGTTGACAAGAGCAAAGTGAGCGCTGACAGCATAAGCGTTGACAAGTTAAAGTCAAGCGTTGACAGATTGAAGACAAGCACTGATGGAAGATGTGAGCTACACGTTTATTATATTCTAGATTACTTCTAGTAAGGATAGAAACGACAATGTATTTTCTATGTTTATCTTTACCTAGAATAGTTGATTCGTAGCTTATTGTACAAGACTTCTTGTTCTATAAAAGAAGGTCTTTTAGGTTAATGTTTAATATCAGTTTTTCATAAGTTTTCAATTGTTAAGCTCTTTCATTGTAATCAACAAGAATCATTCTAATACAAGTGAAAGTTTGTTTAACATCATTGTGTTTTAGATCAAGTGTTAATTCCGCATAACACTTTGTTACTTTACTCATAAGCAAAGGTTTCTCTACGTGCAGTACTTGATCTAATCTCGTATACACAAAGCTTAATCGATCTAAGTTTGGGATCAACAAGTGGTATCAGAGCCTGGTTGAGAAACTTTTGATCTTTAAGTAACGCAAGAACCCTAAAACACCAAACCCTAAAAACCCTAAATTCTCAAAACCCTAAAAACATCATGTCTGGCACAGATCAACCTGCTTCTTTGCTTCAAAACAACTTCTCAAACCCTAGTATCAAAATTCCCATGTTTGATGCCAGGAACTTTGAGCTTTGGAAGTCCAATTTTGAGCAATATATAGCTATTCATGACTACACTCTTTGGGAGATTATCGAATATGGGAACACATTCGATAAAGCAGCAAAGATTACTGCTGCAATTGCCACAAGGACAGCTGTTCCTAATTGTCCTGAATCTGATAAGGTGGAAAAGCCTGAAGATGGGAGAGCAGTAGCTGTTGAAGACATAGCCAAGAAGAGGGTGGACATGAAAATCTTGAACATCTTGAAACATGCCCTAGGTCATGAGAATCAACACAAGTACAAACGCTTTGAGTCTGCAAAAGAGCTTTGGGAAGCTCTTGAAGTAGCACATGGTGGCAATGCTGATACAAAAGAAGAAAAGAAGAAGCAACTATTGCATGAGTATGCTGTCTTTAAAGCTCAACCTAATGAGAATCTCAGCAGTGTGAGAAGTAGACTTCTTGACATCACAAGTCAACTTTCCTTCATGGGAAAACAGATTGATGACCCTGAATTGAATGCTACTTTTCTCAAAAGCCTTGGTGATGTATGGAAGATTGAGACAAGATCCATTCTTGTCAATAACACCCACAAGACATCCAGGTTTGATGACATCTTCAACAAACTAAGACTGTTGGAGAATGAATGGCAATTGGAGAGTGATAACAAATCTTCCAGCAGCAACATGGCCTTCTTCTCACAAAGTGAAGGCCAATTTGATTCCATGAACTTCTATGGACATTCAGCAACTGGATCTCAAGGTGTCAGCGCTGGATGTCAATCTGTCAGCGCTGGATCATATCCTGTCAACGCTTTGTACTCAAGCGCTGACACACACAATCATGGCGCTGATAGAATTAAACCTGCTGGTTTTGATCTAGACACTGTGTGTGCATTCATTGCTTCTTTGCCCAGTGATTCAAGAATCACATATGAAGATCTTGAGCAGATAAGTGATGAACAATTGGAAGAGATGGACATCAAGTGGACTATGGCTCTTGTAAGTTTAAGAGCAAACAGGTTCAATAAAAGGTTCAAGAAGAAGATGACCTTTAATGCTAAGGATGTTGCTGGATTTGACAAGTCCAAGGTTGAGTGCTACAACTGTCATAGGATGGGGCACTTTATGAGGGAATGTAGATCTCCAAGAAGATCTGATGCTGGGAAGCCTTCTAGCCAAATGATTAAGAGCCCAGATCCCAAGGCCATGGTTGCTGTTCAACAAATTGATGGTGTTGGAGAATGGGATTGGAGCTGGATGGCTAAGAATGAGGAAGAGGACAGAGCTTTGGTTGCTGAGGTTAAAGAAGAGCATGCTGAATATGCTCTCATGGCACACTCCTCCTCCTCATCAGATAATGAGGTATATGATGATGCTTTCTGTTCTAAGGGTTGTCGTTTAAATACTGAGAAATTAAAACAAGAGATAGTTAAATTATTAGATGAGGCAAGTACTGAAAGATGCAAAGTATCTAATTATCAAATTGCTCTTACCCAAACAGAAAAGACTGTAGCTGAGTATAAGAAAATGGAGTTTGATTTAAAGGATCAAATAAACATCTTAAAACATGAGTTATTTCAGAGTAAAGATGTTCAAGATATAGTAAATAGGGTTAATCTTGATTTGATAGCTCAGTTAGAAGAGGCTAACAAAAATAAAGATAATGTGAGTCTTAAAATCCAGAGATTTGATAAGGCCACACAATCCCTAGGAGAGTGTGTTAGTAAACAAAGAGACTCTAAGGATATGAGTGGGATTGGGATGAATAACTATACTATTGTTCCACCACCAGCTGGGGATTTCTATGGTGTCCAATCAAAGGACTTATCTTGGACTGGCTTGCCAGAATGCCAAGAGGAGGAATTCATTCCTCCACCTAGAGTAACTTCCCCAGTTGAGGAATACAAGCAAAAGCTGACTGACCTAGATGAGTGGAAGAAAGCTAACCACACCTTGTTTGTTAAGGGAGGGTTATTGTGTGAAAGTCCAAATGAGCCCACACCTATCACGAGCCTTGATCCTAAACCTATTAAGATCACACACCCTACCACTGGCAAAGCTGTTGACCTTGGCTCACAAACTGTTAGAAAACCTAGTGTTAAGTATGCTGAGATGTATAGGAATACTAGGTCACCAAAAAGCCAAGTTAGTGATCATGGAACAGGCTTCTTTGCTTCTAGACCTAAGACTATGTCTAGAAAAGCTTGTTATACATGTGGTAGCTTCTCACAATTGGCCTACAAATGTGTCAACGCTTCCAATGTCAACGCTGATAGGAACCATTTCAGCGCTGACAAAAGTCAACATAGGTCAAACACTGTCAGACCCAATACTTTTGTGAACAAAAGTTCACAAGTTGTTAGACCAGCCCCATTCTTTTCTAGAGGGTCTAACACACAAGGCCTAAGACCTTTTCAAAAGTCAAACACTTGGTCCAATAGGCAATGGGTTCCTGTAGCAAACCCTAGGTTCAACGCTGATAGGAGCAATCGGGGCGCTGACAAGAGAAATTTCAGCGCTGACAAACCTAGGTATTTGCAACCACAGGGAAATAGGTCTAAAGCTTCTACTAGCTTAACATAGAGACCAAAACAAGACCAGAACCCTAATTCTACTGGTATTTCTATGACATGCAACAGGTTTCATTATATTTCAAAGGCATTGTCAACACCAGTTGGGGTTAACTGGGAATTTCATTCAAACAGGGATGAAAATGGGGTTGTTATGAGAACCAAGTCTGTTCTTGTTGAACAACCAAATGAATCCAAGTCTTCCAAGGCTTGGGTTCCCAAAGAAAACTAATATGTTTTCTTTATGTGCAGGGCATTCAGAAGAAGATCAATGATTATGGATACTGGGATAGTGGATGCTCAAGGCACATGACAGGAAAGGAAGACTATCTGACCAATTTCTCTCCTATTCAAGATGGTGATAAGGTATACTTTGGAGGGGGCTATGGAACAATTACAGGAAAAGGAACCCTTGTCACCAACAATCTACGGTTTGAGAATGTCTTCTTGGTAAAAGATCTGGATTATAATTTGTTTAGTGTATCACAAGTGTGTGATAACAAAAATAAGGTTCTTTTCACAGATACTAAGTGCTTGGTGTTAAGCAAAGATTATAAGCTTCCTGAAGAGAAATACATAGATTTTAGAACACCTAGGCATAAAGACATATATAATGTGAATCTTAATGGAATTAAGATAAATAATAAAATGTCATGTCTATATGCTAAAGCCTCAGTAGATGAAAGCAATCTTTGGCACAGGAGACTAGGGCACATAAACTTTAAGAATATCAATAGACTTGTGAGGCTTGGTTTAGTTGATGGTTTGCCTGAAAAGGCTTTCCACAATGACCACTCTTGTGTTGCATGTCTTAAGGGCAAGCAGCACAAGGTCTCATTCAGGTCTAAACAGGTGCACTCTAGTTCTAAACCACTTCACTTATTGCATATGGACCTCTTTGGTCCAACTAATATAGAAAGTTTGAAGGGTAAATCATATTGTTTTGTTATTACTGATGATTACTCCAGGTTTACATGGACTTTCTTTTTAGCCAAGAAAAGTGAAACTGCCCTAAGTCTGATTAATTTCATTACCCAGATAGAGAAGAAGAATGGTAATGAGGTCAAAATTATTAGAAGTGACAATGGGGGTGAGTTTAGAAATCAGTTGTTAGATGATTTTGTGCCAAGAAAGGGATTACTAGGCAGTTTAGCATAGCTAGAACCCCACAGCAAAATGGGGTTGCTGAAAGGAAGAATAGGACCCTTATTGAAGCAGCCAGAACCATGTTGGCTGATGCCCACTTTCCTATAGCCTTTTGGGCTGAAGCTGTTAACACAGCTTGTTATGTTCAGAATAGGGCATTGGTCAACAAGATACATAATAAGACACCTTATGAATTACTTTGGGGAAGGAAGCCCAATATTGGCTTCCTCAAGCCTTTTGGATGTCATGTAGTTGTTCTAGAAACTAGTGAGGCCCTAGGTAAATTTGATTCAAAAGGTGATGAAGGCTACTTCATGGGTTATTCAGTGCAGAGTAAAGGATATAGGGTTTACATTAAAAAGGAAAAACGTATACTTGAAAAAGTACATGTTAGGTTTTTAGAAAGTAAACCTAGTGATCCTGAGAGTGGTCCAAATTGGTTGTTTGACTTAGAACCTTTGTCTAGAGCTTTAAATTATATGCCTGTTACTGATCCAGACATTGTGAAGGTAACTTCAAGTGTTTTGGAAAAGAGAATTGGTAATGTTTCAGGTATACAGGTTGCTAAGGAGGATGGACCACCAGCAGTTAAATCATCTCCCACACAAGAATATGTTACACTTCCTATATGGACAGATGAGTATTATGCTGCTGCTACTGCTGCAAGGAAAGATAATGGTGGTGTTCAAATACCACCAAATACGAACATGCATGATTCTTCAGGCGCTGACAAAGGGAAATCAAGCGCTGACACGACCAATTCAGACGCTGATGGCTCCAACGCTGACAACAACAGTTCAAGTGTTGTTAGCCCAAACGCTGACAAACAAGGATCAGACTTTGGAGACACCTTTACACAGCTTTTCTCTTCCCATTTTGAACAGGGTGGACCTTCCAATGTCCATGAAGAGATTTCAGTTGATCAAGAAGAATCTGAAGAAGATATTGGCAACATGGAGCGTGAAGTTGAGGACACCAGACTTTTTGAAGGAGGAGTTCTTACTTCCATAGCTAAGGATCACCCCACATCTCAAATCATTGGTGATGTTATGGCTCCAGTTCAGACAAGAAGATCCCATCAAGGTCTTGGTGGATTTATTGCCAATATACACAAGAAGGTTGATACCCCTCTTGTACAAGCATGTTTGTTTGCCTGTTTTCTGTCACAGGATGAACCCAAGAAAATTTTTGATGCTCTCAAGGAACCTAGTTGGGTGGAAGCAATGCAGGATGAGCTTCACCAATTTGCTATACAGGATGTTTGGGAGCTGGTTGATTGTCCCAGATATGTGAGACCAATTGGGACAAGATGGGTTCTAAGGAACAAGAAAGATGAAAGAGGCATTGTGGTCAGAAACAAGGCACGTTTGGTAGCCCAGGGATATACACAAGAGGAAGGAATTGATTATGAAGAAGTTTTTGCACCAGTTGCAAGAATTGAAGCTATAAGAATTTTTCTAGCTTATGCCTCTTGTATGAATTTTACTGTTTACCAAATGGATGTGAAGAGTGCTTTCCTCTATGGGACAATTGTTGAGGAAGTATATGTCATGCAACCTCCTGGTTTTGAAGATCCTGAAAATCCAGACAAGGTTTATAGAGTGAAGAAAGCAATGTATGGACTTCATCAAGCCCCAAGAGCATGGTATGGTACATTGTCCACCTACTTGGTGGAAAATGGTTTCAAAAGGGGCACCATAGATCAGACACTCTTTACAAAGAAGAAAGGAAAACATGTGTTGCTTGTGCAGGTCTATGTTGATGATATCATTTTTAGGTCTACTGATCCAAAAATGAGTGAGGATTTTTCCAAGCTCATGACAGATAAATTCAAGATGAGTGCAATGGGTGAGATGAACTTCTTTCTAGGTTTACAAGTTCAGCAGAAAGAAGATGGTATCTTCATCTCCCAAGACAAGTATGTAGCTGAAATCTTGAAGAAATATGGTTTTTCTCCACATGAAAAGGAGGCTTCCACTCCTATGGATAGACAACACCCTTGGGGAAAGATTGGAGCTGGAAAGGATGTGGATGTTAGGCACTATAGATCAATGATTGGATCATTGATGTATCTTACAGCCTCAAGACCTGACATCATGTTTGCTGTGTGTGCCTGTGCACGCCATCAAGTGACTCCCAAAGAATGTCACCTTTTTGCTGTGAAGAGAATTTTTAGGTACTTAAGGTGAAATCCAGATCTTGGATTATGGTACCCAAAATATTCTCCATTGGATCTTATTGCATATTCAGACAGTGACTATGGTGGTGACAAGTTTGACAGGAAATCCAAAACTGGTGGATGCCAATTTCTTGGGAGCAGATTAATATCTTGGCAATGCAAGAAACAAACAGTGGTGGCAAACTCTACAACTGAAGCAGAATATGTGGCTGCAGCTGCTTGTTGTGGACAAGTCTTATGGATTCAGAACCAGCTGTTGGATTATGGGTATAATTTTATGCATACCAAGATTTTTGTAGACAATAACAGTACTTTATGCATTATTAAAAATCCTGTACATCATTCTAAAACCAAACACATAGAAATTAGACATCATTTTATAAGAGATTGCTTTGAGAAAGGTTTAATACAACCAGATAGGGTAGACACAGAAGATAATGTGGCTGATTTATTAACTAAACCTTTTGATGCTGGAAGATTTCAATATTTGGTAACAAATATTGGAATGGTTAATCTCACTTAATATGTGTTTTGGAACACTTTTTGTAAAAGTATGTACAGGATAATGCATTGTTATTGGTCTTTGTGATGATTTAGATTTCCACTTTATTTTTCTAACACTGACAAAGGTAAATGTAACGCTGTCAAGTGTTATTTTGCCGTTGTTGGAGATATTATTGTCTAACGCTGACAAGAGTTCCTTCAACGCTGTTATGTGTTGTCGGGGCGCTGTCAGCAACAAATGTTAGTTTTGTGGTTTTCATCTAAATGTGCAGGTAATGGTAGCTTTATGCCATTGGATACAGAGTTGCTTATGGATCTTTGAAGAGCTATTTGGACATGTTTTTGTTTATGGATGATGGTTGGAATATTTATATTCCTATCTTGACATAAATTTTTAATGTTCATATATATATTTTGAGAACTCATGTATCATAGTTTAAGGGGAGGTTTAAGGAACCTTTAGGACTCTTGGGTATTCTTAGAATACTCTCATCACAATTCTAGATTGTGTCCACAGGTGAGTATGGGTTAGTTTTACTAAACCATGAGGCACTGTAGCATGCATAGTATATCAACTTTGCATGCTGCCAAGACATTTTTGGCCTAGAATTGGTTGTGGTCTTTTGGGAGACTTGGGAACCCTTTTGATATGGGTTTTACCTGGGAGTAACAAGGATTTTATGAGGTAACTTGGTTGTTAAGAATTTTGGTTAGCAAGGGACACTAGAGGACTGTTATGTCTATCTTGCTTATGCAAGTGTGCATAACTGGACAGTGCTTGCCGCCCTATGATAATTATCAGCTTTTGGTTATCTTCTCTAGGATAAATTACTTGTTAAGGTCATTTTTCACTTTTTGAAACAATTTTATTTTTGGACGCTGACAAGATTTTTCCAAGCGTTGTTGTGACCAAAATGGACGCTGACATGGCTTTAGGCGAACGTTGACAAGATTATAGCCGTTGGGCGTTGATGGGTTATATTTGACCGTTGACAAACAATGGGACCTACCCAGTTGTTACTTTTTGACATATTTTCAAGCCGTAATTTTAGGAGTTGTTACTTTCATTAAATGCATGGGATATCTTATAAACTTTTTCAATATTTTCATGATTGATTTTTGAAAATCTTTGCCTATTTTTGGGCCAATCACGTGCATTCATCCACTCCTATAAATTTGGCTCCTATTTTAAACAGGGTATCTATAATTCTTGTCTAACACTTTTCTCTTATCAACCTTCATCTTTTATACCTCAAATTAACAGCTTTCATCAATGGCACCAAGATTTAACTCAGCAGAATTGGATTTGGGGTTCAAGTCTCAACAGAACATGATTGCTTATCTTGTTGCTGATAATACTTTGTTCCCTCAATACACACAGATGGTGGAGTATTTGAATGCATCCCCATTGAGGTATGCTCTTTCTCATGCACCACTCATTCCAGTCACACACATTAAACAGTTTTGGAACACTGTTAGTTCCTCAACAGTTAATGGAGTGACAACATTGACTTCTATTGTACATGGGAGACCTTGGGTGGTTACTGAGGCCTTGGTACGCCAGGCCTTGCATCTCAATGATGCTGATGGTATAACCATGCTTCCCATATCTGAAATAGAACAAGGGCTTAGGGCTTTGGGATATCCTATTCCTGATGAAGGTACTCTTAATAAGTACCATAAGCAGGAATTTCCCCCAGCCTGGAAGTACCTAATTCACATTCTCCTTCAATGTTTGAGTCCCAAATGTACTGCACACAATGAGATCAATAGATCCATTGCATCTGCTATTGTGTGTATTACAACAGGGCAAAATTATAATTGGTCTAAAATGATTTTTGAAGGAATGTGTAAAAACAAGGGGACAAAAATGACTTTGGCTTATCCCCGTTTTCTGCAAATGGTTTTTGATGCTCAAAGATATTGTTCAAAGGATCACAATGATTTTTATAAGATCCCTGAACAAAAGAAGGCTATTTTTACCAAGATGAATTCACCACCTCATAGAGACCTACCATTAACCCCAACCATGCTTGCTGTTATTGCAGCAGCACAACCCCAACCAGACCCCCAACCTCATATTGACCCTCAACCACAACTTGAACCTATCCCTGAACCTTTACCCTCACCTGACCAAATGCAAATAGACCAAAATCCCTTTGACGCTGACATATCTAATGTGGGCGTTGATATGCCTATTTCCACCGCTGACACCCAACCATCACAATCCCAAACACCCCTTAACCAACCTACATCTACACCATCTTCTACACCATCTTCCACACCACCTGAATATAGGTTGATTAAACGCCAAAGGACTGCTGGAGTGTTCTCCTCTGGTGGTCCTAGCCATGTAGCAGAGAGAACCACCACCACAAGTGTGGCTGGTGACCTGGATGAGGCTGGGACTATTGGTTCTGGCTTAGAAGCTGGCCAAGACAGTCCCACCATAATTAAGTCCTCATCCATGCCCAATGAACCTGACTTGGGAGGTCAAATCCCCATTTTGGAAGAGGGCAGACTGGAACCAATGACGCTTTTAGAATTGACGGCTGTCTGCATTAGCTTGCAAAAGCAAAATGCAGACTTAGTACAAATTGTCAGTAACCAAGGCCTTGAACTCAAAGATTTGAGGGAGAGGATTGTTGTTTTGGAGAGTGCTCATTCAAGGGGAGGTATGGAGGAGTCTTCCAAAGGGGAGGAAGATCAAAGAAATCTGAGTGATAAGAGCAGTCAAGATGGTCAATCATTGGATATTGCTGAAGCTCTTACTACTTTGAAGGAACAAAAAGGTTTTGATACGTCCTTAATCTCTCCAACCAATTTAAATTTATCATTTACAGATATGTTGAGGGAGGTTACACAAGGCGCTGAGGGAAAATATTTGAGCGTTGATAAGACAAGTTTGGACGCTGACAGAAGTATTTTGGGCGCTGATAGAGGAAATTTGGGCGTTGACAGATCTGCATATGGAGGTGATGTATTCCAGTCATCATCTATCATCAGAGACGTTCCTACTCAGGTATTATCATCTACCCTACCAACAATTGAACCAACAGATAAGGGTAAGGGTAAGTTGGTAGAAGAAATTGTTCCAAAGAATGCAGCTCAGGTTGAATTTGATAGAAGATTGGCTGAGCAAATGATGGAACAAGGTGAAAAGGAAAAGTCACCATTTGTTGTGACTTCTGAAGAAGAAAGTGATGGAGCTAGCTCAGATTCAAGTGTGATGATTGTTGAACCAGAAAGACTTGAGTATGGTGATGAGCTTGCTAGGGAAAGGCTGAGAGATTTGAAGTTGCAAATTGATTTTGATATGCCAGAGGTAGTTCAGATGTACAATTCTTGGGAAGAAAGCTGTATGGATAATCCAGACTTGACCATTTCAGATCAAATATGGGGTTTGGAAATTCTTCTTAGAGTTCAGCAGGATTGTAAGGTGATGCTGAAGTACAAGGCAAGCAACATTCTCTCTGAATTGAAAAGGGATAGAAGGAAGCTCTACTTTATGTTGCTCAAATGTCATGGAGTTGAATGGACACATCAGAAGCTGAAGGCTTTGACATTTGATGAATTGGAACATAGGGCTTATCCTATTTGGGTGAAAGTGCAAGAAGAAAACACTTTCAGACTTCTTTCAGATGAAAGAAAGGAGCAACTTGCAGAAGAGATGGCAATCAAGAAAGCTATGATAGTTCCTAGACCAGTAAAGAAGGGATTTATTCTTGAGTTTCCAAAAGATATGTCTCAACTATATCCAAGTGAAGCAATCATTAGAAAGAGCCTCAAGCTCTCCCCATTAGAAGCTTCAGATATGGTGCATGTGTTACCACTAGATTCCAGGAATCCAATTGTAAGTTATGAGGAAGATGAATGTGGATTCTGGAAAATTGGAAGATTTGGCAAGGAGGTACACACTTTTACTACTCTCATATCTTTATTTGCAAGTTGTGACAGAGAAGACTTGGTGGACCTTTGGAGGTTGCTAGAGACCAAGTATGAGGCTGAAGCACCAACTTCAGCCAATGGAATAAAACTTTGGACCACATTCAAAAGAATGTGTGGGACAAAAGAAGAAGATCCTGAAATATGGAAGGATCTTGAAGATGATCTCAGTGGTCTTCAATGGAGGTTATATTCAGCTGCTGGTGTATACCATTTGAGTTCTACAAAGTTTGCTGAGTATTTACTTGTAGATGCTCAGTATTTCATATCCAAGGCTGTTTTGGAGAAGATGAAGGACACCCAGTTGGAGATAGACTATACAAGTGACGTGGCAAAGAATTTGATCAGATTTATTTATCATCAATATGACAAGGTTTGTCAGACTCCTCCAAGTCCTTAATGTTTATTCAGAAACTTGATCATAAGAGTGGATATCAAGTTTAGGGGAGGATTGTTGGGAATAAATTTAGGCCAGAACACTTGAACGCTGACAAGAACAACTTAAGCGTTGACAAGAGCAAAGTGAGCGCTGACAGCATAAGCGTTGACAAGTTAAAGTCAAGCGTTGACAGATTGAAGACAAGCACTGATGAAAGATGTGAGCTACATGTTTATTATATTCTAGATTACTTCTAGTAAGGATAGAAACGACAATGTATTTTCTATGTTTATCTTTACCTAGAATAGTTGATTCGTAGCTTATTGTACAAGACTTCTTGTTCTATAAAAGAAGATCTTTTAGGTTAATGTTTAATATCAGTTTTTCATAAGTTTTCAATTGTTAAGCTCTTTCATTGTAATCAACAAGAATCATTCTAATACAAGTGAAAGTTTGTTTAACATCATTGTGTTTTAGATCAAGTGTTAATTCCGCATAACACTTTGTTACTTTACTCATAAGCAAAGGTTTCTCTACGTGCAGTACTTGATCTAATCTCGTATACACAAAGCTTAATCGATCTAAGTTTGGGATCAACAATCCTCATCTGTTCCAGCGACACGAAATGTGAGTATAAGAAGAGGCGAGCGCCGGGACGTCGCTCTCTTTAAGGAGGGGTGGATGTAATACCCAGAAAACTAGGTCACTTATTTTACCCTAAATTACGAATATTTTTGAAATTTTTAAGAAATTTCGTTTATTATATATTTAATCGTTTTAGTTGAAACCGATGTTTGAGGTCGTAATCTTGACAATTGACGATTTAAGAAGGACGATGACGACTACGATTCCGATGGATGCCCAATTTTTAAGTTTTATTGTTGCCTTATCGATATTATAATTTTTCGAGAATTTTATTTTTGGTTCGTATTAAGTCAAGCCGGGTGCGTTTTATTTCTTTCCGGGTGCGTTTAAATTGTTCTAAAAGTATTTTGGAGTGTTCTGGATGACCCCCGACTCCCGCAAAATTTTCCAAGTCGACTAATAAGTCATTTCCCGCAAATATTTGAGGTCGTTTAAAAACAAGGCCAAAAGAATGCCTAAATTGCACAAAGGGTCCCTAAAAATTTACAAAAGGGAAACAAGAAACACACACAACACAAAACATTCAAAATTTTTACACCCACCCTCTCTCTTTTCTTCTTTGGTCGTCGGCCACATCACCACCACCACCACAATCCATTTTTTTTCTTGTTTGATCTAAACCAAGTTTAGACCACTCTTTCTAATCCTTTTGTAAGTGTTTTTCCACAATCAAATCAAACATGCATGAACATGATTTTCCAAAACTTAAAAGATTTTCTAAATGTTTGATATGTTTAATTAAACTAATTGCATGTGTAATTGATGATTAGGTAATGCTAATTCACCATTAAAAGTAACCAAAACAAGTTTGGTTTGGGTGTTTTGATCACCAACACCCCACGGTCAAACGGGGGTGTTTGGTGGATCTTAGTGTTTGATTATTTTGTTGGTAGATTTGTGTTTAGATTGATGTTTTAAGTGTGTTTGAATGGGTTAAACACATTGCATGCTTGATTTGGTAAATGGTTTTTAGAGTGGATTTGATGTTATAGGTGTTAAGGACTGATTAATGTGTTTAGGAATGGTCATGAGTGGTTAAGTTAGGGCTAGGTGTCGTTAAAATGGTTTGTAAACAAGTGTTAAGGTGATTTTGAAGTAGTAATTTTTAGGCAGATATTTTAAGGGTGTTTTGAAAATCTTAAGTCTAAATACAGGTCATAAGCATAGTATATAGTTGTAGAGATTTTTCTTAGCTTCGATTTGGTATAAGAAAGAGCTTACGACTCCTAACGAGTCAAAAGTTATGATATTTTGAAAGTTCGTGTACCGGGAGATGAAAAATCAACATAATCCGAAATTGTGTTTGGTTTTAGGTCAAATCCCGGGGGAACATAGATAGAGTTTGTTAAATGATTGAAAGTTGGTTTTTGCTTTCAAACCTGCATTTGTGAGTCTATTTTTGGACTTAGGAGTCAAAGTAGTCAATTGTGTATTTTAAATGGGTCAACTAAGTCCAACATGCTCGAAGTGTAAAATCAGTCCTAAAAATGTATGTTTGGAAATGTAGTGAGTAACGAGCCTTATAAGTAAAAACTTTTCATGGGATTAAAAATGGGTTTTCTATAGGTCATGAGGTATTTTTGTGAATTTTCCTAAATTTTATAAAAGTGCTTAAGTTATAGAAAACATCCCGTAATTTTGGTAAGTACCAGCAAAAACGTAAAATGGAAATTAACTTGAATAACATAAATAAATAGTAGTAGTCTCGTAATGACTACTTGTTTGGTTTTGGTGTAAGTTTATAATTATGACAATTGACTTATTTGTATGTATTATACAGTACTTAAAGTTATATAAATGAGATTGACTCATTAGGCGTGGTTGTTTGTTAGGTGTTGATTTTCCCGGGCATCCTCATCATCGTCAGTGATCGTCATCCGTAACGTCGACTACTTCTATATATAAGGTGTGAATTTATAGCCTCGCTCTATATTGTTTTTAAATGGTTTTTAACCGTGAGGGGAATGCATGCTATTTCAAATAAAACGAACATATGTCATGAATGATTGTTGGACCCGAAAGTTGCCTAAATTGTGTTGAGTACCTAGTTGCATAAGACCCTATATTCATGAACTATTAACTATTGTTTAATCCTTGTGTAGATTGAAAATATCCGCTTATACAATTGATAGTACTATGGGGTTGACGACCCTATCCGAGGCGAGGGCTAGTACGTTGAGTACCCCATGCGGACTGATAACTTGTGATAAGAAATAAGGTATAATTGCAACTAATGCCTTTAGAAGGGGCACTGGTTTCATCTTAATCATGCCGGTAATTATACGCGGGTGATTGAGTTAACGTATTAGTGTCATGAGTTTAAACACAATTGTAATAACCTTGATAATAGATTGTTTGATCGATAATTCTATGAATGATCGTGATTGGTTTTATATACTTATGTTCAAAATATGATTGTAAAACCTATGAACTCCACTCAACATTATTTGTTGACCCAATTTAGCATGTGTTTCAGGTAATCGATGATGTGTAGCAAGGAGCATGCAAAGGATGGGAGTTGTGTGTGGCTTGGCGGTCTACTTGTTTTTCCACCCTTATTTAACTTGAAACTCTTTTATTTCCTGTCATGTGAACAAAAATGTATCTTTTGGGGTTGATATTCAGTGGGGACCAAATGCAAACTCTGTTTTGTATCATCTTGGGATTTGGAAAATTGTAGACTTGTATGTTTTGAACACTGTTTAAATTTATGTTAAACTTTTACGTCTCTTTGAGTCGTTTGATATAGCTTGTGTGTGATGATAACTGCCTAGCACCCAAATGTTGTAGTTCCGCTGTGCATAGCATTTGTGGGGGTGTTAGGCATACTGTCGTCCTTATTCTTTACGAATAGGACAGGTGCGCCCCATGGAGAAGCACTAGATCGGATGAAACCGCGTTCCAAGAGTTCCTGGAATTGTTCCTTTAACTCCTTCATCTCTATAGGAGCCATGCGATAAGGAGCATTAGAAATTGGCTCAGCTCCTGGGATGAGCTCAATATTAAACTCCACTTCATGAGCAGGTGGTATGCCCGAGAGTTCTTCTGTAAACACGTCTGGAAATTCTGACACGATCGGCTGATTCTAGATAGATGGAGATTCAGCCTCCAAATCATGAAAGTAGCAAGATAGCCCTCACAACCATGTGACAGTAGTGCATGTGCTTGTAAGGTTGAAATTATTTGTACAAACCTTCCGAGTATGAAACCGCTGTGAATGTACTCTGGTGCATTTATATCACCGAAAATGACCCGATATGAATGGCAGTCAATGGTGGCATGATGTTTGGATAGCCAGTCCATGCCTAATATCATGTCAAAATCGCACATATCCAAAGGAAGTGTGTCAACTGGGTGAATCTTATCGTCAAATTAGAGGGGAAGACTCTTGCACCCATGGGTTATGTGTACAGAGTCTCTTAAGGGTGTGGAAATGTTTAATACATTCTCTAATGACATAGGGGATATCTTAACATTCTTGGCATAAGTAGTATAAATGACCGAGTGAGTAGCACCCGTGTCAAATAAAACACATACAGATTGACCATACATATACAAGATTCCAGTGATGGTACCTGTAGACTTGTTAATCTGATCACGCGAAGTCGTGTACACCCGTCCAGTAGTAGGAGGCGGCTTGGAGTCAACATGTCTATATGTGCCCTCTATCTCACCCTTGCGGCAGTCCTTCATGCGATGACCTGTCAGGCCACACTTGAAGCAAGCATCGCTGTTGCAACTACATGGCCCTGGGTGCCCCTACGGTTATAGGTAGAGCAGAGAGGGTGAGTATACCCTCCAATAGGTGTCCTTGCTGGCAGGGAGCCTGTTTAGAGAAGTACACATGAGACATGGTTTATGGTACAAATGGGACAATGTAGAAAGTCGTAAGACATAATACCAGTGATAGCTGTACGGTTGGGCTATGAACCTTTGCGGTCCTGCTCCCTTCTGTTTCCATGATTCCTGGTAAAAGATGCTGAAGTGTCAGAATTATGAATTATAAGCATGTAACATAATAAAATGAGTAAGTTTAAGGACCTGCTGCTGTTAGAGTTGCTAGCGTTATTACGGTAATTATCATTAACACCACGCCTATCGGAAGCAGAACGGTCTTGGGTCTGACCGTTACCCTTGTGCTGAGTAGGCTGTTGCTGGGTAGCCGGTTGAGACCGGTCCCCAGTGTTTTGCCTGAAAGATGAAATTTATAGAGAAAGATAAATATTTGGATAGTACTGAATGAATCTAAATGATCACCGCTGAGTGACGAAAATATACCTCTTTTCGTGTCTCTGGCTTCTCCAAACTCATCTCTCTTCTGCAGCATTTCTAACTTACGTGCTGTATCGGCTACTTGTGCCACCATGTTGAAAGTAGCACACACCAAGTTATTGGCGGCCGATGTACGAAGAGCGCAACGAAAGTGGTATGCTTGCTCTTCGGCAGTACTTGCTGCTGCACCAAGAAAACCAGCCAATTGAAGAAAGCGCTGCATGAACTCGTTGCTGTTCTCCCCAACTCTCTACCTAATCCCGTGGTACTTCCTCATCAGCTTGTCCTGCTCAGCCTTGGGGAAGAACTGTCCCATCACCAAATCCCTGAACTGAGCCCAAGTCAAGCCATCTACCCAATTGTCACATCCCTTAGACTGCTTCACTGACTTCCACCATCCAAGCACGTCACCTTCAAACTTGTAATAGGCCAACCTTGTCTTGAAGACAGGGTCACAGCCCATTGCATCAAATATCTTCTCGATATGAGCTAGCCATCTCTTAGTCTCATTGGGGTTGTCAGTCTTCTCGAAGGATCAAGGACGTTGCTTGTTGAATCGCTCCAGCCATGTGATCAGTGTAGCTAGAGGAGGAGGAGGAATAGGATGTTGGTGTTGGTGCTGATTGTTGGCAGCTTGCACCTCGGCCCTGATTTCGTTCCTCAGTTGAGGAAACATGGCCTGCATCGCAGCTTGAACTGCTGCATTGAGTTGTTCCTGCTCCCGTGTGAGAACCATCTGACAATATAACATAAAATGCATGATTAAACTGATTAAAACATAATATATATACATGAAAAAAAATTTATGCCAATAAATCATGAGAAAAATTTTATGCATGAAAACAGTGTATGGATGCATAATGATGAAATCACATGGGTTGGGGTGAACGCCTTTGGGTCGGTTCACCTAAACAAATGACATGACGAAGATGAACGCCTATGGGTCGGTTCATCAAAACAACACGATAAATAAAAGCACATGCGAATAAATACGGCCAGTCATGTACCAACCATTACTTAGTCAAAATTCCTACGACAATGACATATTATATAAATGCATGAAAACAAACTGTCAGTTCTAGGAAGACCATAATGACTACCCACTAATCACATGTCATGTTTTGAGAGCCTACAGGTCGAAGCCTTGGCTCTGATACCATAATTGTAACACCCCATTTTGGTAAATGGAATGTCACGCGTGATTATGGCGTGCCATCAAAATATACAAGGTAAATGTCTTAAAAACATTAAATGACCATGAATGGAAGTACCAGAAACAAACGTTAGTAGTCCAAGTATAAGCTCATCACACACAAACATAAGTACTATAAACGAAAAGGACTAAACAATGTCCAAAGAAATAAGTAGCAAAATGTATGATGAAATGCATAAAGTAGAGAAGGCTAGATAGCTTGTAATCCATATGCACATACGCTTAAAGTCTACGAGCGCCCTTGAGTACCTGCCGTTTGGGAACATGAAAGGAAAACAGCTGAGCATAACACCCAGTGAACGGATATACAAGTATAGCATGGAATAACATAAGCATAAGAGACTAATAGCAGTGGAAAAGTATAAGTCCTAAGTAACCTGGAATCATGTTCATAAAACTGGTTTTATAATTTGAAAAGACTTATGTTTCTATGAAAAATTGTATTAGTTAGCCAATAGCCCATATAGGTCATGAGTTTCCACCGTGTATGAATGCTTGGAGGGGCGACCTCATCAAGCAATTAGAAGGGTTGCCTCTAATTATAGTCTAGGTAAGAGGGATGAACTCCTAGTGAAGGATGCAAGGCACACATCACATTCACTCTGGTATTACTGGTAAAACATGTAACTAGGACGCACCCATACACCCTACATAATAATATAATATAATGGCCAAAACTGTAAAGGGACGCCACGAGCAATCACTCCGCCGTGGGGAAGTCATAACACTAGTGCCTCCAGTGTTATGGTTATGGTACCTCCATAACTAGGTGACACTGGTCATGCATGTATATGGCTTAGGCTCTTAAACTAACATAAGTAATCAAACTTATAAAACAAATACTGGGAAAACAGTTGGCTGCAAATGGGGAAATTCTAATAAGGAAAATGTCCATACTAAAGGGACGGGAAATCCGTACATTGTGTCAGGTGAACGAAGAAGACAAAAGAATGAAAGTCCTACTCCAATCTCAGTAATTCAACATAAACAGGGGACATGTATAAGTATATGTTTACTGAGTACGTAACTGATTATATCATGTCTTAGCTTGTTTTACATGTTCTTGTCTTGTTTTACTGATTTTAATGTTATGCTAACATGCTGTGTTTATCATGTATTCTATGTATTCTGATTAAGTATTACTTGTATTTCTTGTATTATTATAGTTGTTGTGTAATAATAAGTAACTTCCTAAAAATAGCAGGTTTCCTAAAATAGAAAGTTTTCAAAAATAGAAAGTTTCCAAAAATAGAAAGTTTCCAAAAATAGATTAACTTCTAAAAATAGATCAGTTTCTAAAAATAGAAAGTTTCCAAAAATTGTAAGTTTCCTGAAATAGAAAGTTTCTATATTTAGAAATAAGTTGGATTAATAAGCTAATAATATAAGCTTAAGTTTACTGGTTAAATATCATAAGTCATGCAATTATTTGTATAGTTTGTTAATAATATCATGTTAATTAAACAAACTATAGGTTATATGATTTAATTAAATATAAGCATGATTTAATTAAATTAAGGTGTATAAAATACTTAGGTTAAACATGTATTAATAGTCTATTAATTAACCTAAGTCATGTTTATTAATTAATTATATTCTATATTTTAAATAATTAATTAATACTATAGTCTGAATTAAATAAATAAAATACTTAGGTTAAAATATGTATTATTTCATAAATAGTAATAATCACAGTCCGTGTTTAATTTAATTAATTTAAAGTCATGTTTTAATTAATTTAATTTTCTTGTTAAAATAATATAACTTGTAATAACTTGTAAAAATTAGTCGTGAACCAGACCCGTGATTTTAATTTAGACCCATCGTGAACCGAACCGAATTCCCCCTTGAACCAGACCAACCAAACACCCCCTTAACAGTGGTGAACCGTTTCAGTCGGTTGCAAATGTTTGTGCAAAACCGCCACCGGCTTAATCTGGTGGTTTGCCCCTGGTCTGCCTCGGCTAGCCACTGCCTCAACAAAGTTCCTACCGGCGGTTAGCCGGTGGTTCCCCCTGTCGAGCCATGCGTTCCCCCTGCTTGACCAAAACAGCCACCGGTCTTGGACCGGCGGTGTTTTTGCTGCAGCCGAGACCAAGAAAACCACAAGGCCACCCCGACTTACGTCGGGTCCATTGTTTTACCCTACTGCCGAACCACAAAGGCTACACCGAGACCCCAAGGTCTCGGCTGTTGTTACACGTGAGACACCTAGAGCTTCGGCTCTCGGTTTGTGTGTGTCGGCCGAACCAAACCAACCCAAAACCATTCTTTTATTTTCCCCCATGATTAATTAGCATGTTTAATTACTAGTTTATATTAACCCCCCATGTTCACATGTTCTTGATTTAATAATATAATATAAGAAAAAGGATTTAAGGATTTACCGAATGCGTAAAACAAATGAGAACCAATAACACGAACACTATGCTTGTTTTTAATTCACCAAGATCAATCAAACACCTCCTTTGGTGTGTTGTAGCCGGCGGCCAAGGAAGAAAGACAAGGAGGCTAGGGTTTTTGATTTTTTAGAAAAACTCTTTATAATGAAAATATGTTTTCCCTTTTTGTTTATTTGGTAAAAATAACATGGGCTTGGCCCTCCCTGACTTGTGTACATACGTTAGCGTTTTCGTGTTAGTTCGTAATTTATTATTCGTGTAGTAACTAATACTTGTACGTAAACAATAGTAATAGTATTATAATAAATACGTACGTAATTACATGTTCGTGATATAACGTTCATGCTTTCATGTTCGTGATTATAATTATTATGTTTAATAATTATCATGTAATATCACGTACTTAATACTTATCGTGCAATAACACGTATGTAATTTCTGTAATTAATAATCGTGACACGTGTTCGTGTTATAAAAGGAAAGTTTTAATATGTACATATATTTACTAAGTGTACTGTTCATGGTAAATGCATGCGGGTTTTACAGCTGATGCTCACAACACTTAAGCATCTCATTCTAGGCGAAAAATGCCTTTCCCACCATGCATTCATTGTGGTATGGGCAATCATCACTCAGATGACTGTCACTACTATCCTGTTTGTGATATTTGTGGAAGTTATGACCATGAAACTCATGGACATAATCGAGTTATCTCTCTCAGAAGGGGCATCAAACCTAGGAACGCAAACTCTATTGCCAAATGTTGTGAAACTTGTGGAAGTAATGTCCACACTACATCTGATCACAATCATATAGAGTGGTTCAGAAGAGGTGAAGCCCTTCAGGCTAAAAAAGCAAATGCTGTTCAATCATCTCCTTCTTCTGAGTAATCTTATTCATCCTCATCAAAAGGATCATTCAGATCTAGAACACCTTCTAGATCTAAAACACCCACCCATCAAAGGTGGGTTTCAAAACAAAACTTACCATTTCCTTAACTTGTGTAGTGTGATCTCAAGAAGCCTATTTGGTACCTGGATAGTGGCTGCTCAAGGCATATGACTGGCACCAAAAGTCATTTGCACAAGAATAAGGAGAAACAAGGTCCTAAAGTTGTTTTTGGTGATAACTCATCAGCTACTACTGAAGGATTTGGTTCAGTAATATGCAATGGTATAGTTTTTACAAGGGTAGCATATGTCAATGGATTGAAGCACAACCATCAGCATCAGTCAACTTTGTGATGCAAAGTATCTAGTGCTGTTTGATGACAAAAAAGGTACTATCTTCAACTCCAATCATGAAATTGTGATGATTGCTCCCAAAGTTAAAGATGTTTATGTTATGAACATGAACTCTACTCAAGAGACATGCTTCTTTGCTAGAGCCTCCAACATTACTAACTGGTTTTGGCATAAGAGGCTCTCTCATCTAAATTTCAAAACAGTAACTCGGCTGGCAAAACAAAATCTTGTTATTGGTCTTCTTTCACTTGTCTATTCCAAGGACAAACCATGCTCAGCATGTGAAAAAGGGAAGCACCATAGAGCCAGTTTCAAAACAAAGCAAAGTTTCTCAATCAAAGAAAGTCTTCACTTGCTTCACATGGACTTATTTGGCCCAGTATCACCTAGGGCCATTTGTCATGATAAATATACACTTGTCATTGTTGATGAGTACTCTAGGTACACGTGGGTATATTTTCTGACAAAGAAAAGCCCTGCACCAAATGCCATTATGTCTTTCATCAGAAGAGTTGAAAATCAAAATGACACTCATGTTAAATAACTTAGAACTGACAATGGCACTAAATTCAGAAATCATACTCTAATCAAGTTCTATGATGCCAAAGGAATTTCACAAAATTTCTCATCACCTTACACACCTGAACAAAATGGTGTAGCTGAAAGAAGGAACAGAACTTTGATTGAAGCAGCAAGAACAATGCTTGCTGGATCAACTCTCTCTAAGCACTTTTGGACTGATGCTGTAGCCACTGCTTGCTACACTCAAAATAGATCCATCATTGTGAAGAGACACATGAAGACTCCCTATGAAGTCTTCGGGGGGAGAATTCCAAACATTTCATCTTATATGTGTTTGGGTGTCAAGTATTCATTCACAATTACAAGGATCACCTTGGTAAGTTTGATGAAAAATATGATGATGGTTACTTCCTTGGATACTCTCTAGTATCTAAAGCATACAGAGTCTTCAACACAAGAAGACAATGTATTGAAGAAACTTACCACATCACTTTCAGTGAAAGTTTTGAAGCTCTCAAATTTGCAAATCCATCAGATGATGAAATTCATATTCATGAATCTCACAACTATCCATCTAATGAATTTCAACATTATGAGCCTTCTAAAAAATATCAAACAAGCAATTCAGTTCCTCATATTGATCCATTTGAAGATATGATAAGTCCTACTAAATTAAATCCTTTAGTATCACATACTGATGGTTGTCAATCGAATGATCAAAATGATCAACATCAAAATGATCAAAATGATCAGCAAGATAACACAAATGACCAAAATGGCCAGTCTCAAAATGATCACCATGCTCACACACTTGACCAATCAAATGATGCTGATGATGATCAATTTGAGCCTCTTGCTCATGATTCTCCAACTATCTCTAGAGAATTAGGTCTTGGATGTGTTACATTTGACCAAGAAGGAAGTCCTCCACTTATTGAACCCTTGTCTATTAAATATCCTTCAGTAGACACTAGAGATAATTCAAGTCCAAGTCCATTACATAGACTTCCAAATTCTAGCTCTAATCATGATACCAGTGCTTATTCCTCAGCTCCATAAAAATCTTGGACTAATAATAGTCACATTCAGCTGGTGAACATAATAGGCAATCCTAGAGAAGGTAGAGTCACTAGATATATGGCGAAGAAACTGAGTGCTGCTTCATCTAGAGAATGCCTCTATGCAAACTTTCTTTCAGAAATTGAACCTGCAAATATTTCTGAAGCACTCACTCACCCTGGATGGGTAGATGCTATGCAAGAGGAACTAAATCAATTTGAAACAAATAAAGTCTGGAAATTGGTTCTCCTTTTATATGGTAAATCAACCACTGGCACCAAATGGGTTTACAAACTCAAAAGAGATGAAACCAATGTGGTGACCAAAAAAAAGTTAGGCTGGTGGCGCAAGGATTCAATCAAGAGCCTGGTGTTGATTTTGATTAGACCTTTGCTCCAGTTGCACGTATGGAAGCCATATGAATCTTCCTTTCTATGCCACTTACATGAACTTCACCATCTACCAAATGGATGTCAAAAGTGAATTCCTAAATGGTGACCTAAAAAAAGAAGTTTATGTTACACAACCTCCTGGCTTTGAGAGTAGTAAATACCCAAACCATGTCTACAAGCTTTACAAAGCTTTGTATGGACTGAAGCAAGCCCCAAGGGCATGGTATAAAACTCTCTCAACATTTCTCATTGAACATAAATTTGTAAGAGGGAATATAGATAGCACCTTGTTTATCTATAGATCTAAAACTGACACCATTCTGGTACAAATTTATGTGGATGACATCATCTTTGGTTCAACAAGGTTGAAACTATGCAAATAATTTGCCAAGCTTATGAACAGCAAGTCTAAGATGAGTATGATGGGAGAACTCACATACTTCATTGGTCTTTAGATTAAACAATCTGATCAAGGCATCTCCATCAATCAAGATCAATTGGCTAATATCTTCAGCAAACCACTGGATGAACCAACCTTCAAAAGATTGATAATGGAGCTTGGTATGCTGAACATTGTTGATACAAAATCTGAACCTTTAACTTTCACTGAAGAAGCTTAAAGGTTCAACATTTCTCTAAACTATTTTGATTAATGCTAAGTAGCAGTGTCTGAGTAAAGGAGTGTACAATGTCATATGTCTATCTCATAATATGTGATTATGTATATGATGTTTTGTCGCCTTCTCTGATTCACTAAAGCTGAACAAACAATCACCAGTCATCAAAGTTTTTTTTCTTCAGCAAAATCTAAACCAAATTTTAATACAAATGAGTAGCTAGGCATGAGTAGAGGAGCGTGTAATGTCATATGTCTTGTTCACTTATGTGAACATGTATATGGGGTTTTGTCGCCTCATCTGACGCACTGAAGCTCACAAGTATTGCCATCAGCTTCAGCATATCTGAGCAACAACTTTTAAAACAAATCAATCATGAGTCAAAAAGTATTAAATGGCATTGAATTTTCTTGTGAATAAAACAAACATTCTTTCAAAAGGTGTCATTTGTTAATTAAGAAAATTTCAAACGTCCTTATCCACAGTCAACAACTTCCTGACACATGAGGCGTTTCACTATTCAAAGCAATAGAAAATCACACCTTTTTGCAGAACATTAATGAGAGAGTTTGTGCCAAATGTTCAAAAGAAACCCTAAAAGATTTATAACCTTTTCAAATGGTTTTATAAACTTTTCACAAATCAGTTTAAGTTTTTATATCATCCATTGCAGTTGGATTTCATTCCAGGCTTACAAATATTTTCATAAAAAACACATACAAACTCTTTCTCTCTAAAAAATACACAACACAACAATGGTTGAATCTTCTTCCCAAAAAGTAACAGAAATCACTCTTAACCCATCCACTCATGTCACTTTTCCCATCGAAGATATCTTTTCAAACCAAACAATGTCACTCTTATCAAACCAGACACCATTAAATCTGTTCATGTGGATCAAGTAATGACTTACTTTTCCAAAAGTGTTTTAAGAGATGCATTGTTTAAGGATCCTAGAATGATGTTCCAAAATGTTTTAAAAGAGTTTTGGTTCACAGAACAAGCTTCTCACAACAAAAAAATCCATTGAGTTTGATTCAACTACTGCTGGGATCCATGGCACAATTGGTTTGAAATTATTTAGAAGGGTTTTGGGTCTAAATTATTTAGAAAACCCTAGTGACTATGAAGTTATACCTGATGATTTTATGATTGTTAAAAATTTCTTTAAAGAAATTGGGTATACTGAAGAGATCACTGAGAAAGGGGGTTTAAAAAGGAGTTGTTGCTACAAAGGTGGAAATTGATGATGACTATTCTCATTGAATGTTTGGGGGGAAAACTGGAGGCCTTGACTAGATAAACCAAAATGATGCTATAATTTTATATTGTCTGGCCAAGGAAATAAAAGCTGATTTTGGGAGGCTTATCTTTGAAGATCTCTATGGGAAGCTGGAGAAAAAGACAAGGGAGAAAAACGTTGTTTACACCAGATTTATATCTCTCCTCTTTGCTGACCATCTTGGTGATGACTTTTCTAAAATCCATGGAGATAAATCCCTTTGATCTTACACGCTGGAACATTCTAGTTAGCATCATTGATCATCCTCTTACATAACCTATGCTGGACATCTGCTCAGCAAATGCTCCATTAGTGTACAAAGCTCAACAAGACACTTCTCCAACTGGAGAAGGGGATCTGAAAGGCAAAACGCCTGGAGCTTCTTCTGGACCACGTCAGAAGCAAACGTATCTTAACACTGAGGAGGTTAGACGTGAGTCTAGAAAGAGGAGAGCCCTCACACAATCTTCATCGAAGAAGGTTGCCGATGATACCTGAGGCCAAGCTTTGAAGAAACGCAAGTCCTCGACCAAGGACAAGAACCCTAGCCAGCCGTCACATTCAGTCTCTGCTGGAGGTGACATGCATAAAGAGGCCCAGAAGGCAACCCTTATCTCAACTTCTTTAGGAGATAAGGGTGAAGATGGAGCGCACCCTTAGCTCAGTAGTGTTGAGCCAACATTGGTAAGTAATTTAAATCTTAATACATTTCCAATTTCATTACCAATCTCTATCATTTGTCACTCTGAGTCAGCATCAAGGCGTGAGGCGTCAGCAAATAAAAGAGCTGACGCTGAGCCTAGAATATCTGTTTCTAATGATGAGCACCCCCACAACAGGGTCCTACTAAAGGAACCAAAAACATATTGATTGATCTTAACTCATCCAGGACTTTTTCTCATGATCCATCAGGTAAAACCAACCTTCATGGTGAAGGAGTAGAAATTGACCTTCACACTAGAGGTGATGTTGAAAAGAGCAACAAGGAAGTGCCTCTCACCACTGGCGCCAAGGTGGGACACTTGCCTACTTATATGTTTAGTATGTCTTCAGATGAATTGGAAAAAGAGCTTGGGTTTAATGAAAGGGTTCCAGTCAATCTTGATGATAGTGAAGATGATACTGCTGAAGTAACACCAAAGCCACCATCCCCCAGGTTTGAACAGGTAAAAGAATTGACAAATCAAGTGTTAATTCTTCAATCACAGGTGGCTAAACTGAAGGAGGAAAAGGTGCTTGCTAATGCTAAAATCACAACTCTTAAAGCAAGACCAATTCCTCCTACTGCTGATCAAGTCAAGGATGTCATCATTGCTACTTTAAAGCCATTAGTCAAAGATGTGGCCACCACCACTTCCCTAAAGCAAGAAATGTCATCTCTTATGGACTCCCTCAACAGTGCTACCATGGAGTTTCCACCAGATTTCACACCAATACCTGGCCAAGTAAATGATTTATGTGACTCTATCTCCAAGATAAAAGATAGAGTGGCGTTGCTGGAGAAACAAAAGTTGACCTTTTTTGAAGAGGTTCAGTAGAAACTGAATGCACTTGAAGATGTTCCAGCAATGCTGGCCAAGGTATCCTCCACTCTTGATCATATTTGTGGTCTCTTCCGTGCTGGTGGGTCATCAGAAGCTGCTTGGTAGTCTTCTGCTGAGGGGGAGAAAATCACCATCCAGCAGCTCTTCCAAAAACATGCCCAAAAGAAGGCTCAGAAACAACCTGTTGTCTATGAGTCACCATTTACTGAGAAGAGTCCAGCTAAGGCTAAGGGGAGTCTTCAGCTAAGGATGGTCATGTGGATGGACTAACCACAAGTGAAGATACAACTGATAGTGGTACACCTCCCTTTATACCAAAGAACAAATGAGATTTTACACTAAATGATCGACTGATCAAAGCTGGGGTGGCCACTCAATAAGAACTTGACAAATTGTACAAGCTTCAACAAGAAAAAAAGCTAAGAGATCTGAAGCTGAGCTTGTATGAACAAATTGGGAAAGCTGAAGTTGAAAGTCTTTTCAAGAAGAAGATGTTATATGAAAAATTTTGTATAACAAGGATGAACAGAAGAAATCTCTCACCAATCACCAATATTGATATGCTGATTAGCAGAGGTGATATTCATCTCAATTTCTATAGGGGCGATGGAACTGATGAGATATTAGAAAACTTCCAAGGGAAATAGCTTTCTTACACTGAATGGATTAAAATGAGCGAGAATATTGAGAAAATAAAATCAAAGAGATGGGATGAAGTCCGCACCAAAATTGAACACTTCATGAGAAATCATGAAAAACTAGGTGAGGTTCTCAATATTAGCACTCAAGTTTCTCTAGAGGATCAAGATCCTATACTAGAGCTGAACAAAAAGGCCAATCTAATCAAACCTGGTTTGGGTGATATTTTCGTCACCACAAAGAAATACAAGGGCTTTGTTCAGTTTCAAAATCATCTCCCTAGCCATGTACTAGACGAACCTGAATTGGGAATGATAATTTTCAACCATCGTGAACGTCAAGACTTTGTTGGCACCAGCGATCTCGATGAAATGAACAATGAACTGCTTGGGAATGTTCAAAGGATCTTCTACTCTCAGCATGGTGTCCCAGGACGTACTGATGCTACAAAAACCTTCACCATGTGCTTACTTGATATACTTGACCACAGAAACTCAAATCCGTTAATCTGGACTCCCATCATTGAAGAACTTAGGTCTAAGGAAGATTGAATAATCATTTTTATTTTCTTTTGTTGTAATTTGTAATGTTTATGAATAAATGATTATCTAATGTTTATAAGTAATTTATTGTTTAGTGGAAGTAAGAAGAAATTGTTATGCTCACTTACTGACATTAGACTTAGGCTATTTGTATATCCAAATATGGGGGAGATTGTCGGGTCAGTATTTACTGACCCTGAAGCAACTCTAGGATTTGAATATAAAATCCCCCTAAGTGTTTCATGCTCAGCAGTAAGGCCAGTCTGCTGAAGGATGACCAGAGGAACAAAGTTCCTACAGAAGACTATGTTGCTGAAGGATGTTCAGCTTTCCTCTTCCAGTTAACTTAGAAGACAAAGGAGTCTTTGCTTCAAATACTAGGAGGTCTAGTTGAGGAAGAACAAGTACTGAAGAAGAGCTTTCAGTTCAGTTTGGTTTGACAATACCAAACTGAATGATGTCGGTCTCCTCTAGAATGCTGAAGACACTTCAGTATTCTGATGGTTTGCATTAGACGGGAAAAGATAACTTTAATTCAAAGTAGTTTGCTTGTATAGTTAGCTATAAGTACAAGTTTTATCTTTTCTAGAATAGTTTATTATTTACTTTGTACTGCTTATCCAACATGGTCATCAACCACCTACTGGATAAACCCATGCATAGGAACATGCAAAATACAAACCCTAGTTTTGTACTGCCTATATAAGGAGTGCACATTGAGAGGGAAATGGGTAACCAATACAAGAGTAGAAACTCTGGAAAACATTTCTCTCTCAATACCAACTAAACCATATAGCCAAAAAGCATATGAACGTTTAGATTGGAGATTAGACATTTAACTGTGGTTAGAAGTTTAATTAGAGGAGATCACCACCCATTGTCATTCAACCACTTTGTTCTTCCGCAAACAAAGTGGGTCATAGATTCTTTATTTGATTCTAATAAAAGTCTATACGTTGAAAATTTATTGGTATTGTTGTTTTAATTGTTCTTAGTTATTATCAATTATTAAAACAACACACTTGAGTCTTAGTAAAGAGTTATTACTTAAGGTTGATAAGTAATAACAAATTACAAGGGACCAACAGTTCATCAATTGTCAATATGGTGGAGCATAACAACTCCTCTAGGTACAATGAAAACAAGGGAAAACGTAAGCATCAGGATAACACCAAAACTAATCCTAACAAGAAGTCATCATCAGTGACTTGTTGGAAGTGTGGGAAACCTGGACACTTGAAATGGGATTGAAAAGGTGTAGGTACTGACAGCAAAGCTAGTGGATCAGGCACAAATGGTTCAGTGATTGGTTCTAACAACACTGAAAGGTCAAAATATGTTTAATGAATCTCTCCAGATTTATTATGTTACATATGTATCTGAAGCTTATTTTGTGGAGCATGATGATGTGGCGTGGTGGGTTGACTCTGGAGCAACAGTGCGTGTGTGTAAAGATAGATGTTGGTTAAAGAGTTATGGTCACTGAATGATGGATCCATCTTCACATGGGAAATGAGTCAACAGCCCTAGTGCATGGACGTGGTTGTGTAGATCTTAAGTTTAGTTCTAGAAAGATTGTTTCTTTGTATAATGTTTTGCATGTTCCTAATATTAGGAAGAACTTGGTCTCTAGTAGTGTTTTGAATAATTGTGGTTATAAACAAGTGATTGAATCTAATAAATTTGTCTTACCTAAACATGGTGTGTTTATTGGTTTTGGCTATTTGTATAATCAAATGTCCAGGCTTAATATTGATTCTAATGTGAATGTTGATTCTGTCCTGATGACTACCACTAAACTAAATGATTCATCACTATGGCATGCTAGGCTAGGCCATGCCCACTATAAAAGGATGCAAGATATGTTTAAGGATGGGTTAATCCCTAGTCTTGACATGGATACGTTTTTGTGTCATTTTCTAAATACCATACAATATAATGGTAATTAAGTTCTTAAAACACCATTAGTTGGTAAAAAATTCCGTAATTAGGAAATTCAAAGTATTCATTGAAGATATCCATGACTCTTTTGGTAGCCACATAGCTATAGAGGTGTCTTTTGCCACCTGCATAAACCAGATTCACATCTAGTGCATTGCCTTGCTACTCAATCTTTCCATTTGATAGTTTTCTTATAGAAAGTTAGGGGTTGTTTCTTTTTTATTCACTAAATGGTCTGATTCTGTATGACCTCCTACTAGTATTAGATATGAAAAATGTGTCCATACAAATGTTGGGTTGTTTCTTTTTTTTGCCATATTAACACCTCAAACATAATAAATGACCAATTTACCCTCTATTTAATTCATTGTTGGTTTTATCCTTTTTCAAAATCTTAGATCCTCAAAATATACAATACATATGTTAATATAAATTTTATTAGAAAAAATTAAAATTGCTCCTAAAATTTTTTTTATATATATATATATATATATATATATATATATATATATATATATATATATATATATATATATATATATATATATATATATATATGAAAATAAAAAGAAAACAAATCAACCTTAACAAACTGATTTAATAGAGTTCATCGGCAAACTTAAAGTCAACTTCGCATGAACATTAGTTTGTGTTTTAACAGTGAGGAAACCATCGTGAGGTTGTTCAGATGAGACGGATTTCCGGATTGGAGGCGGCAATGTAATAATTATGGAGATGAATTGTCATTGGACAATGATTTGAATAAGATGGTGAGAAAGAAATGTATTGAGGAAATAAAATGGCGAGAGGAAAGAGAAGATGTAAAAGAATAGTTTTGTCAAAAAAAAGTATATATTAGCATCAGGTTAGGGAGGACATAGTTTTTTATTCCAGACGCTCATATTGTTTTAAGTGAAAAAAGAAACACACAAATATGTCCACACATTTCTGTCTTCAACCAACTCTATGGAAGTTGTCACATTTGACAATCCAAAGACTACCGCTGCACTTTTGAAATGATGGGGAAATGACCTGCAATTTAATGAAATCACAGACTAAATATGTAATTTATATTATATTTTATAAGTATTATTATGATAGTGAATTAAAAGAAAAAGTGGAGAGAGAACATGATGATTATTTTATAAAAATTAAATAAAATATTTTTTTTATGTAGAAAATTATGTGATAGGAGGTTCAAATATGAGGGGTTCAAATAAAAAACTTATGGGGTTCAAATAAAAATTTGAAGCTAAACTTATGGGTAGGTTCAAAGAGTCATATTTCTTTGTTGTTAGCATCAAAGAGAAGAAATGTAAGGTGAATTTGATTGTCGTAACCAAACACAAGAAACTAGATCTAATCTAATTAACGTATAAAGAAACAAACAAACGGACGGACGGACCGAGTATATGGACTTACTAGAAAGGATTAGTTGACGCCTCTTTTGATTTCTCCGACGGTAACCGGAGGTGGAAGACGTCAACGGTAAACAACAAGAATATATTTTTTTTTAACGGCAAATTTTTACAACTTATAATAATTATCTCACAAATTATATCTCACATGTCTCCACTGAGACTTGAACCTATAATTTTTAAGTTAGAGGATCACTCAAATACCGATAGACGGCCTTTGGTACGGTAAACAACAAGATGATACTAAACTTTTTAATAATATATTTTCTCCGATGGTAACAAGATAGCAGCCGCTTAACAACTATTCATATTTAATTATATTTTGTATGTCTTCTTTTTTTAATAATATATCATCATATCTTTTTCTTTAAGAAACATATTATATATTCTTCTTTAATAGAGTGGCGTGTTTGAACCACTTTACTTTTTTGACATTTTGAATGGGTGTGTCCTCACTAATTTACTTTTTGATATTTCAATGGGTTGTTGGTTCGGCGCACTAATTTACATTTTTAATATTTTAAATCGTCCTTCTAGAAACATGTTTCTTTTTAAAATGTTGCAAATTGCCTAATACTACACTTTTTCTCATCTAAACACCCATTAACTTGATGAGCGGGTTTGCTTTAACTAGGGGCATTCTTAACCTTTTTTAAATAAGGGGGCACTTTGTTAGTTATGGCGGTGACAAATTTTGCTTATTTTATTAGTTATTAATATTTTTAATTTTTTTTTGAACGGCTGAAATTTTTAGCTTTAGAGAGTGTTTGGGATTGAGTTTTGGGGTGTATTATCTACTTATTTCGTTTTCTAGACATAAATAATCAGTTATTAGTGTTTGGCAATTGCATGTAGAAAAGCGCTTATTTTTGTTTTGAGCTATTCAAAACGTCATTTTGCAACTGATGCTAGTGACTTACTTTTTGTAAACGTGATACTCCTTTTATTCTGAAATTACAGAATTGACCTTGCTACATGGTTACCAACTTTTTGCAATTCTATTGTTTTTCAGTAGTCAACACTACAAAATACATAATTTATAATGTTGTTTTTGTCATTTTACAAGTTAAGTAATAAAAAAAATTTGGTTTGTCAAATTGTCAAAAAACTATTTATCTAATTATTACAATATCAAACACTATAATCAAATCCAAACACTATTTTTCGTAACCACGTTTTGTAATATCTGCTTATCTGATTATTCATTTTCAAAACGAATAATTTATTTTGACAGAAACAATAAGGATGAAAGAGGGATTGTGATCAGAAACAAGGCACGTTAGTTGCTCAAGGCTATACACAAGAGGAAGGGATAAAGTATGAAGAGGTTTTTGCACCTGCTACAAGGATTGAGGCAATAAGGATTTTTCTAGCCTATGCTTCTTGCATGGGCTTCATAGTTTATCAAATGGATCTGAAGAGTGCTTTTCTTTATTGCACAATTGCAGAGGAGGTTTATGTCATGCAGCCTCCTGGTTTTGAAGATTCAGAACATCCAAACAAGGTGTATAGGGTGAAGAAAGCAATGTATGGACTTCATCAAGCCCCCAGAGCATGGTATGGCACATTGTCCACCTATCTGGTGGAAAATGGATTCAATAGGGGCACCATAGATCAAACTTTATTTACCAAGAAGATTGGTAAAGACTTTCTACTTGTTCAGGTCTATGTGGATGATATCATCTTTGGCTCTTCAAGTCCAAATATGAGTGAAGACTTTTCCAAGCTCATGACAGACAAATTCAAGATGAGTGCAATGGGAGAGATGAACTTCTTTCTCGGTTTACAAGTTCAACAGAAAGAAGATGGTATCTTTATCTCTCAAGACAAGTATGTAGCAGAAATCTTGAAGAAGTTTGGTTTTTCTCCACATGAAAAACGGGCTAGCACACCCATAGATAGGGAACACCCTTGGGGAAATATTGGAGATGGAAAAGAAGTGGATGTCAGGCATTATAGGTCAATGATTGGATCATTGATGTATCTTACAGCTTCTAGACCTGACATCATGTTTGCTGTGTGTGCATGTGCACGCCATCAAGTGACTCCTAAAGAGTGTCATCTTCATGCTGTCAAGAGGATTTTTAGATACCTTAGGTGCTATCTCACCTTGGGATTATGGTATCCAAAGGATTCTCCATTGGAGCTTATTGGTTATTCAGACAGTGATTATAGGGGTGACAAGTTTGATAGGAAATCCACAATTGGTGGATGCCAATTTCTTGGAAATATATTGATATCTTGGCAATGCAAGAAACAAACAGTGGTGGCCAATTCTACAACAGAAGCAGAGTATGTAGCTGCAGCTGCTTGTTGTGGACAAGTTTTATGGATTCAGAACCAACTGTTGGATTATGGGTATAATTTTATGCATACCAAGATTTTTGTAGACAATAACAGTACCTTATGCATTATTAAGAATCCTGTATATCATTCTAAAACAAAACACATAGAAATTAGACATCATTTTATAAGAGATTATTTTGAAAAAGGTTTAATACAACCAGACAGGGTTGACATAGAAGAGAATGTAGCAGATTTGTTAACTAAACCTTTTGATGTTCGGAGGTTTCAATACTTGGTAACAAGTATTGGAATGATCAATCTTACCTAAAATGTGTTTTTGAAACTTATTGTAAAAGTATGTACACGATATGCACTGTTATTGGTCTTTGTAAAAAATTAGGTTTTCCACTTTATTTTTCTAACGCTGACAAAGGTTATTTTAACGCTGATAAGTGTTAAAATGGACGTTGACAACAATATGTTAGTTTTGTGGTTTTTGATCTAATTATGCAGGAATTATGAGCATTGTACAAATGGATACAGAATTGCATATGGATCTTTGGCGCTTACTAGGAGTGTGTTCAAGTTTATGGATGATGGTTGGAATGTTTACATTCCTATCTTGACATAAATTTTTATTGCATATTTTACTTTTGGCAACTTGTATATCATAATTTAAGGTGAGATTTAGGAAACCTTTAGGACTTTTTGGGTATTCTTATAATACTCTTATCACAATTCTATATTGTGTACACTGGTGAGTACGACTTAGTTTACTAAATCGTGAGGCGCTGTAGCATGCAAGGTTGATATACTTTGCACGCTACCAAGACTTTTTGACCTAGAATTGGATGTGGCTGGTTGGGAGACATGGGTATGTTTTTATTGGGCCTACCTGGGAAGTTACAAGGGATTTATATGAGATAACTTCATTGTTAAGAACTTTGTTTAGCAAGGGACACTTGAGGGCAATTATTTCTATCTTGCTTAAACAAGTGTGCATGATTGGACAGTGCTTGCCGCCCTATGGTGATTTTCAGTCTATTAGTTATCTTCACTAGGATAAATTACTTTGTTAAGGTCCTTTTTCTTTTTAAATTGTTTTTATTTTTGGACGCTGACATTTTT
This sequence comes from Glebionis coronaria, assembly GCA_025667525.1. NCBI lineage: Eukaryota > Viridiplantae > Streptophyta > Magnoliopsida > Asterales > Asteraceae > Glebionis > Glebionis coronaria. The sequence goes on along the minus strand of JANFOE010000276.1, from coordinate 911,001 downwards.
CTTTCCAAACGTTGTTAAGACCAATTTTGACGTTGACATGGCAATTTCCAACGTTGACAAGAATATAGCCGTTGGGCGCTGATAAGTTATTTTTGACCGTTGATAACCATTGGGTCCTACCCAGTTGTTATCTTTGACGAAAATATGGGCCGTAATTTTAGGAGTTGGTAACTTTTTATTAATGTTTGAGATAAGTTATATATTTTCAAGATTTTCATAATTACTTTTTGAATATAACTTCCTCACATCTTGACCAATCACATATTTTCACCTCTCCTATAAATTTGGCTCATTTCTTTTAAACAGGATAACTGCTTATTCTTTTCTAACTAAATTTTCTCAAACCTACATCTTCCATAACTTTTATCACAGCTTTCTTACATCAATGGCGCCTAGGTTTAAACCTACAGATTTAGAATTGGGGTTCAGGAGTCAACATAACATGGTAGCTTATTTACACGCTGATAATACTCTGTTTTCCCAATATACTCAGATGGTTGAGTATCTGAATGCATCCCCATTAAGGTATGCACTTTCTCATTCTCCTCTTATCCTTGTCACACACATTAAACATTTTTGGAACACTGTTAGTTCCTCAACAGTTAATGATGTGACTACATTGACTGCTATTGTCCATGGGGTTCCATGGGTGGTTACTGAAGCTTTGGTTCGCCAAGCTTTGTATCTTAATGATGCAGATGGTATAGCACCCTACCCATTGCAGAGCTAGAACAAGGACTCCAAGCTTTGGGTCATCCTTTGCCTAAACAAGGCCATTTAAACAAATATTCAAAACAAGAATTTCCCCCGCCTTGGAAGTACCTAATACATGTCATTCTTCAATGTTTGAGTCCCAAATGCACTGCACATAATGAAATCAACCGATCTATTGGGAGTTCCATTGTGTGTATTGCAACTGGGCAGAAATATAACTTTTCAAAAATGATTTTTGATGGCATGTGTCATAACAAGGGTAAAAAGATGACTCTTGCTTACCCAAGGTTTTACAAATGGTGTTTGATTTACAAGAATACTGCAATAGGGATCACAATGATTTTTATACGATCCCTGTTCAAAAGAAAGAAATTTTTGGGGAGATGAACTCTGAACCTTTTAAAGACCTACCCCTCACCCAAGCCATGCTTGCTGTTATTGCAGCAGCCAACCCTCAACCAGACCCACAACCACAACCAGACCCATTGTCTGAACAACCACTATCACCCCAACAAATGGACGTTGACCAAGAACAATTCATTATTGACACTTTAAATGTTGGCGTGACACACCAAATCCAAACACTGACACCCTTTTACCACAAACCCAAACACCCCTTAACCTTCAACCAGACTCTCAATCCACTCCATCTTCTACACCACCAGAATATAGGTTGATAAAACGGCAAAGGACTGCTAGGGTGTGCTCCTTTAGTGGTCCAGGCATGTTGTAGAGAGAAACACCACCACAAGTGTGGTTGGTGACACGGGTGGGGATGGGACTATTGGTTCTAACTTATATGCAGGCCAAGACAGTCCTAACATCATTAAGACCCCATCCAAGCCCCATGAATCTACTTTGGGAGGTCAAATTCCCATTCTAGAGGAGGGCAGATTAGAACCTTACATAATTTTAGAATTGACGACGGTCTGCATTAGCTTGCAAAAGCAAAATACAGACCTTGTACAGATTGTCAACACACAAGGCCTTGAACTCAAGCAATTGAGGGAGAGGATAGTTATTTTGGAAGGTACTAACACTAGGCGTAGGGAGGAGGATTCTTCCAAAGGGGAGGATGAACAGGTACATGTGAGTGACAAAGGCTCACATGAAGGTGCTTCTATTGGAAATTCGCTGGATGTAGCTGAAGCCCTTACAGGTTTGAAAGAGCAACCAGGTTTTAATGCTTCATTGGTTACTCCTACAAGGTTGACATTTATAGAGTTGATGGAGCAGTTTACAAAGTCAAGCGCTGACAAGAACAAATCAAGCATTGACAAGAGTAAATTAGGCGTTGACACTCATAGTTTGGACGCTGAGAGACTTGCAGATGTAGTTGGTGTATCCCAGTCATTAACTATCATCAAGGATGTGTATACACAGGTACCATCAACTTCTTTACCCACTATTGATGTATTAGATAAAGGTAAAGGGATTATGGTAGAAGCAGAAGTTCCCAAGGATGCAGCTCAAGTACATTTTGATTCCATTTTGGCTGCACAACTTCAGGAAAAGGAGAGGATGAAGGAGATTGCTATTGTGGCTAATCCTGAAAGTGATAAAGTAGGAAGTAACGATAAGAGTACTGATTCAAGTGTGATGATTATTAAAGATCCAGAAAGGCTTGAATATGGTGATGAGTTGGCTAAGGAAAGGCTTGAGGAGTTGAAAATGCAAGTTGATTATGAAATGCCTGAAGTAGTGTAACACCCCCAATTTTGGGTCATAGCAGCGGAAGGGTCATTCGGTGTTACTATCATGGTTCAACCTCAATATCATAGAAAACGCCTCAAAATGAGTCGTTTTAACAAAACATACATCCATTCATTTGCTTAAAAATAAAACAGTACACACACGGTCCCAAATAGTTTTAAGTTTATACAACCAACCAAATAATAAAAGTTTCTTAGAATGGACATAGTTTAGTAAAGCGGGCCAAAACATTTTAATTTAGCAAGCTGCGTGAAACCGCCTTCCTTGAGTGCCTTCTTCATGGACCTGAGATAAAACATGCTATAAAGTCAACAAAAATGTTGAGTGAATCTATAGAGTTTAAATTTAAATAAACGAACACAAGTATTCTGAATAAACCTTCCGTGGTTGACAATCATGTGGATCAGACATAATTATCGTTGTTATTTCATAAGTCTCGTGAAATTGAACGTTAACATATATTATTTCAGCCCAACACACCTAGCCAAGTGCGTATATTTCTCTTATACAATTGCATCCGATGTTTCATTACTGGTGCATCACAACACCACGCGATAGTTAGTCGCGACTGGACTGGGTGTCACCCCGATAGATCTATCCATAGTATTAGCGTTCCTTTCGATTAACAATTCACGATTCATGGGTCTTTTCAGGCTAAGCAAACTTTTATAACAACTTTCATCTAAGCATACAATCGGGTCCTTTGTGTTCAATTTTTTAAAAAAAAGAGGGTTTACCACAACTTCTCGTTGTACCCTTCATTTATCAATAAATGTTTTTCCAATAATAAGGGTTTCCACAGCTTCTCGTCGTACCCCCTTTATCTTAATAAAACAAGCATGTTATCCCCCTCGCGGGTTTTATAAAACAAGTAAACATGTTAAAGTGAGGCTATAGACTCACCTTGGTACGATAGTAGTAATGCGACGATCACCGACGATTTGTGATGCCCGTTAAACACGAAGACCGCAACCTACCAATTAAGGCGCGTTCGTTAATAAACGACTCAAGTATATTTAATACTTAAATAATATGAAACTCAATTTCATATAACCATGAAAATCCCGAAAAATAACAAAAATATAAGTGTACTTCTATACCCTTTTATTCAACACTTATTCTTTTAAACACTTACACCCTCGACATTGACCCGTCATAAGACGCCAAGTCAACGCAAGTCAAACCATAATTTTACTTCCCTCGGACCAGTAGCTAAGTAATTTATATAATGACTTAACACTCGAGTAAGTCACCATGTCCAATAGTGAATACTCAACTCACGCCATACAAGTATTGAACTACGTGTCCAAAATACCACTCAGCATATACACTCCAAATGTACACACCAATCTAACCTATCTAGACATGTCCGATTTAGACGAAACTTGGTGACAAACTCACACATAATATGAATAAGACTCAGTTTAAATTTCATTCAAAAATATTACTTCTAAGACCTTCTGCCCGACACACCTTCGTGTTGCAAAAACCGGACAGTTTTACGCCTTTGACTTGTAAAACCATTTTAACTTATTTAAACAATTCCGTTTGCAAAACCGACACTCGGGTTGGAAAATAGACTCATGACCTGAGATTTATCAACTTACAACAGCCCTTGAACATTTTTAAAACTCATTTTATAGTCCCCGAGATTCGTTCCAAATATCGACAACAATTTTCGGATTGTGCCGATACCCGTCTCCCGGTACACAAATACTAAAAGTAGCATAACTTTTCGCTCGTAATGAGTTAGAAGCTCTACTTTAGCTCAAATCGAAGCTAACGAAATTCTCTACGACCCTATCTTATTAGTTTACCAAGTTTACTACAGTAACAATTTCAAAAATGGCCTTAAAGTTACTGCCTAAAATAGACCATCTAAAAATCATACCAAAACAATTTTTCGACCATTCCAACAATTTCTATAGTCCTAATATCATCCTAATATCATACTAACACATCTAACTAACTCATAAAACCCTCAAATTTGATCTCACAAAAATAAAAAAATTAAAAATCTTACATGCAACAAAAACCCACTATGAATATAATAATATTAACACCATTTATCACCATAAAAATGGATAAACATGATGTTCATCATCAAAAATTGAAAATAAAAATTAAGTGGATGCATGTGGGAAAAATTTATACCAATATGAAGCTCTTTGAATTTCTAGGATGGGACTTCTTTTAATTTTGCTTGATTCAAAGTAGAAATCAAAAAAATTTGATGGATTGTGGGTGAGGGGTGGACGGCCAAACTCAAGAACAAGAGAGAGAGATTTTTTTTTTTGTTTAAAATGAATTTTTAAATGAAATGAGTTAGTGGAAAAACCTTATATAGTGGGGTGAGGGTAGATTTTGTCATTTATGCATTCTTTTGGTCCAAAAATGCAAGTAAGTAGTTTACAAGGTAGAAAATTTAAATTATAAATTTTAAAAATATTTACGGGGCTCGGGTTTCGTAAAAATACTTTTCGAAAGTTAAAACGCTTCAAAATATAATAACAAAGATTCGACACGACTTTAAACCCAATTAAATCGAAAACGTCAAAAATATACAATATCGAGACAATCGATAATGAAACGTAAATTTTTGGGCATCCGTCGGTATCGCGATCACTAATAGTTATCGTCATTCGTTAAAACGTAAAATACGAGAAATAAAGATTAAATATAAGAAAAATCATTTCCATGATTATTTGAGAATATAATATCGATACCTAACATATTCCTTGTTGGTTTTCATCTAATCGACATTCTTACGCTAGTTTCAAGTCATAACCTTCTCGGTTAGTCGATAAATTAAAATTCTCATTAAAGTAAACACGTAATACGTAATAGTCGAGATTAAAATAACGACCTGAAATTGACGGGTTGTCACATCATCCCCACCAAATTAGGATCTTCGCCCTCGAAGATCAACTTGCGTTCTTGCCCGATCGCTTGTTGAAATCAAAGAGATGAGGGTAATTCTTCCACATTTGATCTTCTCGTTCCCAAGTAAACTCCGGTCCTCTTCGAGAGTTCCATCGAACTTTGACAATAGGTATTCGGCTTTGCTTCAGTTGCTTGACCTCGCGATCCATGATCTCGACCGGTTCTTCAATAAAGTGCAACTTTTTATCAACCTTAACCTCGTCTAACGGTATAATGAGTTCTTCATCGGATAAACACTTCTTCAGATTCGACACGTGAAAAGTGTTATGAATCCCATACAGTTCTTGTGGTAGTTCCAGTTGGTATGCCACGGGTCCTACTCTAGATGAAATCTTGAATGGTCCGATATAACGAGGACTTAACTTCCCACGTTTTCCAAATCGTACAACACCTTTCCATGGTGATACCTTTAGCATAACCTTATCTCCCACGTTAAACTCCAATGGTTTTCTTCTCACATCCGCATAACTCTTCTGTCGGCTTCGAGCAGAAAACAACCTATTCTTGATTTGCACAATCATATCCGTCGTCTCTCTAATCAAATTTGGTCCAGTGAGTTGGGCATCACCAACCTCACTCCAGCTAACGGGTGATCTACATCTTCTCCCATAAAGTGCTTCAAAAGGTGCAGCTTTAATACTCGCGTGATAACTGTTATTGTACGAGAATTCGGCCAAATGTAAGTGCTTATCCCAGCTACTTCCAAAGTCTATCACACAAGCACGTAGCATATCCTCCAAAGTTTGAATTGTTCTTTCGCTTTGCCCATCAGTTTGCGGATGATAGGCTGTGCTCATATCCAAATTGGTTCCTAACGACTTTTGAAGTGATCTCCAAAATCCAGAAGCAAAACGACTATCTCTGTCGGAAATGATTGAAATAGGAACACCATGCTTGCACACGATTTCCTTCAGATAAATATCGGCGAGTTTCTCCAAACCAAAACTCTCGTTGATTGGAATAAAATGAGCGGATTTAGTTAAACGATCGACAATAACCCAAATTGCATCGAACCCAGACGGTGTCCTTGGGAGTTTTGTGATGAAGTCCATCGTAATTCGCTCCCATTTCTAGACTGGAATTTCAGGTTGGACAAGTAATCCTGACGGCTTCTGATATTCAGCTTTCACTTTTGCACATGTTAAGCATTTCGCGACGTATGTTGCAATATCAGCTTTCATATTCGGCCACCAGTATAACTTTTTCAAGTCTTGGTACATTTTGTCCGATCCAGGATGAATAGAATACTTGGACTTATGAGATTCTAACATAATCAAGTCTCTCAGTCCACCGAAGAATGGTAACCAAATTCGACCTCTCAAACATTTGATACCATCGGGTCGCGTCTCAAATGTTTCACCGTCTCCTCTAAATCTTTCGGCTGCAATATTTTCCTTCTTGCACGCTTCGATTTGTGTGTTTCGAATCTGCTCAGGTAAGTTATTATGAACTGTCACCACCAAAGCACGCACTCGAATCGGTTTCTCCCTTTCCTTTCGACTTAACACGTCAGCTACCACGTTCGCCTTTCCTGGATGATAACGAATTTCGCAGTCGTAATCACTTAAGAGTTCAACCCATCGACGTTGCCTCATATTCAGCTCCTTTTGATCCAATATGTATTGTAGGCTTTTATGATCAGTGAATACTGTACACTTCGTACCATACAGATAATGTCTCCAAAGTCGCAGAGCAAAAACCACAGCGCCCAATTCCAAGTCATGGGTAGTGTAGTTCTCCTCATTCTTCCTTAATTGTCTAGAGGCATATGCGATCACCTTTTCACGTTGCATGAGAACAGCACCATATCTTCTGAGAGATGCATCGCAATAAACAACAAAATCTTCACTTCCTTCAGGTAACGATAAAATTGGCGCACTACAGAGTTTCATCTTTAGGGTTTGGAAAGCTTCTTCTTCATCATCGCCCCACACATACGGTTTATTCTTCTGAGTCAGCTTAGTTAATGGTTTCGATATTAAAGAGAATCCTTCAATAAACCTTCGGTAATAACCAGCCAAACCTAGAAATTGTCGCACTTCAGTTGGAGTAGTAGGAGCACTCCAATTCTTGATGGCTTCGATCTTTGCAGGATCAACATGTACTCCACTTTTATCGACCACATGTCCGAGAAATTGTACAGAATTAAGCCAAAAATCACACTTTGAGAACTTAGCGTACAACTTTTCGTTCTTCAACAAGTTCAAGATAATCCTTAAGTGTTCGGCATGCTCTTCATTGCTCTTGGAGTAGATTAGAATATCATCTATGAAAACGATCACGAACTTATCAAGATACGGCTTACAAATGCGATTCATTAAATCCATAAATACAGCAGGTGCGTTAGTCAAACCAAAAGGCATAACCAGAAACTCATAATGACCATAACGAGTTCTAAACGCCGTAATAGGAATATCTTCCTCACGTATGCGAAGTTGATGGTAACCAGAACGAAGATCAATCTTGGAGAAAACACGAGAACCTTGAAGTTGATCGAATAAATCATCAATTCTTGGAAGCGGATAACGATTCTTGATCGTTAGCTTATTCAACTCTCGGTAATCAATAAACATACGAAACGAACCATCTTTCTTCTTAACGAATAAGACAGGAGCTCCCCAAGGTGACGAACTCGGTCGTATAAAACCTTTATCAGATAGCTCATGTAATTGCACAGATAACTCCTTCAGCTCGGATGGGGCTAAACGATATGGCGCACGAGCCACGGGTGCAGCACCAGGAATTAGGTCAATTTGGAATTCTACTTGCCTTGGAGGAGGAAGTCCAGGCAAATCTTCCGGAAACACTTCAGGAAAGTCACAGATAACTGGTACATCTTCAGCACGTTTCTCCTTCGATTCCTTCTCCACTACTTTAGCTAGGAATAACTCACAGCCTCTTTCGATATACTTACGAGCCTTAATGCACGAAACGATTTTTAGTCGTGAACTACGATGATCACCTTCGATAACCATGGTCTTGTCATCTAAGGGAATCCTAACTTTCTTTTCTCCACACAAGATAGACGCGTTATACTTGGATAACCAATCCATTCCGATAATAATATCAAAACTTCCCAATTCGACAATCATCAAGTCTATCTTAAAAATACGGTTCAAGAGATTAAGAGAACATCCTAGGAGCGCACGATTGGTACTCACTAATTTACCATCAGCTAGTTCTACCTCATAATTTGCGTCTAATTCGACCGGTTTGATATCAATTAAGGTACTAAAACTTGTAGACACAAAGCTTTTGTCCGCACCAGAATCAAATAAAGCTGTAGCATAACGGTTGTTCAGTAAAAACGTACCAGTGACAACTTTCGGGTTTTGCTTCGCTTCGGCTTCACCCAATTGATAAGCTTTTCCTTGGTTATCTCCACCACGTGCATTCTTCGGAGGTTGAGGGAATTGGTTCCTCATGTGACCTTTACCTTGGCAGTTAAGCACGTCACTCCCTTCTTTCCTGGTCCCCAACAGTCTTCAGTCTTGTGACCTAACTTGTTGCACTTTCCACACTTAGCACACTCACCAGTATGAGACTTCTTGCAGCGTTGACATCTGGTTCCCTTATCAGCAGTTGCAGCTTCAGTCATCACATTAGCGTTACCCCTCCTTCGGTTTTGATTTCTGTTGTGAGATTGACGGTTATCACCATGATCATCACTGTCATTTTCAGCTCTTCTTTTGTTGCCTTCAGAAACACCATCAGCCTTGTATTGGATGATTTGACCCATTAGTTGGTAGGCCATACGAACAGCTTCATCAATATTGGCAGGTTTAGATGAGGTCACATCACCACGGATGTTGGTCGGTAAGCCTCGAATATACTGCTCTACCTTCAAGTATTCTGGGTTAACTTTGTTTGGACAAAGTAGAGCAAGCTCATGGAATCTGTTGGTGTATCCATCGATGTCAGTACCCTTCAGTCTCAGCTGATATAGTTCCTGTTCTAACCTCTGAATAACACTCCTTGGACAGAATTCCTCAGTCATCCATCTTCTTAATTCAACCCAAGGTGTAGCATAAGCAGCATCCATACCCAATGATGCCATTCTTCCATTCCACCAAGTTAATGCTCGCCCTTGAAGAGTAGCAGAGGCAAACATCACTTTATCTCCTTCCTCACTTCCACTAAATCGAAACACGGATTCCAATTTCTCAAACCATTGCATTAACCCAACAACGCCTTCAGTACCCTTAAAAGTTGGAGGTTTGCATTTCATGAACGAGGTATAATTGCACTTCTTGTTTTCAGGAATCACTGGTCTATCAGCATTACCAGTTCCAGTATTACCAGCTCCAGTAGCACCAGCTCCAGTAGCACCAGCTCCAGTATTGCCAACTCCAGTAGCGCCAGTTCCAGTGTTGCCAGCTCCAGTAGCGCCAGTTCCAGTGTTGCCAGCTCCAGTATCGCCAGCTCCACCAGATTCACCAGCTCCACCGGATCCACTAGCTCCACCAGATCCACCGGCTCCAGTATTCAAATTTGCCATAAATGCATTCATAGATATCTGAAATTGATCAGCTACTATAGCACGTAACTGAGTCTCAGTCAACTGTTTTGGCGGCATAATCCTGTTACACAATTCACATCAAGATGAGTATTCATTCAACGCTTGTGATAACAAAACATGAATAACACAGAATAAGAATAGATAGATGAAAAGAAACAAGAATGGATGATAGCACGAAGAATAGAATTTAGACAAGGAACGAAGATTCACGAGGAATGAGTCAAAGGACAGGGATTTCTATTGTGACAATCAGCGTCGTTTGTAAATCACGTATTAGTATTATAATAATCAAATAATTAACATTTATAAGTAAATGTAATTTCATTATGCTTTAAGCATAATTAATAATTAAATATGTATAACATATATATATACATTTCTTATTCTCGTCCATTGGCAACTCAGAGGTTTCGCTTGCAGATGTTATAGTCAAAAGATTTCAAAATTATATTTTTGGAAAATCTTTTCGTTCTCTATAACTTGAGCTCTGATGCCAATCTGTAACACCCCCAATTTCGGGTCATAGCAGCGGAAGGGTCATTGGGTGTTACTATCATGGTTCAACCTCAATATCATAGAAAACGCCTCAAAATGAGTCGTTTTAACAAAACATACATCCATTCATTTGTTTAAAAATAAAACAGTACACACACGGTCCCAAATAGTTTTAAGTTTACACAACCAACCAAACAATAAAAGTTTCTTAGAATGGACATAGTTTAGTAAAGCGGGCCAAAACATTTTAATTTAGCAAGCTGCGTGAAACCGCCTTCCTTGAGTGCCTTCTTCATGGACCTGAGATAAAACATGCTATAAAGTCAACAAAAATGTTGAGTGAATCTATAGAGTTTAATTTTAAATAAACGAACACAAGTATTCTGAATAAACCTTCCGTGGTTGACAATCATGTGGATCAGACATAATTATCGTTGTTATTTCATAAGTCTCGTGAAATTGAACGTTAACATATATTATTTCAGCCCAATACACCTAGCCAAGTGCGTATATTTCTCTTATACAATTGCATCCGATGTTTCATTACTGGTGCATCACAACACCACGCGATAGCTAGTCGCGACCGGACTGGGTGTCACCCCGATAGATCTATCCATAGTATTAGCGTTCCTTTCGATTAACAATTCACGATTCATGGGTCTTTTCAGGCTAAACAAACTTTTATAACAACTTTCATCTAAGCATACAATCGGGTCCTTTGTGTTCAATTTTTAAAAGAAAGAGGGTTTACCACAACTTCTCGTTGTACCCTTCATTTATCAATAAATGTTTTTCCAATAATAAGGGTTTCCACAACTTCTCGTCGTACCCCTTTTATCTTATTAAAACAAGCATGTTATCCCCCTCGCGGGTTTTATAAAACAAGTAAACATGTTAAAGCGAGGCTATAGACTCACCTTGGTACGATAGTAGTAATGCGACGATCGCCGACGATTTGTGATGCCCGTTAAACACGAAGACCGCAACCTACCAATTAAGGCGCGTTCGTTAATAAACGACTCAAGTATATTTAATACTTAAATAATATGAAACTCAATTTCATATAACCATGAAAATCTCGAAAAATAACAAAAATATAAGTGTACTTCTATACCCTTTTATTCAACACTTATTCTTTTAAACACTTACACCCTCGACATTGACCCGTCATAAGACGCCAAGTCAACGCAAGTCAAACCATAATTTTACTACCCTCGGACCAGTAGCTAAGTCATTTATATAATGAATTAACACTCGAGTAAGTCACCATGTCCAATAGTGAATACTCAACTCACGCCATACAAGTATTGAACTACGTGTCCAAAATACCACTCAGCATATACACTCCAAATGTACACACCAATCTAACCTATCTAGACATGTCCGATTTCGACGGAACTTGGTGACAAACTCACACATAATATGAATAAGACTCAGTTTAAATTTCATTCAAAAATATTACTTCTAAGACCTTCTGCCCGACACACCTTCGTGTTGCAAAAACCGGACAGTTTTACGCATTTGACTTGTAAAACCATTTTAACTTATTTAAACAATTCCGTTTGCAAAACCGACACTCGGGTTGGAAAATAGACTCATGACCTGAGGTTATCAACTTACAACATCCCTTGAAAATTTTTAAAACTCATTTTATAGTCCCCGAGATTCGTTCCAAATATCGACAACAATTTTCGGATTGTGGCGATACCCGTCTCCCGGTACCCAAATACCAAAAGTAGCATAACTTTTCGCTCGTAATGAGTTAGAAGCTCTACTTTAGCTCAAATCGAAGCTAACGAAATTCTCTACGACCCTATCTTATTAGTTTACCAAGTTTACTACAGTAACAATTTCAAAAATGGCCTTAAAGTTACTGCCTAAAATAGACCATCTAAAAATCATACCAAAACAATTTTTCGACCCATTCCAACAATTCTTATAGTCCTAATATCATCCTAATATCATACTAACACATCTAACTAACTCATAACACCCTCAAATTTGATCTCACAAAAATTAAATAATTAAAAATCTTACATGCAACAAAAACCCACTATGAATATTATAATATTAACACCATTTATCTCCATAAAAATGGATCAAACATGATGTTCATCATCAAAAATTGAAAATAAAAATTAAGTAGATGCATGTGGGAAACATTTATACCAATATGAAGCTCTTTGAATTTCTAGGATGGGACTTCTTTTAGTTTTGCTTGATTCAAAGTAGAAATCAAAAAAATTTGATGGATTGTGGGTGAGGGGTGGACGGCCAAACTCAAGAACAAGAGAGAGATTTTTTTTTGTTTAAAATGAATTTTTAAATGAAATGAGTTAGTGGAAAAACCTTATATAGTGGGGTGAGGGTAGATTTTGTCATTTATGCATTCTTTTGGTCCAAAAATGCAAGTAAGTAGTTTACAAGGTAGAAAATGTAAATTGTAAATTTTAAAAATATTTACGGGGCTCAGGTTTCGTAAAAATACTTTTCGAAAGTTAAAACACTTCAAAATATAATAACAAAGCTTCGACACGACTTTAAACGCAATTAAATCGAAAACGTCGAAAATATACAATATCGAGACAATCGATAATGAAACGTAAATTTTTGGGCATCCGTCGGTATCGCGATCACTAATAGTTATCGTCATTCGTTAAAACGTAAAATATGAGAAATAAAGATTAAATATAAGAAAAATCATTTCCATGATTATTTGAGAATATAATATCGATACCTAACATATTCCTTGTCGGTTTTCATCTAATCGACATTCTTACGCTAGTTTCAAGTCATAACCTTCTCGGTTAGTCGATAAATTAAAATTCTCATTAAAGTAAACACGTAATACGTAATAGTCGAGATTAAAATAACGACCTGAAATTGACGGGTTGTCACAAGTAGCCAGTATGTACTTTGCATGGGAGAATAAGGTTTTGGAGAATCTAGACATGACCATTTCAGATCAAATTTAGGGTTTGGAGATTCTGCTAAGAGTTCAAAGAGATTGCAAGGTAATTTTGAAGTATAAGGCTAGCAAAGTTCTTTCACAGACTAAGAAGGATAGAAGGGAGCTCTATTATATGATCCTTAGATGTCATCAAGGGGGTTGGACTTTTAAGAAATTGTAGGATTTGTCCTTTGATGAATTGGAGTTTCGTTCCTGTCCCTTATGGGCACGTGTTCAAGAGGAGAATACTATTAGACTCCTTTATGATGAAAGAAAGGAAGAACTTGAAGAAGAGATGGAGATCCAAAAGGCTTTTATTTCACCAAGGCTTGTGAAGAAGGGACTTCCAATTGAGTTCCCAAAGAATTTGGATAGAGTGAATCTTAGTGAAGCAGTTATTAGAAGGAGTATTAAGATCTCACCTTTGGAAGCTTCACATATTGAAGAGGTATTACCTTTTGATTCCAGAAACCCTATAGTTCACTATGAAGAAGATGCAAGTGGGTTTTGGATGATTGGCATATATGGAAAGAAGGTACATAATAATGACCACGGGTTTGGGTTGTCACATCCTACCCTCCTAAAAGAGAGCGACGTCCTGGCACTCAACCCGCCTCACACTCGCACTTTCTCACTTCCAGAGTCAACGTGACCTCTTATCCTCAAGAGATACTCACTTCTTTCACACCAGTTCAACTCAATTATTATGATATCACCATACAACCTAATATTACTACACTTTAACTTCCAAATTTCACCTTCCAATATGATAATATTATTTCATCATTCATACTCCTTCTGCATCACTTTCTTAGTTCCATTCCTACTTCAATACTCTGATAACTTGACCCACGACTATGTAAGTTCTCAAATTAAGATGTGCAATTATCATCGCATAAATATTTCATCTTCACTAGGTTCCATTAGTCCTCATAGTGAAATATTAAAGATATCATCATCCCAGGTTTCAATCACATCAACACAAATTCGATTTCCATCGTTCAACTCATCCTTTCACTCTGTCTGTTGCTTTCCGAAAATACGCAATATTCCTTCTTGACTCAATTCTTCTCACTTTCTGTAAAGATCTCTAATACTCAAAAGTCAATCTCAGTATATGGGTTACATATATTATGTTGAAACCTTATTCAATGCCCATTCCTTCTTGCTGCAATTTCTAATATTCAAAAATTACTGACACTATGTCCCGAGGTTACACTAAACTAAACACAATGAGATTATCAATAATTCTGACTAGTCACTTATATACCTCCTATGCTCATGTTCCACTTTCATTCATTCTAACAATCACTTCATTGAATCACCGTACCTTCCATAGTACATCATTACATCTTCCTCATATCATATATTTTTTAGACAACTCCATTAGTCTCATATATTCAAATCTGAAATGTATAATGGTCAGATCACTTCCTGATATCGTAATACATCTGATTCCAACAAGACTGTATCAATACTTCAACATGTGAAATTCCTTCAACACTACATGCGACACTCTCATCACTCTTAGAATAATTAATTTCTCTTTGATCTGAAAAATTCATTCACCACTGGTCCTTGTATTCTTAACACATTCTCTGATCTAATGGAAGGAGAATTAGATAATTACGACAACCGTTTTTGTTCCAAAAAAACATACATTTCAACTCTCTCATCACTACTACCATTCTATTCTAAAATTCCCGACAATCTGTTGATCTTCTTTCTTTGGCATCCCTTTTTCATTAGTTTATCAATTCAATTCTAACTTTCTTTCCATTCCATCCATTCTGCTTGCTGTTACAAATATTCCAAAATCTCAAGACTCAAGAGTCAATTCTCAATTACTTTAGAAGTTTTATAAACCCTTTTTCCTTCTCCTCCTTACTAAATACTCACTAGTTGATAGTGAAAGTATCCACACTCATCCTTCATAATCTGGAACACACTTCGTAATATAGAACTATAACATATCTCATCTATAATTTACTGATTATTATTTCCCAGTCACCATTAGGTAATCCTTAACTCCTTTCTTTTGAAATTCTCGAATGGCATTTATAAGTAAGTCCCCATTCCTCATTATCCTTATTTTCTTCATACTTGATTCCATACAAGTAATTCTTTACAATCCCAAAATAAATACCACATCGTCGAAACTCATGATCAGATAAATCCCGTTATACTTCTTTATTCAAGTCAACACACTACTATTACTTCCCTTTCCAATTGATATTATCAAAATATCATCACCGCAACTCAATAATTCCTTTAGATTCCTCCAATACTAACTATACATGCACAGAACTTCAATCTATCCTCATCGTTCATAAACAATTTCCTCAACTACAAAAATCAAATCTCAAAAGTACAACTTAGATCCATTCATGCATCTATTTCTTCTTTGTCAGCTTTATCCTTGGTTCAACAATTAGTGAAAACCTCCTGATAAACCTCCGATAATACTCAGCTTACACAAAGGAATTGACAAGCTTTAGTCAGTTTCGTCGGTATCGACAAAGCCTCAATCGTTTCAATCTAGTCAAGACTTTCACGATCACTTCAGCCATAGATCGAACATTCCAAAATGTCTATATTAACTTTAGCTAAAATTCATATCCAAAGAATTTTACACACCATTCCTCTTTCCCTAACAATTTTTCAGTTGTTATTAAATACTTTCCTTTCCTTCCTTACTATCCATCAAACAAAACATCAATCATCAGTAATGGATACCGATTCTGGTACTCAGTTTGTTCATCCTCATAGCAATCATCTTATTCCCAAAACATCCAGCTTCTTTCCTTACTTCCATTATTACGTCTCTGATGACTTACGCTTCCAATCAAATCAGATTTATCCTTATCGTCTCATCTGCCAACCCTTAAAATTGATCATATTACCATCCTCAACTTCTTGACAATGCCATATAACAAAATATATAATCAGATTACATAACTCCCATCTAAGCTAACACAAAGCTTCTTTTCCCAAGACGACAGTGAACTCTACGATTCCGTAGAACAATCAAAAAATACCCTTAAATACTAACTCATCTTCTCATTCCCTTCCGACTACTACTGGTAAAGCGCACAGAAAATTCGATCTATTACTGTTTCCTCATACATACCTTTTCATCATCGACGAATAAAATCTTTAAATAGAAATTCCACTGATTACTTCCTGAAATCAGTACTCAATGCTCAACAACATTCCAATTTAATTCTTTCAATCTTTATTTATCATATCCTATTATATTCATCCTTATCCCGCTTAACTTTTTCACAACTCTAGTTCGGTTAATTGCGCGATACCTCTTAATTCCATAAGTTCAGAAAATATTCCCTTAATATATATATATATATATATATATATATATATATATATATATATATATATATATATATATATATATATATATATATATATATATATATATATATATATATATAAATATATATATATATATATATATATATATATATATATATATATATATATAGTTATTAACAATCCTTGCATCAGTTAATTTATTATTTCAGCCACTAGCTAATTCTTGTTGATTTCTCGTCCTCGGGTCAACTAAAATCTAACATCTTCAAATCTCAATATATCCTCAATAACACCTTCAAAATTTTAATACATCATCAATAACACCTTCAGGATTTCAATGAAATTCTAACTCAATGATTATCAGATACGAATATGCAAATTACAATATCTGAATCTCTAATCTTATCAGCATTTCCAAAATATAGGTTGTGATATCAGCAACACCCCTTTCATATTGATTTTCCATTATCTGAATAATTCCTTTATTCAATCTCCTTTATCGAAATGAAAACATTTCATTACCACATAAATACTAATTCCTATACCACACTCCTTGTTATTCCTTTAGCAGTCCGACCTTTAGCTAGTCCGTACTTACGACAAGTAAATGGATAATTACTTAAGTGGTATAAAATATATGTGGTCTACACATTATAGTTCCTCCTGTTTACCCGATTTGTAATAACCGCATGAATACCATCTCTTCTTATCTTAGACTGTTATATTCCAAGTTTACCTTTTGTTAGAGGAAATAAATTTCCTATTCCTTATTGTCATTCGTAACAATACCATTCCTTTACCCTTTTCTGCCACACTTAATTTCGAACCTGGATAAATCTTTAAATTACTATCTCTTTTCATCTAGTTGAACATTCTTAAATGACTATTGATATATCAAAGCATCCATCAGTTACTCGAACTTATCCATATAGTTGCACCTTTCCAATTACCATTGTATCCGTACGACACTCTTCACCGCATCTCTTCTCATAACTAGGAATCTAACACACAAACATCCTTTTAAATCTTGTAGAATAGCAGCAACATCTTCAACTTGAACAACAACATCTTCAGTCTCAGCACCTCGTCTCCTCGCAGCACAATCAGCTTCGAACATTCTAACAACTATTCTCACGATCATATAATCTACCCTAAAGGTTGTTAACTCTGGAGACATATTTCAAGAAACTCAGTCACGTGGAATCCCCACTAATGACAGAAACATATCTCACTCAACTCTTTCTACTGTTATCAAAGATGAAAGAAACATGATAAGTATACACATCGAGATAGAAAGAAGGATATTTTCATCAAGATATATCATGAATACTACATGCGCCAACAACACAAGACTACCTAAATTCCATAATCATCTCACAAAAGAGAAGATAACAAAGACACATCAATATACTAAAGGGTAATAGTAAATTTCATCCATAAATCTGAGAAAATCACAACAAAATCTTGTCTCTACAGTCACTTACCTTTATCATCCTAAACAACAACAATAATCCATCACAATACTACCTCACAACATCTAAATAATCCAAATACAACACAACAATACATAATCTAAGATACAACAAATATCCATCACTCCATCACTCCATAGGGTGTGGCACATCATTTTCTCCAACTTGGCTAGTCCCTGCTTCATCTTCATCTGGTCCTAACTTGCAGCACCTCCATTTTGGATCAAAACATGACGGCTCCTCAAATCCACACCTCAAATGCGCTCCTTGACACGGCGGATCTATCATATAATGAGAATCAGCATACACCTCACTGTCCTGGAACTTCCAATGCAGTCCAAGATACGGCCCAAGATGAGCTACATATTCACTTAACCTACAAAGCCTATCTCTCTCTTCCTGATATTTCTTAAAATCAGTTCCATAACTTCTCACTTCAGCTCTAACCTCAGTTCTTCCAACTTCACTCTCAGTCCTATAATTATCACTTTCAGATTCAACAACATTTTTCTTATCATCCGTATCATCCTCATAATCTAACCATCCACCTGAATTCTTATGATTACATCCTTGCTGACATTGCATACCCCGTTGACCTGCAGCAAATCCCCGCCTATTGTTGTTAAGTGGTATGTCGGACATTTTCTGAAACTGCATAAAATTTTAAGATACATAAGGTCATTAGTCAAAAATATATATGCAATGCATAATTATGCAAATGCAAATGATTTACGTATGCCAAATATATATATGTATGCGATGCAATGCAAATGATAATTATACAATACTCATAAAAATGAAATTATGATGAAAGCACTCCACGTCCTTTCATTAATACCAATACCTTATCATAGTATTTACTTAATAAATACTTAGGAATTCAGAACATTTTTAAGGGATACATATATAATAACAAAGCATAACAAAAATAAAAAATCTTACTGGAGCCTTGCAGAGAAGTTGCGTTGCTTTTATAAAATACTTTTGACACCAAAGTTATAGTTTAGGACATTTTAAAAAATCGACCTAATTCGCTATAACTAAAAAAGCTCTGGTTACCAATCTATAACACCCCCAAATTATATTACGCAGTGGAAATACACAATTGGGTGCTATTCACGAACTTCATTTTACAATACTCTTTATATGACCTTAAAATAATATATTTAGGAATAAATAAGGAAATAATTTAAATCAATGTCTAAAACCTTCAATCCTAAGTAAAATCAGTTTTAAAATATCAGAGTAGCGTTCAGGTTTCCCAAGGATCTTAACAAAACGACAAACCTTTTTACCAAAGTACTGGACCATATACTATAAATTTATGACAATCGGGAAAGAAATCTGTTTTAGACCAAATTACTACAAAAGCAATCCCGCAATCCTTCTCCAGCAAGCTCCTTAATTCAACAACTTCAAGTACCTGAAATACATGCTTAAATTCATCAACACAAAGGTTGAGCAAGTCTATAGGTTTAACAAAACATAGTTGAACACATCGTAAAAATCATTCACAATTGTTTAATAGAATTGTGGCCATACAATCTATTAATCAGGCATTCCATCTTATAGCAGTAGCTAATGAATTGTATTAAGCTTATGACACCGACCCCTTAACTTAGTCACCACGCCAAATGCCAGCATGACTACAAGAATTCCAGTGCCCCTACTAGGGTATCAATTGCAAGAATACCACATTCTCATTCTCGTAAAATTATCCTTCCCAGAGGTTACTCAGCGTAAAGCCCTGGTCTCAGATAGGGTCGTCAGCCCAATAGCACAATTATTAGAATAAGCGGCTAACCCCAACTCGCAACATCAAGTCAGAAGATATTTAACGGCTCATGAATTTAGGGACTTTGCAATTTAGGTACTTATACAATTCAAATCAACAAAGGCAACAAAGGCAACATTCGGGTCCAAGAATTACTCATGACATGTGTTCATTTTACCTCAAATAGTATGTATCCCCCTCGCGGGTTTTAAAATCATTAAAACAAGTAGAAAGCGAGGCTATAGACTCACCTGAAGTATTAACAGTAGTATGACGACTTTCAACGATTGATGATGCCCGACGAACACGAATTTCACAATCTATCAAAATAAAGCGCGTGCCTTTAATAATACATCCAAGTAATATTTCATACTTAATAAAATGAAATAAATATCTCAAATTCAAAACCAAACTCACACCATGCTCAATTTAATAAATCCTTCTTACGTACACTTTTACATTTTTATTCTTTCAAAAACTGTCGATATATATATTAATCGTCCAAACTGTTTTCCTTACTTAAACACGTCAATAGCTTACGATACTAATCAGAAACTTCACTTACGATATATAGAAAGACCTCCCAAAAGTTGGTTAAAAGATTTTACTTTTAAAGTTCCCTGCCCGACTCATCTTCGAACTACAAAAC
Source organism: Glebionis coronaria (assembly GCA_025667525.1). NCBI lineage: Eukaryota > Viridiplantae > Streptophyta > Magnoliopsida > Asterales > Asteraceae > Glebionis > Glebionis coronaria. The sequence goes on along the minus strand of JANFOE010000276.1, from coordinate 890,439 downwards.
CGAACAGTTTTACGTCAAGAACTCATATAGTCTTTTTAACTTATTTATTTGACTCTGTTTACAAAACCGACACTCATCTTTGAAAATAGACTCAACATACTCATGTTTATCCTTTTACGTCAGTCCTTGACCCATTTTAAAATCCTTTTTATAGTCCCTGAGATTCAATCCAAATATCGACAACAATTATATATTTTGCCGATACTCGTCTTCCGGTACACGAATAATCAAACTATCATAACTTTTTGCTCGTTTGGAGCTAGAAGCTCTACCTTATACCAAACCGAAGCTTAAGACATCATCTACAACAATATCTAATTAGTTCATATCATACTCAAACTTATATTTTTCAAAATTCAGCTTTTAGCTGCTGGTCAAAATTACCCCTTTAAAAATCACTCAAAACTATATTTTTACCCTATTTTAACATCATTTTTACCACTATAATCATGTAAATATTACTACTTTCAATCCTAACATACTATATCATTATAGATGATCAATTCAAATAAAACCCAACTAAAAATTTCAACATGCAACAACTTAAAATAATATATAACACCATAAACACCTACATACAACAATCAAACAAGATCAAAACACATGATTTTTCATAAAAAATGGGTTTTTATAAAAAATTTCATGCATGTAAGAGATTTTCATACCAAAATGTAGATAATCAAAAGATAAAGATGGGTATTTGATTAGTTTAAATGGATTCAAGCTAGATTTTTAAAAATCTAGGGTGTTTGGTGGTGGAGGGTGACGGACAAGAAGAAAGGGGAGAGAGGGAGAGAGAATTTTTGGTGTTAGTGCTTTTTGTGTGTGTAATTGTGTGTGATTTTTCATTTTATATGGGAAAAGTTTAGGGTAGTTTTTGCCAATTGTGATTCTTGTGGACCAAAATGCAAATACTTGTTTAAAAAGCGGGAAATGACTATTAGTCAATTTCGAAAATATTTACGGGTCTCGGGTTTTATAAAACTACTTCTAAAACATAAAAAACACACAAAATATGATATTATATAGTCCCGACACGACTTAATACGACATTAAAAATAAAAACGTCAAAATATTAAACATCGACATGTTTAAAATAAAACGTAAAATTTCGGGCACCGTTGATATCGTCATTACTAATAATCCTCGCAACTCGCCAAAACGTAAAAATGTAACTTTCAACATTCATCCAAATCAAATCACCAATCGTCATGACAATCAATCTTGACAAAAATTTTAAAAATATACGTAATAATATAATTAAATAATGACCACAGGTTTGGGTTGTCATAAACAAACTCTAACTTGGCTTTTGTGTTAGAAGGTAATGGCGGTACTTACTTTCAAAATACCGCTAGTGGATCAAGTAGCGGTACTTACTTCCAAAATACCGCTGGAGGACTTACAAGCAGTACATACTCACAAAGTACTGAAGGCAGGCCTATTGTCTCTCAAAATCCACAAGGAAGATCTTCGCTATTGTTTAGTTACAATGATGCCTTCTCATTCTTTGCTGGGCAAGACAACAGACCAAGATTGACTCTCAATGACTTGTTCCAAATGGATGATGCTGAGGTTGAGGAGATGGATCTTAAATGGCAAGCTGCTATGATCTATGGGAGATCTAATAGGTTCTTTAAGAAGACTAGAAGGAAGATGACTGTTGATCCTAATGAACCATTAGGATATGACAAGTCTAAAGTTAAATGCTATAACTGTGGAAGGAATGGACCTTTTGCAAGGGAATGCACTAGAGACAAGGATGAAAATAGTAGTCAAAAGTCCAAAACAGCTATAGAACCAGTCCAAGAATTTCTGAAAGCTTCCAAAAGGAAACAGTAGGAGTACCAAAGGAACCAAAGCATTGGTAACTGTAGATGGAGTGGTGAACTGGCTGAAGATGAGGACGAAGAAGAGCTTGGTTTGATGGCTCTCTCACATGAAGATACTGAGGTACATCCTTGTTCTAAAGATTGTGTTCTTAAATTTAATAGTCTAAAAGTAGAACTAGATGAATAGTATCAAAAGGTCAACACATGTACTATAGAAACAAATGCTTTTAAATAGGGTGTTGCTAAGCTAGAGGAAAATATAGTTTTGTATAAAAAGGGTAAATAAAACTATGAAGAGAAAATTAGAATTTTGACTCTTCAAATGAGGGAAAAAGATGTGGAAATTAAAGCTTTTGATAAACAACTTTTGAAAGTATCAACAAAAAATGAAGCTTTAAAAGCCAGTCTTTATAATGAAAGAGAAGTGATTAATCATTGGCAAAGATCCTCTAAAGGATTGGGTAAGCTGATTAATTCACAAATGGGGTATTATGATAAATCAGGCCTAGGATATATTATGGACCAACATGGGATAACTTTAACTGACAAGGACTTATCAAAGGGGATTTTTTATAGTTCTAGTGAGTCAGATGATACTCATGAAAATGATAGATATGCTGAAGGAATGAAGGCAGTTCCTCCACCATTATCAGGAATTTTCATGCCCCCTAGTAATGATGCAGGTATAGAGTTAGATGAATCAAAAGTTGTTAATGATTCAAATCTAGTACATTGATCCAAAGATAAATCTGTTGTGACCAATAACATTGTTTATCCACCTTTAATGAGCAATTTTGTGTATGAGGTGTCTAAAACTAGTTCTGCTTCCAAGCAGGTAAAAACTCCTAGCAAGGCATTGGATAATAATGCAAAACATAATAAAACTAAGAGGGGTGGGATAGGTTTTGAGAAAATTAAGTCAAAACAACCGTTTGTCTCTTCTTTAAGAAGAAAAGGATGTTATGTTTGTGGTATTCTAAATCATTTTATTCAAAGATTACACTTTACATGAAGATAAAATTATAAAACAAAGGCTGCACAAAAGGTCACAAAGAAAAGTAATGGGAAAAATGCACAAGTTAATAGGAAACTAGGATCTAAAGATGCCAAACCTAAGTTTGATCATGCTAAAAGGGTAGCTGAACCTCATAAGGTCACAAATATCTCTACCAAGAACTTTGTTCCAAGAGCAGTACTTATGAAACAAGGTCTAGTACCTTTGAAGTCTGGTAAACTAAGTACCGACAAGTCTAGAACCGCAAGTATTGCTAGACCAAATTCAAGTACCACTGGTCAAAAGTCTGTTAAACCAAAGTCCCACAAGGCTTCTAAGAATGTAGTTGAGGAAGATAGAATATCTAGAAGTAAGTCTAATAACAAACCAGTGCAAATGTGGGTTCCTAAAGGTGAAAAACCGTGTGTTCAAACAAGTACTACTTAAAACAGTACTTAAGCCAAAAAGGTTTAAGGACAACAAACCCACTTATATCTTTGATTATTTGACTGGAACCATGAAGTATAAGAGTGTGTGTAGTCTTACTAGAAAAACTATCTATCAAACTCTCAAGTATGTAGGTCCCACAAGATCCGAGCCAAATGTGGCTTGGGTCTCTTTTAAAAACTAATAAGTTTTGTTTATGTGCAGGGGCATCTAATTGATGAATTAAAAGATAAAAAGAATAGTAGATAGTGGATGCTCAAGACACATGACAGGGAATAAAGATTTTCTTGCTGAATTTAAAGAATTCAGAGGTGGACCAGTAGCCTTTGGAGGTAGCAAAGGTAGAATTACTGGCAAAGGAAAAATTAATACAAGGAAGTTGGAATTTGAGGATGTGTTCTTTGTAAAAGAACTGAATGAATTCAATCTCTTTTCTGTATCACAAATGTGTGATAAAAAGAACAAGGTGCTGTTTACAAATACGGACTGCTTGGTGCTCTCCAAAGACTTTGAGATGCCTAAAGAATCTCAAGTACTGCTCAAGGTACCCAAGCAAGAAAACATGTACACTTTTAATCTTCATACTATTAATCCAACAGGTGGTATTATATGTTTGCTAGCTAAGGCTTCTAATGATGAGTCTAATTTATGGCATAGGAGGTTAGGTCATGTGAATTTCAAGAATCTTAATAGATTGGTGAATAGAAATTTGGTTAGAGGGTTACCTAACAAATCTTTTCAGAATGATTTCACATGTATTGCTTGTCAAAAAGGTAAACAACATAGAGCCTCTTGTAAGACCAATACTGTCAATTCTATGACTAAGCCTTTGCAACTTTTACATATGGATTTGTTTGGTCCAGTTTCTGTTAGGAGCATTAGTTATAAGACCTTTTGCCTAGTTATAACTGATGATTATAGTAGATTCAGTTGGGTTTACTTTTTAGATCTTAAGAGTGAAACTAATGGATTACTTTAGTTGAAAAGCAGTTCACTAAACAAGTTTTAATCATTAGGACAGATAATGGGACAGAATTCAAGAATGCTGAATTGAATTTTATAGGTATAAAGGCATCAACAGACAATTTAGTAATCCTAGGACTCCATAACAAAATGGAGTAGCTGAAAGGAAAAATATGACACTAATTGAGGCAGCTAGAACTATGCTAGCTGATTCTCTTTTGCCAAATACATTTTGGGCAAAAGCAATCAATACTGCATGTTATGGGTTAAATAGAGTCTTCGTGACCAAGCCTCAAAACAAGACACCTTATGAACTTTTGACTAGTATTAAGCCAACCATAAGTCATTTTAGACCTTTTGGATGTAACGTGTCTATATTAAATACTCTTGATCATTTGGGGAAGTTTGATGGAAAATCTGGTCCAGGATATCTTGTAGGATATTCATTGCAAAGTAAAGCATATAGGGTTTATAACTTGGCATCTAAGAAGGTTAAAGAAAATGCCCATGTTAATTTCTTAGAAAATAAACCCAATGTCCCAGGAATAGGTTATGCTTGGATGTTTGATTTGGATTATCTAACTAACTCCATGGATTAATATTCTGTGCAAAAGGATTGTCAAACAAACAATGCAGGTGAGGAGACTGGTACAAAGTTAGGTACTCAAGGAGAACCTTCTTCATCAGAATCTAAGGATGATGATGTTCACATCTATGTACCCAGTATGCCTACTATTTCTCCTATGGATGTCACTCCTGAGAAGCAAACAATGCCATCAACTGATGATCAAGCCTCCCAAGAGCTTTAGAGGCTTCAAGATCAAGAAAAGAACGATACATCTGCTAATGAGCATTCAGGAGAAGAATCTTTGGAATCATAACACTCAGCAGTACATATTACACCTAGCGGTACCTCATCTGCAAGTACTGCTAAGTCAAAATCTGCAAAGTCTGTTGATTCATTAGAAGATATTTTACAAGCTATGGACGATGAATACGTTTATGCGAGTCCAACTGAAGGAATCTTCTCCAAAGCTTCCTATGATGAGCAGGGTGCAGTAACTAATTTCAATAATTTGGGAATTGAAATTCCAGTCAGTTCTATTCCCACTCATAAAGTCAACAACAACCATCCTACTACTCAAATTATCGGAAATCCTAAGTGTGCTGTGCAAACTAGAAGACAACTTCAAGCCAATACTAAAACTCATGCACTTGTGAGTTATGTCAAACAACAACAGAGAATAAATCATAAGGATACTCAACATTGTTTGTTTGCCTGTTTCTTGTCACAAGTAGAGCCCAAGAACCTTTCTCAAGCTCTTGATGAAGAAAGTTGGGTAGATGCCATGCAAGAAGAATTAACGCAATTTGAACTACAAAAGGTTTGGATTTTTGTGAATCTTCCCTCAGGTAAAAGGGTTATTGGTACTAGATGGGTTTTCAAAAATAAGAATGATGAAAGAGGAGTTGTTGTGAGGAACAAGGCAAGGCTTGTTGCTCAAGGCTATAGACAGGAAGAAGGGATAGACTATGATGAGGTTTTTGGACTAGTGGCAAGAATAGAAGCCATTAGGTTATTTTTGGCCTTTTCATCATATATGGGTTTCATAGTCTATCAGATGAATGTGAAAAGTGCCTTTCTTTATGGTATTATTACAGAGGAGGTTTATGTTTCACAACCTCCAGGTTTTGTAGATCCTAAGTTCCCCAATAAAGTCTCCAAAGTTATCAAAGCACTTTATGGTCTACATCAAGCTCCAAGGGCTTGGTATGCAACCTTATCCAATTTTTTGTTAGAACATGGATATAGGAGATGAACCATTGACAAAACTCTATTCATCAATAAGAATGCTAAGGATATTATTCTAGTACAAGTCTATACTGATGACATTATTTTGGTTCAACCAAGAAATCATGGTGTGAAGAGTTTGAAGCTTTGATGAAAGGAAGATTTCAGATGAGTTATATGGGAGAACTTACCTTATTTTTGGGACTACAAGTCAAACAGAGGAAAGATGGAATATTTATCAGCCAAGATAAATATGTTGCTGAAATGTTGAAGAAATTTTCATGTATGGATACAAGGAGTACAAGCACACCTTTTGAAGTAAGAAGTATTTGTCAAAAGATGAACATGCTAAAACTGTTGATATTCATCTATATAGGTCAATGATTGGTTCATTGATGTATATTCCTGCTTCTAGACCAGATATTATGTTTGTTGTGTGTGTCTATTCAAGGTTCCAAGTCAATCCAAAGGTTTCACATCTACGTGCTGTGAAGAGGATTTTTAAGTATCTTAAAAGTCAGCCTAATTTAGGATTATGGTATCCTAGAGATTGAACTTTTAATTTGGAAGCTTAATCAGATAGTGATTATGCTGGAGTTGATCATGATAGGAAATCCACAACAGGAGGTTGTCAATTCCTAGGCATAAGACTCATATCATGGCAGTGTAAGAAGCAAACCATTGTTGCTACTTCTACAACTGAAGTTGAATATGTAGCTGCTGCTAATTGTTGTGGACAAGTACTTTAGATTCAAAATCAGTTGTTAGACTATGGGTTCAACTTCATGAACACCAAGATCTACATTGATAATGAAAGTACTATATGCATTGTCAAGAATTCAGTCTTTCACTCCAAGACCAAGATATTGAAATAAGACATCACTTCATAAGAGATGCCTATGACAAGAAGCTTATTCAAGTCTTGAAGATTCATACAGACAACAATGTAGTTGATTTGTTGACCAAGGCATTTGATTCAAAGAGATTTGCATTCTTGGTGACAAATATTGGTATGCTCAACAAATAAACTGCTGCATATGTTAAGGGGAGTTAATGGCTGTACAATTTTTATGATAATTTTTATTGTATAGTGTATGTTTTTGTGTTTTTGATGTGATTGCAGGTTGATAGAATAAGGTAAAAGAAATTGTAATGATAGTGGAATGCATGAACTGGTCAAATTAGGTACCGTTATGGATCCAAGTACCGCTAGCACAAATCCAAGTACCGAGTATGTTGCATGTACCGCTACATATACGTTGTACCGTTAAGGGTCTCTTTTGTAAATTTGGCGGTTTCTTCGTGCTTGTGTTTGTTATTTACATAAATACTTGCTCTAATTATGTAATTGATTCACCTAATCTTTTATTCTTATCTCTTAATTCTATAACCTTCTCTCAACTTTTTAGATCATCAAAAATACTAATGGCTGCTTTACAAGTGATCTCTAAGCACGACTTGGTTGCGAACCTTGCTCAGAATGATGATTCTCTTGGTTTCCATGAGATACTTGGATTTTTATCTCGAAGTCATATTCATATTGCGCTTACTGTAAGTCCCATTGTCTCTATTCCTATTGTTGAACAATTTTGAAATATTGCTATGTTAGGTACTCGTTTTAATCAACCTTGCATTAGGGCTAGGGTGAATCACAGGAATATCTATGTAACTGAGGTACTGCTAAGGGCTAGTTTAAGACTACATGATGAAAATGGACTAAGTATGCTAAATAATATATAGATACATGATGGCCTTGCAGTCATGGGTTATAAGGGTGGTAGGAAAAGTCTTACTTTCTTCAAAGCTTTATTTTCACCATAATGGAAATTGCTTTTTCATGCCATTATTCACTGTTTAAGCTCCAAAAGTACTTCTTTTGATCAAATACCTGCTGCATTAGCATCAGCTGGTATTTGTTTAGCAAATGACAGAGTTCTTAATTTTTCAAAATTAATTTTTGAAGGCATGACTAGGAATTTGGAAGGAGTTAAGAAGTTTTTAATGTATCCTAGATTCATTCAGACTTTAGTTAATGACCAAATCCCTAACCTAACAGAGTTAACAAATACATGGGATGTTCCTACATTTACAAAGAGAACTTTCTCTTTCTTGACCAAACAAGGCAATGCCTTTATAGGAACTGTCACACCCTTATTTGCTAATATGTTAGCCCAACCTGCCAACCAAGAAGGTGAGGAACCTAGCACTGCTAGTGGTTCTCAACAAACTCCTTCTCACCAGAGTTCCCATTCCTCAGAAGATACTTAATCTTCTTCTCAAAATGTTGGTAATTGATGTTCGTTTGCAAGTCTTAAATTTTTATTCAAGATATTACCACATAAATGACTAGAAACATAAACACGGGCAAGTATACCCTTTCATGTATAGCATAGCTTAATGGTAAAGTCCAGTTCGTTCGATGGGATTGTTTTTATCAAAATATAAAACAATTACCTATAGAGTATCACAAGTTCTAAAGATATACTTAACAATTGGTATTAAAGGGTGCGTTTGGCTAAGGTCATAACCATATGAAAGATAGGTAGCAATGATGAATATAAGCACATAAATAATGTAAGACAACATGCCGATTACTAGTCGTACATGCAACATCTAATTGATATGACTAGAATCCAACTAAAGACTTTGTTATATCAAAAGCATTAAGAATGGTTTATATTTGATTTCGATAACTAAGGTAGTAGATGAGATTATGCATTTAAATCCCACACGCTTTTTCCATGAACACTACATACATAATCGTACGTACATGATTAGAACATTCCTTATTTAGCACGTTTACGTTTCACGAATAGGAATTATAAGTATTACGTACGTGTTATTACACGATAAGTATTTATTACGTATTAAGACACGATAATTATTATCAACAATAATTATAATCACGAACATGAAATCATAAACGTAAATAATCACGAACCTATTATTATGTATTTACGTATATTTATTATGATTACGTATAAATATATTTTACGACACGAACGATTAATAAATAAATCATGTAAACACGACACGTGAACACATAAATAATTAGAACACGGAAAAACAACGGGTTTACCCTTGTGGGCCCCACATAGCCGCGACATAGACAAGGAAGGGGGCCAAGCCCACCTTAAAATTTAACTAAAAAGAAAAGAAGGAAAATAGATTTTTCATAATACAGAATATTAGAAAAATCACAAAACCCTACTCCTCCGTTTTCTCCTTTGGCCGCCACATATAAACTCCAAGAAGGGGTGTTTGGTTGATTTTGGTTGATCCAATTCTTGCAAGATAGTTCGTGTTATTATTTTCTTTGTGTTCACGAATCGGTAATTCCTTAAACCTTTTCTTTTTAATTATTTATTATATTTAAGAAAACATGAATCATGGTGTAAAACCCGCATGCTTTTACCATGAACAGTACACTTACGATCGTACGTACATGATTTAAACTTTCCTTATATTACATGAACACGTATCGTGCATATTAATTACAAGAATTAAGTACGTGTTATCACACGATAAGTATTAAATACGTGTAAGTACATGATAATTATTAACATTAATAATTATAATCACGAACATAAAATCATGAACATGAAATCACGAACAGATAATTATGCACTTACATATTTATTAATACGACGAATGTCGTTACGTACAAGTAATTATAATAACATGAATAATTAATAACTACGTAACACGTAAACACGAACATTTAACACGATTATTATTATTACGTATATTTTATCACGACAAGTAATTACGTACATAATAGTTACGTTTTACACGTATAAGAGTAACCATAGGAAAATTCACGACATGTTAAACATGAACTACGCGAACATTTTAAATTCACAGACACACGTACGCTTTTAATTTAGACACGGAATTTTAACAAACAAAGATGTGGCGTTGGGCTGTTTAGACAAAGGAAACAAGAAGTAAATGGGCTCAAGGCCCAATGGTGTTGTTTGGTCGGTTTAAAACAAAAGGACGGGAGGATTATATGTTTTAGTTTAGACACAAAACAAATAAAACCCTAAACCTATTAAACAGCCGTCCCCTTTTCCTTTTGTCTTCGTTGCTGCCGTCGACCAACACCAAAGGAACAAGATAAAAAACGTGGCTTTTGAATCCAGAAAGAGCAAGGATGAAATTCGTTTGATATCCTAAACCCTAAAACACGAAACAAGGTATCTTAATCACGTTTTATTTTTTCTTCTTAGTTTAATGAATCACGAATCCTAGATAGATGAGTTTAAAACACGTAATATAAGTAAATAAATAAAAGGGGGGTGTCGTTGGTTGATTGCTGCGTCCATATGGTGCACAAACCGAGAGTCAAGAGACTCTCAGTGGCCCTTTTTCTCCTTCAGCCGCAACCCCTGCTGGCAGCAGGGGTGCGTTTGGCTTAACAGTGGCAACGTCGGCCAATCAGGGGAAACCACTGGCTGCGGCCAGTGGTGAGTTTGTGCAGGCAGCGGGAACCGAGACCACCCAGGTCTCGGTGGGATATTATCACAGACAGGGGAAACCAGCCATAGACGGGGGCATCACCACCACTGTCAGGGGAAACTGGCAGTGAGGGGGGGGGGGGGGGGGGGGGCGTTTGGCTTTTGGTTTAATAAACAGGATTAGGGGCTGTTTGGCTAAGGGTTTAAAGGCAGGTTAAGGGACTGTTTGGTTCGGCTTATATGCAAACACAACACGTTTTCACGGGTTTTCACGGGTTCGGTTTTCGTCGCGTTTTAATAATATAATACATGAGTACGAGTTATTTCTACGAGTTTAATTAGCTTTAAATGTTTATTTATTTACAAGGTAATTAAACTAATAAAGCATTACAAGATTAATTAAATTAATTTACAATGGCTATTAATTAATTTAATTTAACATGACTTGGGTTATTATTTATTTAGACAAGAATACATGTTTTTAACCTAAGTATGTAATTATTTATTTTATACTATAGTATTAATTAATTATTAAACATGACATATAATTAATTAATTTTCATGACTTAGGTTATATTAATATTTTTATTAATACATGCTTTAACCTAAGTATTTACACTTAATTTAATTAAATCATGTTATATTTAATTAAATCTTATAACCTATAGTTTATTTAATTCACATGTATTAATTAATAAACTATACTTTTTAATCACATAACTTAGAATAATAATCAGTAAAACATAAGCTTATCTTATTAGCTTAATAATCCAGCTTATATCTATTTATGGAAACTTTCTATTTCTAGAAACTTATTTATTTTAAGCAGCTATCTATTTATGGAAACTTTCTACTTTTAGAATCTTATCTATTTTAAGCAGTAAATATATTTTTGGAAACTTTCTGTTTTTGGAAAATTTCTATTTTAGGAAACATGCTATTTTTAGAAAGTTACTTATTATTACACAACTAGTATAATAATACAAGAAATACAAGTAATACTTAATCAGAATATCCAGAATACATGATAAACACAACATAACGTTAAAATCAGTAAAACATGACATGAACATATAAAACAAGTTAAGACATGATATACAACCAGTTACATACTCAGTAATCAGATTCTTATACACGTATGTGTTTATGTAGCATTAGTGATACTGAAGTAGGACTCTCTTCCGTTCGTCTTCTTCGTTCACTGGACACAAGGTACGGATTCTCCGTCCTTTCAGTATGGACAATCTTTCCTTATTAGGATTCCCCGTATGCAGCCAACTGTTTTCCCAGTATATGTTTTATATGTTTATGAATTGGTTATGTTTAATTAGAATACCTAAAGCCATATACATGCATGACCAGTTTCACCTAGTTATGGAGGTACCATAACCATAACACTAGAGGCACTGGTGTTATGACTTCACCATGGCGGAGTGATAGCTCGTGGCGTCCCTTTCAGCTTTTGGCCATTTATTATATTATCAGGTGGGGCGTATGGGTGCATCCTAGTTTACATGATTTCAGCAGATTATTCAGTGTGAATGTGGTGTGTGTCTTGCATCCTTCATAAGGAGCTGATCCCTTCTACCCAAAACCAGTATATTAAATTCGAGGCAGCCCCTCTAATTCGCATGACGAGGTCACCCCTCCAAGTATTCATGCACGTTGATATTTCATGACCTATATTGGCTAATGGTAAACATGTTAAACAGTTTTTACAAGATAAACAGAAGGCTTTTCAAACTATAAAACCAGTTTTACTAAGTTATACCAGGTTTTCCAGGACATATACATTTCCGCGTCTATATGTTTTACATGCTTATATTTAATTCATTCCATGCTTGTATATCCGTGCACTGAGCGTTATGCTCAGTCTTTACTTTCCTTTCCATGTCCCAAAACGGCAGGTACCCAAGGTCAGACTCGAGCATTTTGGAGGACATGCATAGGATGGAAGCTGCCATAGACTTCTTCTCCTTTTGCCTTCATATACTATTGCTTGATTAAGTCTCTTATTCATTTCTTTTACTTTATTATGTTTTGGGCCTTTGTTTGGGAACCGATGTTTGATTCTGGTTTACCCTATGGTCATGTATGTTTTACTATATATTACCTTGCATGCTTTGATGACACGCCATAATTACGCGTAACGGTCCACTTATCAAAGTGGGGTGTTACAATTATGGTATCAGAGCATGGTTTCGACCTGTAGGCTCTAAAATATGACCTGTGACTAGTGGGTAGTCACTAGGAGCTTCCTGAACCAATGCTTGTTATTCCACGTATTGATGTGTTCAGCGCATTGTTGTTTTAACCATGATGTTTTCAGCACCTTGATGTTTAACCTTGATGTTTTCATCGATATTGTTTTACTAATATGGATGGACAACCGTCATTCATATTTAGTTATGTGTCATTGTTTCATGCATTATGTTCCTCGGGAACTGTGGCTATGTGGACTGAACCCCAGTAGTTCATAATTAGTCACATAAATTTTTTTCTGATAAGTTTTGACAAATGATTTTCATTTAATTATGTTTCATGTATCATTGTTGCAGGAGTTATGACTAAGTAATGGTTGGTACAGGACTGGCCCTATTTAGTCGCATGTGAATTTATCGAAATTTTTAACTTTGGGACCGACCCATAGGCGTCCCCTCGCCATGTCTTTTGTTTTGGGACCAACCCATAGGCGTCCCCTCGCACATATAAAGGTTTTTATAAACTACATCATGCATTCATGCATAAAATGTTTTCTCATGATTTATTGGCATAAATTTTTTTTTCATGTCCCCTCATAAGTTACTATGTTTTATGTCAAGTATGTTTTCATACTGTCATGGTTAACTTCAGTTTCATGCTGATTATGTTATACACTCCTTCACGTTGGGTTGTTCCATGTTTCTTCATGATGACTTAGTCTTCACGTGATTATGTCTTACGTCTCTTTTGTTGTTTTTGCTTCCATGCAAGACACTGTTGGAATTCATGTAAATTCTACTTTCATGATAGTTATGGTTGGTTTTCATTAATCATGCTTTCAGAAAAATCATCGTTGAAATTCGTTATACCACACGTTAGTGTTTCTTTATGCAACCAAAATGAGGTATATACTAGCATTGCCAGGTTATCATGATGGTCTTTCTAACCGTTTAATCAGTTATTTACCTTTAAAATCATGTCAAATGATCGACCCCATACCGATCATTTCATGTACATTCCATATATACTCCATGTACCGTATCCTATGTGCATATTCCTCTTGCTAATATTCTACAAGATTGCTGATGCCGCTCATGACTTGGAGACGTTACTAAAGGTTGATGCTGCTGATTTTTTGGAGACGCTATGAGATGATGATGATGTTCACAACCTGGAGATCTTACAAGACGAAGACAAAGCCGTTAAATCAAGCGATCGGACGAGAAGATGCTTCACCCCAAGACGATTTCCATTAATCATTGTCCCTAATTCTTAGTTACATGTCACACGTCATTCAGTTGTCGTTTCAGTCATATGAGTGAAGACCGGTACCAGCCGGTCACTCAGCTAAATAGTTACATGAATCACAGTCATGAGAATGACCGTCATGGAACTGATAGACAGGACGATAGTAACCACTACTATGACAACAACTATCCTAGAAATCGCAACCGAGGCTCCGGCCACGGACGTGATCAGACATACAAATAGTCAGTATTTCAATCGATCCGTCAATTCTGGCATAATAAACTAATATTTGTAGCTCTATTTGTTTCACACCTCGAGACACATGTCAAGACATTAGTCAAGACACATGTCTCATGTATGCTTTCATAAGAGACATGTTAAGACACCAGTCAAGATACATGCCATGCTTATATTTCCCAAGACACGAGTCAAGACACATGACTCACGTCTAATTATGGAACATCCCTAAGAATTTCAGGTACCCTCCAAAGGGTATATCCATTTTGTTGTGCCATGTATTAATCAGGCCACAAGAAATTCAGTACCTTCACCGGCGTATCTGGGAGATCTATCACGATTGCTCGTTGACACTTTCATCTCTTGCACCCATATTTCATATATTTCTGACCATAAAGAATGCCATTCGTATCCCCCATGAATACTGATAGGTGTGAAAACACCCATCCTTTTTACCACTTAATTACAGTAATAACCAAGCCAAAACGCGTATTTTATGTCATTTATGTCGGAATTATGCGTGGTTTGTGTTTTTGTTGTGATTTAGGACGAAAAGGTGAAAAGTGGAGAAAACACGGGATTTCACGGGCTTTTATCGAAGAAAAAGACGAAAGATGAAGTCGAAAGATCAAGAGTGGAAAAAGAACGGAAGTCCAAGGCTAATTCTGAAGATTTATCAAAGAAAAAGTCAAAAGACGGAAGTTTACTAAAAGCCAAAGAACTCGAGTTTTATTTATGAAGAAAATGCAAGACGAGTTTAAAGAAATCCCAAGACAAAGTCATTGAAGTAAAAAGATTAAAGAAGATTAAGGACTTGAGCATGCAATTAGAGAAAGAGGAAAGAGGAAGGAAGCTTCCTAAGCTCCTCCCTAATCTCCACTATAAATAGGCCATTATTATTTCATTTCAAGTTGTTGGTGGCTTGACAAACCACTCTTCCACCATTTTCATTTATTTTTAATCAATTTCTTGCATTTTAAGTTCTTGTTATGCACTTTTAATTTCTTTAATTCAAGTAAGTCTTTTAATTTTAGAATCTTTTCTTTTAATCAAGTTCTTATTTTAATCATCTTCTTCTACCTTTCCTATTTTGAGTATCTTTGATTCAAGTTTTTACATGGATTAAGCTTTGAGCTTGACATGCTTATTGGCTTAATTTATGTTTAGCTTATTTATTTTCCTTAAAAGTTTTCTTAAAAAGTTCATCTTTTTATAGTTTGATTTGAAAGTTTGCTTATTTTTAAGTTTGATAAGTTGTTATTCATGCTTATTAAGTCAGTTTCAATTTAGATTCGTGCAAGTTTTAGTTTGAGCTTATTAACTATAGCTTATTACTTTTGCTTATTTCGGATCCCATATAAATCGGAAAGGGAAAACCCCTTTCCGATCACTCTTTCCGACCAGCACCCCTTTTTCCGATCGTATTGATCGGAAAAGGGTTTTCCTTATTCCGATTATTGTTGTTTTAAGATATTCCGATTAGCAACATTGTTCTATATTCCGATTGCTTTGTTTTCTAGTATTCCGATCATGCTTACTTTCTGATCAATGCATTCCGATTGGGACCCTTTGTTTAATATTCCGACCGGGTGGAGTTGTCTACATTCCGATCAACCGATCTGGACTGTTTTAGGCATTCCGATTGCAGCTTTCCGATGGGGTACATTCCGATCGGATTCCGATAGGATTTCGATCGGGTGTATTCCGTTTGGTTGTTTTTGATTTGTTTTAATATTTTGTTTTAGTTAAAGTGTCAATTTTTCTCGTTTTAATTTTAGTCTATTTTAATTTCGTTTTACATTTCTAGTCAATTGTCAATTTACTTTTCGTTAAGTTTTAAGTTTACGTCATTTAATTTCTCGTCATTTACTTTCAAAGTTTTAAATATTGCACCGTTTACGTTTCAACTAGTTGTAGTTTTAATTACCCGTCATTTATTTTAAAGTCTTGCACATTTATTTTACCACAACCAAAAATAGTTGTTTCACCAAAAACAACTGAGTCGCACATTTAGCTGGAAATCAATTCGAGAAGATACCGAGAACTAAAATCTGAACCTATCCAAACCCATTGTATTAAAATGGCGCCGCTGCCGGCTCTTTTCGTGAGGATTAACGGTTTTTTATGAGAGACGCGTTGGCTTTTGGGATCCGTTCACTCGTGAACGTTATTTTTTGTATCAAAATTTTTCAAAAATCCAAAAACATTTGAAATATCAATAAAAGCATTTCTTTTTCAAAGTTTTGCACCAAAAATATTCTTCTTGCTCATCTATTTTTCTTTATGGATTCTTATGTCCACTGCGTCGGATGTGGGAGACGATTGTACGAGAACGACTCTTGTCAATGGTGTACATGTGAGCGGTGCGGAAACGATATCGACAACACACAATTCGGATTTTGTCCTTTGTGCAACTCGACTAATTCGTCCTTTTTGAACCCACCTCCTGTTCCCCCGTGCCTCTATTGTGGAAGCGATTCTCATTGGCATATTTTGTGCCCGGTTCGATACCCGTAAGATCACGGGCAAGGACCGGGGTACAGTTATGACTATGATAATAGCTATCCACAAGACGCACCCAGTCTTTCTCCTCAACCGTTTTGCAACAACTGTGGGGGTCCTCACGATACTTCTTATTGTCAACCAAAGAATTATTATGAGCAAAATCCGTGCCCTCAGTTTTCTTCACCAATGGATTATTATGAACCAAACCCGGTTTATAATTCTTCTCAACCGATGAACTACTATGAGCCACAACCATGCTATAATTCAGGTTTTCAACACTTTGCGACCCCACATCACACCCTCAATCATCAATCCTCTCAGCAAATTAGTCTTGACCAACAAATCACTTCTTTGAACCATATTCTAGAAGGTCTAGCTCAACTCCGAGCTGAATTGCATCAGGAAAGGCAATTGTTGCTTGATGTGGACGAAACCTTGAAAACCACCGACACCTTTTTGAGCCAATTTAGTCGTTTTCCCTTCTTTTCTACACCAACATGTTTAATTACAGCATGGGATAGAATTAGTGAAATTGAACATACTCGGGCGATGAACAACAAAAGTTGATGCATGAGCTTCTTAAAGATGTGGAGGTTATCAAGGAAGAGTTAGCCGACTACGTAACTCCTAACTGGACTCGTCCCATCTATTATGATGATGACGACGACGATGATGTCTGCACTTTCAACCAATCTTTTGAAGTTGTTGCTCCTACTCTCGATGTTCCTACTGCATCTAAGGATCTAGATTCGTTGAATGAGCTTAGTGATGTTGGTCTCGACAAAGTATTGGATGATGAGGTTTGTGACTTACCTGCTATG
Organism: Glebionis coronaria; assembly: GCA_025667525.1. NCBI lineage: Eukaryota > Viridiplantae > Streptophyta > Magnoliopsida > Asterales > Asteraceae > Glebionis > Glebionis coronaria. The sequence goes on along the minus strand of JANFOE010000276.1, from coordinate 872,938 downwards.
GAGCCTGAGGACGACGTTGCTCTTACGGAAGAGGTCGATCCTAGTGATGACGATTTTTCTCCAAGCTATGAGAATTTCACTTTTGAAATTTCTCAATCTCCACCGGGAGATGCGGGAGATGACTATTTATTCTCTCCGGTTTACGAGAAGTTCACCGATGAACATGATCTTGTGGATGAGGTGGAAGACGTGCTTCTTCGCGATAGATTACGGAAAGTGCACCTTCTTATTGCTCAAATCGAAGCGTTAACTTCTCCTCCTCTTTCCAAGTCTTTACCTCCATCTATTCCTCCCGTTGAAGATAATGACCCATTGCTGGAAGAAATCGATATCCACTCCATCCTTCCAGGTATTGATGATTCTGACACGGAGGGGGACATTATTTTTGATAATTTGCTGCAAGAAGATATTGTCCCAAGTCCCCCTCCCGAGCACCTTTCATCCTCCCCTTTAGCCACTATCACGGAGGATGAGTGCTTTGACCAGGGAGGTGACATTGATTATGCTATGATTGATAACTATACGGCTTTGCCGCTTGCTCAGCATCTATTGTCTTTGGGGGAGGACAATGTGCTTACTTTACCCAACCCACCTCCCGTGGACTTTGATTTCACATACTGTACGTATGTTGAAAGCACCTTTCTCCCATACATGACTTATCCCCCCGCCTCTTCTTTATTGATGTCAACCGGGAACGAGGACAAAGTCTTTGATCCCGGTATTACATTCGAGGCTTCCCCATGGACCATTTAATTTGGGGACGAGTCAGGCTCGTGACTCGGTTAATAAAAACAAGCACTTTTTTGAAGGCAACCCAATTATCTATCTATTTTCACCATAAGTGTAGGGGGGAGCCCCGTGGTGTTTCTTGCTTTCTTTCTTATCATGTGCAGGGATTAGAGCTTCAAAGACACAATCTTGATGACTTTTGACAAACCGTGATTCCGTGTTCCCTTCTTCCCGGTTCTATCCTAAACTCTCTTTGATTCACTATTTTATATTTCTCAATATTAAAATAGGAATCTCTTTAGTTGTCTCTTCCTTAGCGAGATTTAAACAACGTGCACAATGTCCTAAGTGTAGGGGAGTTTACTCCCACATGCTTAAACATTGAGGACAATGTTTATATTAAGTGTAGGGGGACTTCTATTGAAGTTAAGTGGTCTTTTCCTTGTATTTGTCCTCATTTTAACCGAAAAATCAATTTTTCGACATTTTTCAAAATTTTTGATCTATTTTGGCCTATTAGTGTTTATCTTTGTATAGTTATTTTCTTTCTTTGTTAGAATAAATTTTTAATAAAGTGGTTTTAATTTTCAAACGTTGTGAATCTTTTGACTGAACCCGAGTTTACTTATCTAAGTTTACTCTAGCTAGTATCCTTAACGTGTTTAAGTCAAGTTTTGCTAGGCTTTTATATAGGGAGCTATAAAACGCGAAAGTCTTAACTCTCACGGGTTAAGAACAAGAACTTTTCGCAAGTTCCTATAATTGACCCTAGAGAGTTGTTTATCAAGGGAACTTTAAAATGCGATTTCTAAACTTGAAAGAGTCTAAGAATTTGCATGATCCTATAGGCGACTCAAAAACCCAAAACTTTGATTTAATAGGCTAAGCATCCACGAGTCTCATTCCTTGAGATTTTAAACCGTGGAGGACGAGAGAAGATAGAGCCAATTATAAGTTCGGTATTCTTTCGTGAATTTATGTGAGTTAATTATGAGCCAATTCTCCTATCGCTTGTTAATAAATTTATCTGCAATAAATAAGGTTGTACGATTTGAAAAGTTACTTAGCTTATAGCCCAAGATCATTTAAAAGTTGCTCGGTACGGATTAGAGTTCATAGCCAAGGCATAACTTATTGAAGCGGGATGCGAAGATTGGCGAGTCCGAAAAGGCCCTAACAAGGCATGAGGGCTACATTTTGTTGCTAAAGATCCAAAAGTGATGTGAAGAATCATTTATCGAAAATCAATATGAAGGATCCAGACACACGACGAAAAGCAAAAACTCCCCAAGTCATGGAGAAATGTATCCGAAAAGACCCTAGCAAGGTATGAGGATAAATAGATCCAAGTCATAAAAGGAGGCGGATCGTTGTATATCAAAGTCCAAAATAAAGATTGGAGGAAAATGAAGAAGTCGTGGTCCAAGTATGAATCTCTCAAAACTTCAAGTGAAGAAATTCCATTATGAAGAGAAGACCATAATTTCATGAACGTCTCTCAAGGTTTGAAGTATGAAGTTGCTGCCAAATATCGGTCCGAGAAAGGTCTCAAATCGCGAAGCGAGTTATGCCAAGATATGAACTTTATGAGGTCCCGAGAAGCAGTTTTAAAAGATTTTGTCCTTTAGCTAACTGTTGATTAAATTGTTCACCTTATTTTCGGACTAAATAACTATCGAAATAAGTCAACAATGCATCCTCGTGATCATTCAAGACAAAAATAAAATATAAGAGATACACATAGGAATAAGGGAGTCTAAGTGAATAATTGGCCCACATGAGTTCGTGTTAGTTTACTGACTTATAATAACAATGATCTCGTTTTTAATCTTGGTTTGGAGAAAGTGAAAACTTGAGGATGATGATTATTCATGACATTTCCAAAACCCAAGGTATGTTTTTGATTTCTTTACTTTAAATGTTTATAGTTTTCTATCTATTTAATAAAGGCCAAGGTGGATTGATTTTGATGAAAAATGTAAACATGCTTTGTAACTAATGCATTGCATGAGGACATTGCAATGGTCAAGTTTAGGGGATTTGATAGGTGTGAAAACACCCATCCTTTTTACCACTTAATTACAATAATAACCGAGCCAAAACGCGTATTTAATATCATTTGTTTGGAATTATGCGTGGTTTTATGAGGATAAATAGATCCAAGTCCGAAAAGGAGGCGGATCGTTGTATCTCAAAATCCCAATTAGAGATTGAAGAAATAATCATGAAGTCGTGGTCAACAAAGTTGGAGTACCCCTCAAAAGTCTCCAAGTGAAAAAACTCTATTAACGAAGAGAAGACCATTATCTCAATAACGTCTCTCAAGATATGAAGTATGAAGTACATGCCCAATATCGGCCCGAGAAAGGTCTCAAATCGTGAACCGAGTTATGCCAAGATATGAACTTTTTGATATCCCGAGAAGCAGTTTTAAGAGATTTTGTCCTTTAGCTAACTATTGATCAAATCGTCCTACTTTGCTTTTAGCCTAAATAAACTATCGAAATAAGTCCAAAAATGCATCTTCATGATCATTCTAAGACAAAAATAAAATATAAGAGATACACCTAGGAATAAGGGAGTTTAAGCATTTAATTAAGCCATGTGTGAAAGTGTTTGATATGATAACTTATAATAACAATGATCTCGTTTTTAAGCTTAGTTTGGGGAACGTGAAACTTGAGGGTGATAAATCTTCGCAGCACCAAAGCCCTAATGTAAGTCCTTGATCTCTTTGCAAGTTATTTCCATATAGCTATTTTTAAGTGAAAATGGTTTTCTATCCTTTTGTTTGCTTTAAAGTTTTAATTTCTCTTAGTACTTTAATTTTTGTTTAATAGTATTTTAATAAGGCCAAGGTTGATTGATTATGAGAAAAGTGTAAACTTGCTTTATCGCTAAGTATTGCATGAGGGCATGGCAATGGTCAAGTGTAGGGGATTTGATAGGTGTGAAAACACCCATCCTTTTTACCACTTAATTACAGTAATAACCGAGCCAAAATGCGTATTTAATATCATTTGTTTGGAATTATGCGTTGTTTTTGTGTTTATTATGTTTTCAGAGTCAACCGGATGAATATTGAAGAAAACATGGGATTGCACGGGTTTTATCGAAGAAAAAGACTCAAGACGAAGTCTATTGTCCAAGAGATGCAAAAGATTTGAAGTCATTGTGCCTATTTGAAGATTTATCGAAGAAAATAGCCAAAGATGCAAGATTCATATATGTCGAAGAACTCGAGTCTATTAAACAAAAGATTATAAGACGAGTTGGAATTATTCACCGACACTTCTCAAAATCCAAAGTCGGAAACGTTTATTTAAAAAGAAACGTAAAGACTAAAGAAGAAAGAAGAAAAGAAGCCCAAAACAAAGCCCATTCACAAGCCCACAAGATACGCCTATAAATAGGACTTCACTTCACAAATTTAGACGCTAGTTAGTCTTTGTTTAGTTTTTAGTATTTCATTCTCTCTAGTTTTAGAGAGAGAAAGTTCTCAACTTTCTCTCACTAGTTTTCATCTTTCTTTCTTTCAAGATTAAACTTTTGTATTGTTTTTCATTAATCAAGTTTAAATTCAAGCTTTTAATCTTTAATATCATTCTACCTTTCTTGATTTTAGTTAACTTTTGGTGCAAAATACATTTGATCCGTGTTGTTCTTAATGTTTTTATGCTTAAAAAGTTAATCTTTTTGTTCCTACATAAGCTTTCATTTGATTAAGCTTTAAGATTCTTGTGCTTATTGGCTTATTTACATGTTTAGTTTATTTACTTTTTATAAGTTTTCTTACAAAGTTTATCTTTTTATCATTTGATTTATGAGTTTGCTTATCTTAAGTTTAGATAAGTTGATTTTGAGCTTATTTGATCCGATTCAGTTTAGATTCGAGCTAGTTTTTGGTGTTGGCTTATTTCCATAGATTATCACCTTGCATAAGTTTCAGATCAAGAGGGTATCGGAAAGGGTAAAACCCTTTTCCGATTTGTTTATTCCGATCAGACCCCCCCTTATTCCGATCACTCGATCGGAAAAGGGTTTATAGGTATTCCGATCTAGGGGTTTTGTTACATTCCGATTGGAATTGTTTAAGAGTATTCCGATTGCTTCATTTATCCTCATTCTGATTTGACTTGCTTATATGATATTCCGATTAAGGTGATTTTGGGTCATTCCGATCTGGCTTGATTTTAGGGTTATTCTGATTTAGTTTCTTTCCATTATTTCGATTGGAACTTTGCCCCTCATTCCGATCAGCCGTGCTCCTCAACATTCCGATCAACAAATCGGAATATATTCCGATCTGGACCCATTAGTGATATTCCGATTTGAGTTGTTTCCAACATTCCGATCAGGTTTCGATTTTGTTTTTCGATGGTTTAGTTCATGTTTTTACAAAAGTTTCCAAGTGTTAGTTTTATTTAGTGTTCAATTATTTTTCCAGATTTGTCTTTAAATTTTCAAGCATTTATTTTCAACTCGTTATTTTAGTTTAATCTTTAAAACTCTTTTCGCTCAATGACATTTACATTTAATTGTTATTAGTTTAAAATAGATAAACAAACCAACCCTTTTTATTAACCAAGAACAAATCATTCCACTTAGAACCGTGATCAATTCGAGGAGATACCGAGAACTAAATCTAGAACCCATAGCAAATCTCATTGTATCAAATACGAAGGTTTCCTTCAGCCTAAGGATGAGATCGAAGCTACTAACACATTACCTCGGACATATGAGAGTTGAATTTAATCCTAATCTTGGACTACAAACAGCACACCCTGCTATGATTCATGATTTTGTATAGTAATATTTAGGCTCCTTAATACACTTAGCATGGTTTTCCATCAGGAAATCAATACAAATTATTTATGCTTTACAAGCACGTGCGTTGTTAGCTATGACTGCTAAATTTTTCTAGCTGTCAGTTAAGACATGACCACTGAAGTTCCTTTTACGCATAACCAGACGATTATTCCAAAATCTTCCCATACATTCCAGAAGAACCTTCAAGGAGAAGGACGGTAACATGAGATTATGTGTCGACTATCGGCGACTTAAACAAATCACCATCCATAACCGTTATTCTCCTCCATGTATTGACAACGTGTCCAATCGACTTTAGGGTGTCAAACACCTTTCCAAGATCGGATTCATGATCATGCTGCCAAGAGTGACGAGTGAAAGAGCAGGACATGTCCATGACTGCTATTTGTACACGACTCGGCCATGTTAGATTCATGATTCTGTTTTAGTCTCATAATTTCTCCAACAGCATTATGGACTTAATAAATCGAGTTTCCATGAACTCATAAAAAAATTCATCAGTGTTTTCATTTATGACAACCTAACCTTCTCTAAAGACTGGAGAAAAGCGGGAAGACCATATTTGCTCTATGTTGCAAATTATACGACAGGAGAAATTTCACCTTGAAATTTTTTTCAATATAAATTTTGTTTGATTACAGTGACATGCTGAATCATATGGACTCCCACGGTTAATCTTACCATGACTCAGCATACGCGTAAAGGTGAGAACCCTACACTACATTACGTGTTTCAGAAAATCTACGCTAAGAGAAGTCTTATTTCGGAGACTCAGAGTTTCGCAAACATCTATGTATCAAGTTTCTACGAAGCAAGATATAGTTACGTTCATATTTAAGTACCAGACATACCAAAATGTTAAGATAGAACACCAACAGACTAGGATGTTCTTCCATCATCTGAATTTGTGAATGGAAATGGGACAAGATCTCCATGGATTTTGGTTACGAGATTAACGCCAAATCAGAAGAAACAAGATGCTATCTAGGTTAACGCCAATAGTTTGATCAAGTCTGCAAAATCCTCACATCCGCAAGGATTTCAGAACCAACAGATTGATCAGACATGTTTCAGCCAAGGCTCATCTAATCACTTGGTAATCCCTCAGCTATCGGGTCAGACAAAGGTCCACATTTGTGCTCCTTATTTACATTCACGTCCTTGTTCTAATTTCACGACTTGCTTTCACGCTCACGTTCATGACACTATTCCCGTTCATGATTGTATCTTAGCTTACGATCTTACGTTCATTTTCGTGCTGGGAATTTTTGCAAGAACTTGAGAGACCAGACTCAAGTTTAGTATAACTCCCTATCCTCTGATAGACGTTTCACGTCATATTCCACGTCTCACCTCGCAGCCTTTGGCGTTATCGCAAGTTGTATTATATGTTCACGATATGTTTCACATGTCATGTTCATTCCACGTACCTCATATCACGTTCACGATATGTTACACGTATCATGGATCATGATATGTTTGCTCATACTACACTCACCATATCTCCACGTATCACGTTCAAAATTTTTCACGTATCACGTTCAAAATATTTCACGTACTACGTTTCAATATGTCTCGTGCATCGTTGCTAATTATCAGTTAAGTTAGATTATTTTGTATCGTAATGTTTCAGTTCCCCTTGCATGTTATTTATGTCTATCTTACGTAAGGTGACAATGAACTTTTCGTGTTTTCAAGTAAAGGTCAGAAGGACCAAGACTTATCATTGTGTCAAGATCTTGAGAAGGAACCATTCCAAGAGGGAAGCCACTTGGCAACGGACAAGTTCATCCGGAGTTCTTATCCGTTTTTCTATTATCGATTAGATACGTTTTTTTGTCACGTCACGTTCCATGTCCCTTCAAGACATGTCACGTTCCACGTTCCTTTCTACAATGTCGCATTCAGATCCTTTTATCTTACATACCCTCTCAGTTTGATTTGGGTATGTTTCGCTTCCAATTACGATATCCATAATTCGGGGACGAATTATTCTTTTTAGGGGGGAAGAGTTGTAAAAGCTGCATGATTTTACCATGAACAGTACACTTACGATCGTACGTACAAGATTTAAACTTTCCTTATATAACCTGAACACGTATCGTGGATATTAATTACAAGAATTAAGTACGTGTTATTACACGAAAAGTATTAAATACGTGTAAGTACACGATAATTATTAACATTAATAATTATAATCACGAACATAAAATCATGGACATGAAATCACGAACAGATAATTATGTACTTACATATTTATTAATACGACGAATATCGTTACGTACAAGTAATTATAATAACATGAATAATTAATAACTACGTAACACGTAAACACAAACATTTAACACGATTATTATTATTACGTATATTTTATCATGACAGTAATTACGTACGTAATAGTTACATTTTACATGTATAAGAGTAACCATAGGAAAATTCACGACATGTTAAACATGAACTACGCGAACATTTTAAATTCACGGACACACGTACATTTTTAATGTAGACACGGAATTTTAACAAACAAAGATGTGGCGTTGGGTTGTTTAGACAAAGGAAACAAGAAGTAAATGGGCTCAAGGCCCAATGGTGTTGTTTGGTCGGTTTAAAACAAAAGGAAGGGAGGAGTATATGTTTTAGTTTAGACACAAAACAAATAAAACCCTAAATCTATTAAATAGCCTTCCCCTTTTCCGTTTGTCTTCCTTGCTGCCGTCTACCAACACCAAAGGAACAAGATAAAAAACGTGGCTTTTGAATCCAGAAAGAGCAAGGATGGAATTCGTTTGATATCCTAAACCCTAAAACACGAAACAAGGTATCTTAATAACGTTTTATTTTTTCTTCTTTGTTTAATGAATCACGAATCCTAGATAGATGATTTTAAAACACGTAATATAAGTAAATAAATTAAAGGGGTGTCGTTGTTTGATTGTTGCGTCCATATGGTGCACAAACCGAGAGTCAAGAGACTCTCAGTGGCCCTTTTTATCCTTCTGCCACAACCCCTGCTATCTGCAGGGGTGCGTTTGGCTTAACAGTGGCAACGTCGGCCAAGCAGGGGAAACCACTGGCTGCGGCCAGTGGTGAGTTTGTGCAGGCAGTGGGAACCGAGACCACCCAGGTCTCGGTGGGATATTATCACAGGTAGGGGAAACCAGCCACAGATGGGGGCATCACCACCACTTCCAAGGGAAACTGGCAGTGAGGGGGGGGGGGAGTTTGGCTTTTGGTTTAATAAACAGGATTAGGGGCGGTTTGGCTAAGGGTTTAAGGGCAGGTTAAGGGACTGTTTGGTTCGGCTTATATGCAAACATAACACGTTTTCACGGGTTCGGTTTTCGACGCGTTTTAATAATATAATACATGAGTACGGGTTATTATTTCTACGAGTTTAATTAGCTTTACATGTTTATTTATTTACAAGGTAATTAAACTAATAAAGCATTACAAGATTAATTAAATTAATTTACCATGGCTATTAATTAATTTAATTTAACATGACTTGGGTTATTATTTATTTAGACAAGAATACATGTTTTTAACCTAAGTATGTAATTATTTATTTTATATTCTAGTATTAATTAATTATTAAACATGACATATAATTAATTAATTTTCATGACTTAGGTTATATTAATATTTTTATTAATACATGCTTTAACCTAAGTATTTACACTTAATTTAATTAAATCATGTTATATTTAATTAAATCTTATAACATATAGTTTATTTAATTTACATGTATTAATTAATAAACTATACTTTTTAATCACATGACTTAGAATAATAATCAGTAAAACTTATGCTTATCTTATTAGCTTAATAATCCAGCTTATATCTATTTATGGAAACTTTCTATTTTTAGAAACTTATTTATTTTAAGCAGCTAATCTATTTATGGAAACTTTCTATTTTTAGAAACTTATCTTTTTTAAGCAGTACATCTATTTTTTGAAATTTTCTATTTTTGGAAACTTTCTATTTTTGGAAACTTTCTATTTTTGGAAACATACTATTTTTAGAAAGTTACTTATTATTACACAACTAGTATAATAATACAAGAAATGCAAGTAATACTTGATCAGAATATCCAGAATACACGATAAACACAATATAACATTAAAATCAGTAAAACATGACATGAACATATAAAACAAGTTAAGACATGATATAAAACCAGTTACGTACTCAGTAATCAGATACTTATACACGTATGTGTTTATGTAGTATTAGTGATATCGAAGTAGGACTCTCTTCCGTTCGTCTTCTTCGTTCACTGGACACAAGGTACGGATTCTCCGTCCTTTCAGTATGGACAATCTTTCCTTATTAGGATTCCCCGTATGCAGCCAACTGTTTTCCCAGTATATGTTTTATATGTTTACGAATTGCTTATGTTTAATTAGAATACCTAAAGCCATATACATGCATGACCAGTTTCACCTAGTTATGGAGGTACCATAACCATAACACTAGAGGCACTGGTGTTATGACTTCACCATGGCGGAGTGATAGCTCGTGGTGTCCCTTTCAACTTTTGGCCATTTATTATATTATCAGGTGGGGCGTATGGGTGCATCCTACTTTACATGTTTTCAGCAGATTATTCAGTGTGAATGTGGTGTGTGCCTTGCATCCTTCACAAGGAGCTGATCCCTCCTACCCAAAACCAGCATATTAAATTACAGGCAGCCCCTCTAATTTGCATGACGAGGTCACCCCTCCAAGTATTCATGCACGTTGATATTTCGTGACCTATATTGGCTAATGGTAAACATGTTAAACAGTTTTTACAAGATAAACAGAAGGCTTTTCAAACTATAAAACCAGTTTTACTAAGTTATACCAGGTTTTCTAGGACATATACATTTCCGCTGCTATATGTTTTACATGCTTATATTTAATTCATTCCATGCTTGTAAATCCGTGCACTGGGCGTTATGCTCAGCCGTTACTTTCCTCTCCAGGTCCTAAAACGGCAGGTACCCAAGGACAGACTCGAGCATTTTAGAGGACATACATAGGATGTAATCTGCCATAAACTTCTTTGTAGAAACTAGAAAAGGGGGGGGGGGGGGGGGGTTGAATAGTTTCTCTTCGATTGGTGACCAAATTAAGATTTCTTTCAATTTGGTTTGTATCAAAACTATCTTTTACTTAAAGCTAAGTTGCATAATGATTAGGTTCAATTGAAATGCACTAGCAAGAATAATAAGCAAGTATAATGATAATGAAATAAGTAAAGAGCAAGGAAGGAGACAACCTAGTGGGAAGACACCAAGATTTATAGTGGTTCGACAACGAGGCTCTATCCTCGTTTCTACTCCACTCCTCGAGTACACCTACTTGAGATTTCCACTATATCCACAAGCTCCCTTCTCGGCGGAGAAAACTTTACATCGTTGCTTACATTATTTTCCGACACTAAGCTAAATGTCGAGACCTAATCTTTAGCTAGGACCAATCTACACGACGTTGCCTACTTCACAATTTAACGACACAAGGCTAGATGTCGAGTTCTTATCTTAAGGTAGAACCAATCTTCACGACGTTGCCTACTTCACCATTTTACGACACAAGGCTAGATGTCGAGTTCTAATCGAAAGCTAGAACCAATCTTCACGAGTCTTCACTTTGAAGCTAAGTGAGAACTTCACACAACACAACTACTAATCACTTTAAAGTTTAGTGAGAACACACAAGACACAACCACATCACTTTATAGTTTAGTGAGAACTCCTAATCAAATCTATTACAACTCAACTAGACTTATCCAAGTACACACATGTAGCTTGGATTTACACAACACAAATCCAAGCAAACACATATGCAATGGATGTACACAACAAATCCAAGTATTCACAAATAACTTGGATGAACACAACTAGTCCAAGTATTCATAAATACATTGGATTGACCTAAAACACAAAGGTATCATGATGAATATGACTAGCTCATAAATTCATCTTTATCACTACACTAGTGAGTGAGTGATCTTCTCATTGGACATGGTAAAGGAGGAGATCAAGAGGATAATCATATGTAAACATCCTTAACAAATTAAGTGATCATTTACTAATGATTATGCTATAGAAAATAGAAAAAGGGCTGAGAAAAACGTCCAAGAGGCTTGCTGGAAAATGAGATTTGACCCACTATTTAAAGGAGACAAAGTTACAACGGATCTATTACGGCTACTGTGCGCGGTACCTTATCTCACCCCGCGGTACCATATCGATAAGGTACCGCGTAGGTACTTAAGGTACCGCCACTAGACTCCGCTCCGTTTTTTGTCTTTTAGTGGGGTGGGAATATCTGAGGTATTTGAACCCTTCAAAGGATATTCTAACAGCATTTAGAATATGCCATTTTCAAATTTTCATTTTCCATTTTAATAAAAATTTTCTAAAAAAGAAAGTTTATTAAAAAGTCTTTTGTCTTATTAGCAAAAGTGAGTTTTAAGGATAATCATTTTGATGATCACTAAGTATGATTAAGAAAGGTTAGTGATATGATTATTACCTTGATGATAGTGTTAGTTAAATAATTCATTTTGTGTTTCTAAACTAAATGTGTTGTATGGTTTGTTGTGATCAAAACTAAGAAAGATTAGTTAACACTAATAATGTTTTTAGGCATTACTTGCATTAACAATCTCCCCCTTTTTGATTACGACAAACGATAAACTCATTTACGTATAAACACAAACTATGGAATTATTAACTAGTTTATCACTATCATTTCTCCCCCTTTGTCGTAGCAAAAAGGTTAGCATAAGTCTTTGAAGTGCATCGAACTTTGCTAGTAGCTCCCCCTTGGTGGTTGCTCCCCCTTGCTCGGGGCACCAAGTTTGTGAGCTAAGGTGACATGCTACACAAAGGTTAGTAGAAAGGAAAGAAACACCAATGTATATATGATCACTACCTACTAAGTAACTTGAGAGGGAGAAAGAGAAGAAATCTCAAATTAGAAGCAAGTATTTTGCTAAGTATGTCCAAAGAGGTAATTGACAAAATCAAACTTCAATAAAATGAAGATGATAAGCTTGTCAATGGGTTAAAGCTTTAGAATTGATGGAATCACCCATAAGCAATTGTAAAAATTTAACCAAGATCAACTCAATAATAGAACTAATTAGATAGCACACAAATAACACAAAAGTTACAAAAAAAATAATACAACAAAGAGGATAGTCATACACATAGTATGAGTATCTAAAAGCAATGAATATGGAAAATAAACCACTAAGCATAAGCTAGTCTAATAGTGATATTTTCCAAGATTGCTAAAAATAAAATAAAACTAAAAAGACGACGATGCATCATTCGAAGTTTTATCCATCGGAACGAAAACTTGAATAGGAGGTCGAGTGAGGAGGAATTCAAGAAAATTTAACTTCTCATACACATGAGCAAGTTCAATTTGTTGAAATCGGCAACAATCACACGAGGATCCATGATGCAACACAAAATCGTTCGATGGGGGTATGGCATCAAACTTAGGGTTTGGTGGTGGTGGGGTAAGGGGTTTGGGAGTGTTTTCACAATGCCTTGTGAGGTTTGGGAAGGTTGCAAGGTCATTGAGTTGGGGGGTATTGAAGGATTGTGGTGGTGGTGGAACATGTTCTTTTGCTCCGGTGATGGGGTTTATGGTATAAGTCTCATTCCAATACTTGATTGGAGAGAAGGTAGGGTTTTTGGGTGGTTTGGACGAAGATGGTTCATTCTTCTTAACCCAAACGGGTCGAACCGAGATTTTCGGTTTCTTTGAAAGCTTGGATGAGGAAGCTTTGGGTGAGTGGGGTTGTGACAAAGAAATGTCAAGGTTAGGAATGTAGGAGTTAGGCATTGTGAGAGTGTGAGAATGATATCTTAAGGTTATGTGAGAATGAATTCTCAAGGTTGGGAAGGTGTGAGAATGAAATCTCAAGGTTATGTGAGAATGAATTCTCAAGGTTGGGAAGGTGTGAGAATGAAATCTCAAGGTTGGGGTATAAGTAAAATGTAATCAAGGTAAGAATTTGAATACAAAATGTGTGTTGTCAAGGAATGTTTAGTCAATTTGAGTAAACAAGGAATCTTGACTGGGAATAGGGTTTTATATGTTTTGACCAAAAAATTCGTCAAAAGCCACATTCTGGCCGCGGTACCTTATATGGGCCGGTGGTTCCATATCACTAAGGAACCGCGGGTCCTTAAGGAACCGCGTCCAGTGGACTTTAAACAATGTTTTTCCTGGGTTTTGGAAAAAACTAAGACTTTTTCAAAAAGTTGCAAATCTTGGAATTTTACCTCTATTAGAACCAAAATATGCTAGGGTTGCATAAAGCAACACATTCACAAAGAATGTCTTGACAAAGGGTGACAAAATAATTTAGATATCATTTTGAACCAATTTTAGTCAAGTTTAGGGGTTGTGATAGATTTAGGTTCAATTTTAATTTCAAATTAAAGTTGATTAGTGTGCACAAAAGGATAGAATCACACAAAGCTAAATCCATAACACAACAACAAGAAACATTCATTAATGAGAAAACAAGTACAAAGATAAGTAAAACTAACTAATTCATAGCTAGCTTATCATAAAATCTAGATAAGTAGTTTTCTTAGGCTTGGTTTTATTGAAAACTCTTATTAAGATAACTCCATCATTCATCTCCTAGGAGGAGGCATGGAGAACAAAGTGAGCAAGAAATCTTGCAAACCCCTATGTAGTCCATACATATCCATCCTTAGGTTTTGGATGAGGAAGTGGTTGTAGAGACAACATGGACATCTAGGACCATGAGTTTGTTGAAACCCAAAGTAAGGATCACCCAAGAGGAGGGAAAGAGGGACACCCAAAATTGGGATGTTTGAGTTGGGTGGAGGTGGAGGAGGCAAGTTCTCCAAGGGTGATATGGGTGAAAGTGGAGGCATGTTCCCCAAAGGGGAAATGGGTGAATGTGGAGGTAAATCCTCCAAGGTTGGTGAAATGGGTGAGTTGTGAGGGGTAAATGGTGAAGTCACCAAAGATTCATCAAAGTCATTCCCAAAAGGAATGCTTTTGATTGGTTGAGGTTGTGTGGTCACTTCCAAGGGTGCACTTGGAGTGAAGGGTGAAGAAAGCTCATTCATTCTAGAGTTGAATGAAGAGGAGGTAGAACCAATAGAGTGGTTATTACCATGGGTAGAAGAAGTCTTGCATGGTGAAAGAGGTGGGGAAGGTGATGAAGAAATGAGGATAGGAGCATTCTCATTCTTAGGTGTGTGGAAAGGTGAAGAGTTAGGCTTAGCTACCTTAACCCTTATTTTGAGTGTTTTTCTTGGGGTGGAGGTCTTGGAAGTGTTTGAGGTTTTGGTACACACCATGGTTGATTAGGGTGGTTTAAGGTTTAGGGAAGTATGTTTGATGTGTGAAGAACATGGCAAACAAGGTGGGTTTAAATGGTTGAGGGGATGATCCAAACTAGTAATGGGTTAAAATCATTTTAGGTGAATAATGAATTTAGATACCCTAGTTTAGGAAATGTGCAGTTTATTACTGAAAATCATGCAAGGTTTACACAAAATTAAGAAAACACTGTAAAGCAAAGATGCTGTCGTGCACAGTGGCCGACGGTTACTTATCTAGGACCGGCGGTACCTTATCGATAAGGAACCGCGGGTCGATATGGAACCGCGACCGGAATGTTTTCAAAAAATTTCCCATCCCAATTTTTGATAAACCCAGATTTTTCCAAAAGGTTTCACAAGCCAAAGTTAACTACAGATCATAATCTAATAAGCTAACTATCAAAAGGCAAGCACAGAGCAATGTAAAACAGAATCATGAAGGCATAATTAACATTAAGGATCAAAGAAAATAATAATCCAAGCATAAGTTAATACATAACCAAATGAAGAGAAGAGAGTCATGAAAACATCCTAGATGAGTGTTGCAAGTCACTATGAGCATAACATCTAATTCCTTGATTCACTTCTGAGGCGTTCTCGAAGAAGATGATTGAGATAAAATTGATAGTCGGAATCAACTTCATGGGAGGACACGATGGAGATTGAAGAGGACATGAAGTTAATGAAGTTTGAGGGAGGGTTACTAGAAGACTCTTCTTGAGAAGTATTTTCGACTTGACACGAGTTCACATTGATATTGGGTGAAATGTTCCCTTGAATGGGAGACATGACACGATCAACGGAGTGATAGGGTGAAGATAGAAGAGACGGAAAGTCAATAAGGACTCTTCTAAGAAGACGAGAAAGAAGCATTCCATAGGGAAGACTTGACTTAGGCTCAAGAATAACAAACCTAATTCTTCTAGCTATGAAAAATGAGAGATTGTAAGGAGTTGTGGTGGAAACACAATACAACATGTGTGCAAGACAAGCGGGTACTAAATCCCGATTCCCATCAAGACACATTGCATTTTCCCTAATAATTTCAGCCCAAGGAGACATGAAATCATTAATATCACTAGATAGTAATTCCCAAGGAGAGAGAGTTCGAACAACTCCTTGAAATTTACCATGAATAGGATGCTCACGAGGTTTGGAAATGGTATGAATGATGTCCGAAGGAGTTGGAAGCACGGTCACAAAATGAGCATCAATAGGGGCCGATTCTAAAGAGTCTAAACTCCAAGCATCGGTGAATTGACATTGACCATTAGATGGCACTCCAAGAATATCACCGAATTCTTCAAGAGTGTAAATAATGATTTTCCCCATAATGGAAAATCGTATAGACAAACCATTATTGATTCTTATCAATGTGAATGAGCTAAAGAACTCCATAAGAAACGAAGGAAATATTGGCTCATCAATATCAAGAAGACAATCAAACCCAATAGATTTAAACATGAAGCGAATAAACTCATTTACGAAATTGGAACAAACAATGCGTCCTTCATGGAAACAACAATGTTCGAGAGACTTAGACGAGTTTTTGTGAGAGTGAATCAAAAGAGGGTGAGAGGACATGTATGCTCGTGTTCGTTCGTGATCTTTTTGATATCTTGAAGACATGACAAGTACCTAAACACGAAAATATCTATCCAATCACTCATTTGAAAAATTAAAATCAACAAACAATGAATATGAGAATGTGTTATATCAATTTCTTGACAAACAAAGGATTGAATCCATATCATTCTCATGTTCACAATGTAGCTATTCCATTATTTACCAAGAACATATGAACTATGTTGGATCAACAATGAACTTAGAACATTGGTTTTTCAAAACAAGGTTTTTAGGTAAGCATTAACAATGTCATTACCTACTTGTTCATGGGTTCATCTCAAATCCATCATTCAACCAAAATCATTTGGCCTAAATTCGGATTTGTTCTACAAGTGGGTTTTAGTGAAATCTTAATGAATATCAACCTAAGGAATCATAGTAAGATTACCATGTCAACCCACATTCCTATTAAGGTTTTAATTCAATTTCAATTTTAAAAATCCCCAATTATGAAAGGATGAACCCTAGAACAAAATAGATGAAATTGAAAGAAAATACTTACAATTAATTGATGTTAGATGAAGGATGAGTGAAACCCACAACTTGGAATCAATTAATTTGAGTGATTGAAGGTTTTGGAAGCTTCAACAATGGAGGAAAAGGTAAAACCCGTCGGCTGTGTGTTTTTGGGAGAGAGAGAGTTTGGTTTGAAAAAGAATAAAAAAACACAAACTGGCGCTCTGACAAAAGTTACTGCCCGCGGTACCTTATCGATAAGGAACCGCGGGATTGAGCCGCGGAGATAAGGAACCGCCTGCATAGGCAGGTTTCTATCTCTGAAAAACGCCAAATTTTGAAAATCCAGTTTTTCTAAAATACTTAAAATTAAATCATGAGCCTTTTAGAATATCATTGGATCATCATAACACTAAGCAATATGCCTTAACGAAGGATTACGAGTTAAATCAAGATCGAAAAGAACCGAAACGGACAAACGACTACTCGTAGCAAAACGACTAAGTGGAGAGAAATCAAGGGAAGTGATCAAGACTAGGATCAATGCTCAAGGGATTAATGACAATCTTCAAGTAGTTGAAACGGAGAGCTTGTGTCATATATAGTGGTTTAAGACGTGCCTTTCCGGCGAAACGATAAACGGCTTTGGTAATGAATGAGCACAAAGCAATTTCAAGTCTAAACTAAGATCACTATCAATAATAGTCTTAGTCTAAAATAAAATATGAGCAAAGTATTAATTCACTTTCTCTCCCACAAAGGGCCTACTAACCGTATGGGTGCAAACCATGTAAATCATGCTTGATACTTTAAGCTTCTACTAACTCACTCTACATCACCATAGTGAGTCAAGTATCCAAGCAATGAAGGTTTGAGAGGATAAAGGAAAAGAAGCACAAACCACAAATAAATGTCAAGGCAAGGATGCCGAGAACAAGCACGTAGTCAAGTAATGATCAAAAGAATGATCAAAGGGCGTGTGGGAGAACGAAAGCGTACCTTGGCCACAAAGAGCAATCCATGAAGGAATAAGTGCTATGCCCAATCAATGTCTATGATGAGTACTAAGTCTTCAAGGACTAGTATCATTCCCAATCATTTTGGTATCATCATTCAAAGATGTTAAAGATCAATGAAGGTGATTCTTCTACAAGTGCAAGTAACTCAATCCACAACAAATTAAGTGATTGATCTTCATGAGTACCTACACAAAGAAAGATGCAAACTAGTAGATACATTTCAAGAGTATATCTAAAATGCAAAAAGGCTACTAATCTTAAGTGGGATGCAATGTTATCAATTACAAGACCTATTTTTCAAAGAAAACATAGTTTTGACCAAAGAGAAACTTTAGTACAACTAGACCTTCTAATTTGAGGAGACAATGGATCGATCCAAGTTTTAAAGTACAATATACTTCAAAGATCTTGAGTGACCATCGCTCTGATACCAATTGTAGAAACTAGAAGGGGGGGGGGGGGTTGAATAGTTTCTCTTCGATTGGTGACCAAATTAAGATTTCTTTCAATTTGGTTTGTATCAAAACTATCTTTTACTTAAAGCTAAGTTGCATAATGATTAGGTTCAATTGAAATGCACTAGCAAGAATAATAAGCAAGTATAATGATAATGAAATAAGTAAAGAGCAAGGAAGGAGACAACCTAGTGGGAAGACACCAAGATTTATAGTGGTTCGACAACGAGGCTCTATCCTCGTTTCTACTCCACTCCTCGAGTACACCTACTCGAGATTTCCACTATATCCACAAGCTCCCTTCTCGGCGGAGAAAACCTTACATCGTTGCTTACATTATTTTCCAATACTAAGCTAAATGTCGAGACCTAATCTTTAGCTAGGACCAATCTACACGACGTTGCCTACTTCACAATTTAACGACACAAGACTAGATGTCGAGTTCTAATCTTAAGGTAGAACCAATCTTCACGACGTTGCCTACTTCACCATTTTACGACACAAGGCTAGATGTCGAGTTCTAATCGAAAGCTAGAACCAATCTTCACGACTCTTCACTTTGAAGCTAAGTGAGAACTTCACACAACACAACTACTAATCACTTTAAAGTTTAGTGAGAACTCACAAGACACAACCACATCACTTTATAGTTTAGTGAGAACTCCTAATCAAATCTATTACAACTCAACTAGACTTATCCAAGTACACACATGTAGCTTGGATTTACACAACAGAAATCCAAGCAAACACATATGCAATGGATGTACACAACAAATCCAAGTATTCACAAATAACCTGGATGAACACAACTAGTCCAAGTATTCATAAACACATTGGATTGACCTAAAACACAAAGGTATCATGATGAATATGACTAGCTCATAAATTCATCTTTATCACTACACTAGTGAGTGAGTGATCTTCTCATTGGACATGGTAAAGGAGGGGATCAAGAGGATAATCATATGTAAAGATCCTTAACAAATTAAGTGATCATTTACTAATGATTGTGCTATAGAAAATAGAAAAAGGGCTGAGAAAAACGTCCAAGAGGCTTGCTGGAAAATGAGATTTGACCCACTATTTAAAGGAGACAAAGTTACAACGGATCTATAATGGCTACTGTGCGCGGTACCTTATCTCACCCCGCGGTACCATATCACTAAGGTACCGCGTAGGTACTTAAGGTACCGCCACTAGACTCCGCTCCGTTTTTTGTCTTTTAGTGGGGTGGGAATATCTGAGGTATTTGAACCCTTCAAAGGATATTCTAACAGCATTTGGAATATGCCATTTTCAAATTTTCATTTTCTATTTTAATAAAACATTTTCTAAAAAAGAAAGTTTATTAAAAAGTCTTTTGTCTTATTAGCAAAAGTGAGTTTTAAGGATAATCATTTTGATGATCACTAAGTATGATTAAGAAAGGTTAGTGATATGATTATTACCTTGATGATAGTGTTAGTTAAATAATTCATTTTGTGTTTCTACACTAAATGTGTTGTATGGTTTGTTGTGATCAAAACTAAGAAAGATTAGTTAACACTAATAATGTTTTTAGGCATTACATGCATTAACATTCTTCTCCTTTTGCCTTCATATATTATTGCTTGATTAAGTCTATTATTCATTTCTTTTACTTTATTATGTTTTGGGCTTCTGTTTGGGAATCGATGTTTGATTCCGGTTTACCCTATGGTCATGTATGTTTACTACATATTACCTTGCATGCTTTGATGACACGCCATAATTACACGTAACGGTCCACTTATCAAAGTGGGGTGTTACACATGGGTTATTAAAAACGATTAATTAAACATGTTAATTGATTAGATCTAATCATGGGGTATTAAAAATATGGGTTTAAGGAGTGTTTGGTTCGACCGGCGCACACAAACCAAGAGCCTAAGCTCTCGGTGTGGCTCGTGTGACCACAACCGAGACCAAGTGGTCTAGGTGTTGGCTTTGTGGCTCGGCAACAAGCAAACCAAGGGACCCCGACGCATGTCGGGTTTAGCCTTGTGTCTTGGGGGTCTCGGCTGGAAGGACAAGGGCACCACCGGCTTAAGCCGGTGGCGGTTTAACCTAAACCGAGGCAACCGGTCAAGCCGGTTCGCCACAAGTAAGGTTTTATTGGTCCGGTTCAAGGGGTTTCATGGACCGGTTCACGACATGTTTAGATTTAACACACGGGTTCCGTTCATGATTTATTTTTACAAGTTAATTATTTTTACAAGTTAAATAATTACAAGATTTAATTAAATTAATTTAACATGCTATATAATTAATTTAATTTAGACATGACTTAGGTTAATTATTATTGGTAATAATACATAATTTTAACCTAAGTATTTTATGATTTAATTTGGACTAAGGTAATTAATTAATTTTTAAAACATGACGTATAATTAATTAATTTCCATAACTTAGTTTATATTAATATTAAATATTATAAATACATGTTTTAACCTAAGTATTATTTACCTTTTATTTAATTAAATCATGTTATATTTAATTAAATCTTTTAAACTATAGTTTATTTAATTTACATGTAATAATTAATAAACTATACTATAAATCACATGACTTAGAATATTAATGAGTAAAACTTAAGCTTATATTATTAGCTTAATAATCCAGCTTATTTCTAATTATGGAAACATTCTATTTTTTTATTTATTTTAAGTAGCTAATCTATTTATGGAAACTTTATATTTTTAGAAACTTATTTATTTTAGGCAGCTGTTCTATTTTTGGAAACTTTCTATTTTTGGAAACTTTCTATTTTTGGAAACTTTCTATTTCTGGAAACTTTCTATTTTTGGAATCCTGCTATTTTTAGAAAGTTACTTATTATTACACAACAAGTATAATACTACAAGAAATACAAGTAATACTTAATCAGAATAGACAGAATACATGATAAACACAACATAACGATAATATCAGTAAAACCTGACATGAACATATAAAACAAGCTAAGACATGATATAAAATCTGTACGTACTCAGTGATCAGAGCGCTTATACACGTATATTATTTATGTAGCATTAGGAGATCGAAGTAGTACTTTTTTCCGTTCGTCTTCTTCGTTCACTGGACACAAGGTACGGATTCTCCGTCCTTTTAGTATGGACATTCTTTCCTTATTAGGATTTCCCCGTATGCAGCTAACTGTTTTCCTAGTATATGATTTATATGTTTTGATTTGCTTATGTTTAATAAATTCCAAAGCCATATACATGCATGACCAGTTTCATCTAGTTATGGAGGTACTATAACCATAACACTGGAGGCACCCGTGTTATGACTTCACCACAGCGGAGTGATAGCTCGTGGCGTCCCTTTCAGATTTTGGCCATATTATTATGTTATCATGTGGGGCGTATGGGTGCATCATGGGTTACATGTTTTTAAAGATTATTCAGGTGAAAGTGGTGTGTGCCTTGCATCCTTCACAAGGAGTTGATCCCTCCTACCCAAACTTATATTAATTAGAGGCAGCCCCTCTAATTGCATGACGAGGTTACCCCTCCAAGTATTCATGCACGTTGATATTTCATGACCTATATTGGCTAATGGTAAACATGTTCAACAAATTTTATAAGATAAACATAAGGCTTTTCAAACTATAAAACCAGTTTAACTAAGTTATGTCAGGTTATCCAAGACTTAGTCTTTTCTGCTGCTATATGTTTATATGCTTATGTTATTCATTCTATGCTTGTATATCCGTGCACTGAGCGTTATGCTCAATCGTTTTCCTTTCATGTTTCCAAAACGGCAGGTACTCAGGGACGCTCGTAGACTTTAAGCGTACATGCATATGGATTGGAAGCTTCTAGCCTTCATTACATGATGCATTTCTTCATACTTTTAATACTCATTTCTATGGACATTGTTTAGTCCTTTTCATTTACAGTACCTATGTTTGTGTGTGATGAGCTTTACTTTTGGGGGTACCGATGTTTGTTTTCGGTATTTCCTTTATGGTCATGTAATGTTTAAGACATATATCCTTGTATGCTTTGATGACACGCCATAATCACGCGTGACATTCCATTTACCAAAATAGGGTGTTACAATTATGGTATTAGAGCCAAGGTTTCGACCAGTAGGCTCTCAAAACACGACCTGTGATTAGTGGGTATTCACTATGGTCTTCCTAGAACTGAAAGTCGGTTTTCATGCATTCATTGTTTTCATGCATTCATATATATGTCATTGTCGTAGGTTTATGACTAAGTAACGGTTGGTACAGGACTGGCCCTATTTAGTCGCATGTTTTATCGAAGCTTTTAACTTTGGGACCGTCCCATCGGCTTCCCCTCGCCATGTCTTTTGTTTTAAGAGAACTGACCATAGGCGTTCACTCTCGCGCATATAAAAGTTTTCATAAAACTGCATCGTGCATTCATGTACTAGTTTTCCTGCATAAAATTCTTCTCATGATTTATTTGGTATAATTTTTTTTCATGTATATATTTTATGTTTCGATCAGTTTAATCATGTATTTTTATGCTATACAGTCAGATGGTTCTCACACGTGAGCAAGAACAACTCAATGCAACAGTCCAAGCTGCAATGCAATCTATGCTTCCTCAGCTGAGGAAAGAAATCAGGGCTGAAGTGCAGGCTGCCAACAACTAGCACCAACAGCCTAATCCTCCTCCTCCTCCAGCAACATTGGTCACATGGGTGGATAGATTCAATAAGCTACGCCCTCGATCCTTCGAGAAAACAGATAGCCCCAGTGAAGCTAAAAGCTGTGTGGCTCACTTGAGAAGATCTTCGATGCCATAGGCTGTGACCCCGTCTTTAAGTCGAGGTTGGCCTGCTACCGGTTCGAAGGTGATGTGCTATCATGGTGGAAGGCACTGAAGCAGTTTGAGGGAGGTGATGCTTGGGTGGCTGGTTTGACATGGCCTCAGTTCAGGGATTTGGTGATGGGACAGTTCTTTCCCAAGGCTGAGCAAGACAAGCTGAAGAGAGAGTACCATGGAATCCGACAGAGAGCTGGGGAGAACAACAACGAGTTCATGCAACGCTTTCTTCGTTTGGCTGGTTTTCTTGGCGCAGCAGCAGGTACTCCCGAAGAGCAAGCATACCACTTCTGGTGGGCTCTTCGTACATCGGTCGCAAACAACTTGGTATGTGTTACGTTCAACACGGTGGCACAAGTGGCTGATGCAACACGTAAGCTGGAGATGCTGCACGAAAGAGAAGAGTTCGGGGGAAACAGAGAGACCCGAGAAGAGGTAAACATTCGTTATTCAGCGGTGACCAAACCGTATTCTTTCAGTATATGTCAATACTTACATCTCTTAACTACATCTTCCAGGCAAAAGACTAGGGACCGGTCTCAGCCGGCTACTCAGCAACAACCTACTCAGCCTAAGGGAAACGGTTAGACTAACGACCGTTCTGCTACGGATAGGCGTGGCGGTAATGATAAGTACCGTAACAACGCTGGAAACTCCAAAGGCAGCAGGTCCTTACACTTACTCATTTTTCTTATGTTACATGCTATAGTTTATAATTTTGACATATTAGCAATCTTCTACCAGGAATCATGGGAACGGGAGGGACCAGAACCAAAGAGGTTCATAGCCTAACCATCCAGCTATCACTGGTATTGCATCTTATGAATTTTTCCACATTGTCCTTTGTACCTATAGACCATGTCTCATGTATACTATTCTTATCAGGCTCCCAGCCAACAAGGACACCTGCTGGAGGGTATACTCATCCTCTTTGCACTACATGCAACCATAGGCACCCAGGGCCATGTCGCCACGATAGCGACGCATGCTACAAGTGTGGCTTACTGGTCATCGCATGAAGCACTGCCGCAAGGGCGAAATGGAGGGTGTTGTCCCTAAAAATATGATGATAGATTAAAGAAATGAGATGGAAAAGATATGAATTTTAGAGAGAGAAAGTAGTGAGAGAAAGTAGAGAGAGAGATGATTAACTTGTGAAATTAGATTAAGCATAATGAGATCATCCACGCCACCCTCCTAACATGCTAGGAGGGTGCTTATATAGTCCACCCACATGCGGGCTTTCTTAATGGCTATATTGTTTTGGGTCGGGCTTGAATAAATGCTTAGTACCTTGAAAGAGGCCTTTTAAGCTAACCATAAAGCCCGTAATGTCACGAGTATTTTAACTAACTATTACAACGTTCTAATAAATATTACAATATAAACTTATGACCGAACATTCTTGTTTGACTCAATATTTTAAGGCTAACAATCTCCCCCAATGTGAGGTCATTCCTCTTCGATATTTGGAATTCAATAGAGATTATGAATTTCATCATAAATGAGTCTTGAACGTGTAATAGTAGTCTTGTTCCTTCATGCTATGATCTTTGAGCCTTTGTCATTGTCTTTCGACTTTGTCTTTTATCTTGAGATCTTCAAATTATCCTTGACTTGTCTTTTCCATCTTGCGATCTTGTGTCTTTATCCACATGCTCATACTTCACACCATCTTGAAAGTTTGCTAACAATATCCTTTAAATAGAGGTCATTCCTCTACATTAATTGTTAAGGAAGATTTTAATCATCAGAGTTGCGGAAGTCTTTAGCTTTCTTGATTGTTGAACGTCTTTGGGCATGAGTATATGGTTTTGAATCTTTGACTTTGCTGAGTACACCGTATCGCCACCTTCTTGAGATAAAACATAGACACGGACTAAATGGCTTTGACATTCGTCCTAAATCGGTAGCGTTTTACCTCCGGGCGGTGAAGACCGTTACACGATATTAAATATCGTACCTGTGATTAGGTAGATTCAATTAAGAATCTCCTTGACAGGGTTTCGCGGCTGTACTAGCCGTTCTCTTTATTGGACCGTCTCAGAGCAAGACTGCGAACATAAAGAGTGAATCAGTTGGATAAATATCCGCTTGATTAAAGTCGTCAATTCAAATTCCTTGAACAAGTTTGATTCATTAAGAATCTTACCATTGTTGCTTTCCAGTTTACACAAGCTTGATTCATAAGAATCTCGCAAGTTACCTACCGTAGCGCTGTTTGATGTTGACACTAGAAGGGTTTCCATTCATCACTGTGAATATTAATAAATATCACTCTGAATGTTCTGGCAAGACCATAAATATATTGCAAGAAACCTGAAACGAGTTTGAATCAATTCAGAAACAAACCACTGTTGCTTTTCAGTTTTACACATGTTCAATTCATAAAGAATCTTACATATGACCTACCGAAGTGCTGTTTGTTATTTACACTGGAAGGATTTCCACTCATCATTGTGAATACTAAGTAGTATCACTCTAAGTGTTCTAGCAATATCACAAGGATATAGCGTATGACTCTTTTGATCTTCATCCGTGTTTCCTAACGAGATTTGATAGATCTCTTGGCTCTAGACTTGATTTGTGCACTTTTAGTAGTCAGAGGTTGGAGCAGATGCCACCTATTCATTATCAACTATCTCAGAGTGAGAAAGTCAATAGAAGTCGTGTTGATCTCCGTGACAATAAAACAAACTTCTTTTGAGAGAAGCCTGAGTCAGCTGGGGAAGGGTTGTGCGTTACATCATTAGGTCCATGATGTGTTGTCTTCATGATGTGTTGACCCGGTTTCTGCCTAAGTTGTATGAAGGGCTTCTTTGTTTACACCCTTTATCCTTACATTTCTTTTTCATTCTTCAACCCCTTCAATGCTTACCAAGACATCATTACTAACACCTTGTTGTGATTGTTCCAGTGCTAGCATCAGTACTTAGTCAGCATTCAGCTACGTTCACGTTCTACTCCATCTTTCCTAAGAACTTCTAATAATCTATTGGATTTTCCCTGGGAAGATCCCTCCGGTTCTGGTTGGATCATAGGACTTAAACCTAACCACCCTTTTGACACCAATAACGTCGTGAATTAAATATGTTGTGGGTATTTGATCGTAACCATGAGTGCTTTAGTCTTTAGATCACATTTTAATCAAATTTTCTCCCCTATCTCTAATATATCAAATCGTTTGATATTAGAGATACCAAATTTGATTAAAATATATATTGTGTAGAAGAGTCCTGAAAAACTTTCGGGAGAAAAATGTGTCAAACTTAGCATGAATTTGGAACGCTCCCCCTCAAAAATTGATCCAATAGAATTGTCATTACGAGGATATGATCCACATTAAACTTCTGAGGATAGGAGTTGTTTAAACACACAATTTTTGAAAGATTTTGAATATCATTGAGAAATTCTTGAAAAAATTGTGTTCAACGCTTTTTGAAAAATCAATTCTTTTTAGCGAAAAGGTTTTTCTAAAGCATAAACTTGAGTTCATAGACTTTGAATGTCTTGACGAATCCACTCAAGTGTAAGAAGATTTAACTTCTTTTGCTAAGGGTAAGGGCACGAAAGCGTACACTCCCCCGTGAATTTAGATCCGGGTTGCAATCTGAAAGTGATTACAAGCCATTGTGTTGAGCTCAAAACGTTGAATGTTTTGTGACAAGCTCAACCCGAGATAGATTGCTCTACCCGTTGTTGGAAATATTATCCAAAAGAGACAATTTCCTTTATTAAAGATAGAAATGACATGTTTTGAAAAGTATTTACATCTTTCATTCCAGCTTTATGTACACACCCGTGTCGTTATTGAGCGACATTTCTAGGTACGTCCATATTATCGATACTGAAAGATATGTCGAGAAGAATATTTTTGGTATTTAAAAAAAAATTCATTTTAATTTTGTTTTTCTAATGTTATTTACATTTTATTTTATTTTTGTGTTTTCTCAAATTTTTTGAAAATAATCAAAAATAGATTTTTGTACAACAAAAGAAGATGATATAGAATGTAAAGAATTGGAACCCTTTGAAGAAGGAGAAGTGGGTTCAGAGTCTGCTGTTGTACCTGCAATGACAGAAAAAGAGTTTTCAGAAATACTAGTGTTAGGAGTAACAAATTCATTGTCTATATTCAGAACACCCGCATTAGTGCTGGAGCAGGTTTCAAGACTCTTCTCTGTGGGAATCCACTTAAGACCAACTTCTTTGAAGATCGTACCGTTGGTTTCCACTGAAGACTAGATTTAGGAGTAGTTTTATCTTGCACAGCGGAAGACCACTTTGGAGAGAAACTATGTACTTTTTTAATCCACGTTTCAGTTTTGTTGTTAGTGCTTTTCTTTGCAACGGGTTTGTATCTCCTTGTTATCTTATAGGATTCTGTATTCGATCTTCGTTCAAAGGAATGAGATTTGACCTCATAAAGTTATTGCAGAATGCAATGGTCATGATTTCCATTGTGAATGACCTTTTTGCAGGTGGAACATATAGGGAATTTGGGATTCATGAAAGTACTTGTATTCCTTGGTTTTCCAAATCGATCAGGCGTAGTGTTCGAAATACGAGTACTCATGGATGGTTGCCATTTCCTAGGTTGCTGGAAAGGGATCCTAGGTTTTGGTTGACTACCATTAGGAGTGTGTTGAACTCTAGCAGGATTTGGTGAACGAGGTTTTGAATACTTGGGTTTGTCTTTCTGAATCTTCCCTTTTTGCTTAGCATCCACTAGGTTGTTGGTATGAACTAAGTCATTTGAACCTACAGAATCCTTCGTGGATGCGAATATCACACGTTTTAGAGGAGTCCTAGAAGTGATAGGTGCATTCACATGGTTGGATTTAACAACAGTGTGCTTTCTAAATGGAGGAACATAGGGTGATATGGATAGTTTTGGAACACTTGGTTGCACATCGGTCTTAGGGGGTAACCTAGATTTCATATGAGAAGAATTGGAGAACGGAGTTGGTTTTCCTAAGATAGACGGCTTTGGATCCTTGTAGGCATTGGGTTGTCGAACAACAGGTTTCATAACTTTAGGTTCCACAGTTTTTCCACCCTGCTTAACAACGAGTTTCTTCAACTCTTCTATTGCTATGTCCTTTTCTTGCAACTGAGCTTTCAAATCTGTAATTTCCATACTCGTTTCGTTCATTTCTTGACACAAGGCGGAATGTTTTACTTGCAAGTTATTATCATTTGGACCTTTTCCGACTTTGTCTTGCAAAGCAAGTTCAAGAGTATGACAGTGTTTTTGAAGGAATTCACATCGGTGTTGAATCAACGCAAAAGCCTTTTTATCAACATTATTTGTATGTTTCGAAAGATCTGTTTCAAGACGTTCACACTCTTTGACTTGATCAATATATTTGCATGCCACGTCAGAATATTCGTCTATATCTGCACAAGATGTAAGAGCAACACACAAAGGCATTCTTGTAAGAGTATATCATATGCTGTGGAAAACTCGTCTCTTTCCGGCTGATGATCGTCAATTTCTTTTTCAAGAGATTCCACATATTTCAAATCGTCAAACATTTCTTGCTTGATTAACTTTTCAAATTCCAAAGCATGTTTCTTTGTTCTTTCCGCAAGAGGAATCAAAATAGTTTTTACAAGAACAGTTATATCGTGAGGAATTTCTTTATCTCCTTTCAAAAGTTCACATTTTTTTCAGTCATCATCAACAACCTTTTTGAAATTTTCAATGTTACTCTTGAGAATACTAAGTTCTTGCTTACTCTTGCTTAAAGAAGCTTGATGTGGCAAGTACCCGATATATTTTGAAACATTAGTTTTCTTAGTGGCAAATATTTGTCTCCATTTAATTCTTATTTGTTGACATTCCTAAAATATATGCTCACGAGACTACTGTTTTTGTGGTTTGAGAATTTCATAAAGACTATTTTCATAAGCATAATTATATGGTTTCACAAAGTCTGTATTCACTGGTGATCTACCATCTTCTTCAAAACATAGTGACTCATCACTAAAAGGCCTAACAAGAAGACAATCAAGGTCGGTCCATTGGGACTCCTCAAGATAGAGTCGCGGGTTCTCAGATTGAGCTTGCTACCACAAGGTCGGTCCAACGAAACTCTTGAGTTATTAACCAAATAGGAACGTCAATTTAATGTTTTGTTAATGGATGAACGTCAAAAAACGTACCTTGCTACCACCAAAGTTAACGAACTTGAACAACGGCTTTTGATTGATAACACCGAGTCTGCTAAAATTCTTGATGTTAAGAAACAAGAGGTTGAAACGTTAAAACAAGATTTCAAAAGTCGACATGAAAAAGATACTGAAAAAGTAACGGAACTAGAAAAACAAGTCGAATTTTTGAAGAAAGTTTTTTATAAAACGCATGAGTCTATTCAAACCGTAAGAATGTTAGCACCTCCGTCTATGTTTAAGGGTCAAGCTAGCTTTGCAAGTCGTGATTATCTTGCCCAAGCTCAAGCTGCGGACCCGCGCATTTATATGGATGAGTCCGAATGGACCGATCCAAAATATCCTCTTGGTTATGATGAGACACCCCTTTGGGAAGAGGAGAGTAGATCACCGGTCAATAAAGAGTTTGTGAAACCATACAATTATGCTTATGAGAATAGTCTATATGGTCTTTTCACTACACAAAAACAAAAGTCTCGTGAGGAATTGTTTTTAGAATACAAGCAAAGAAGAATTCAATGGAAGAAAGCTTTTGCTACTAAGAAAACAAACGTTTCTAAGTTTATCAACTACTTGCCTCTTGACGCTTCTAAAAGAAAGAGTAGGCAGACATTTGGGTTTCTACAACATTACATTGATAATATTAAATCCATTGTTGACAATGAATGGAAACAACGAGTGGGAAAAACCAATTCCTCAAGATATAACTGTGCTTATCAAACAAATCTTAATACCGAACACGACCACATTAAAAGAAAATATGCTTGAACTTGAAAGATTAATTCGGTCTGAAATGTTTGATGATTTAAAATATGTTGAGTCTATTGAGAAAGAAATTGACGATCTTCAAATGGAAAAGTCCGTTTTTTCAGATGAATATGATTTACTCTTAGAAGAATGACTCTCCAAAGATATTTTGTGTGTTACTATTCAATCTTGTGCTGATATCGATGAATATTCTGATGTTGCATGCAAATATCTTGATAAAATCAAAGATTGTGAGCGTCTTAAACTTGAGCTTTCGAAACATAAAGAAAATGTTGATAAAAAGGCTTTTGAGTTACTTCAACACAGAACTGATTTCCTTCAAAAACATTTGTGGAAACCTTGGTTTCCGGATCTTTTAAGCAACTAGGAATGATCATTGTTCATATGATTAGCTAATCAAAGCGGAATTAAAACAACAACCATTAACAAGGTGTTTAGGCACAAATAACATGAATTAAAACACAATTGGATTGTTCATTATATTAATAACAAACAATCACTAGGTGTGTGTACATTGAATCCCACACCTAGTCGACACACGCTTTAGGTTTACATTGTGAATGAAAGTTATGAATAAATCTAATACCCTTGGTTCCTTTTATAGTGTATGGATTAGGGTTTACAAGAGATAAGAATGAATAAACATGTGAATCTTCTATTTAAATAACTATATACAGAATATATCCTACATATATATCCAAATAGAAGCTTCTAAAGGCTTCTTTGTCTACGTTTTGTCAATGCTTAAATTGCATGTGACAATGCTTGAATTGCTCTTGACAATGCTTGCTTCCATCAACGCCTAATTTGTTCTTGTCAACGCCTGGAATGCTCTTGTCAACGCTTAGATAAATACCTTTATGTTTTCTTCGTTTTTGAGTTTCTGCCACATCAACTTTTTGACCCAACAATCTTCCCCTAGTTGATAGTGGCAAAACTCTATGTGTATCTCTTGTAAGTTGTACATGATCTTCAAGTTGCTTCCCCTCAAGTGTAGCATGTATATCTTCCCCTTTTTGTCACATCAACAAGGAAGTAAACAATGTATGCAATGTTGAAGATTCTCCAAATGTAGGCTCTGTGTAATGATCTTGAAGAACAATTAATATAATATTTTTGATGTAGAAGTAGAATAACCCAACCTTGTGTTCCATGTCTTGTACTATCCATGTGATGAAAAACTTATACCAATGACTAAATATAAGTAGACCTCGATCCCTTGTCAATATTCTCATCCTTTGTGAGACACTGAGCACGATAATGTAACTCCTTCAAGTGTTATGACAAGTCTTCATCACCAACCATGTAAAGCACGAACAAGTTACCTTTAAAGTCACCAGTGCATGACTTTAAGATATGATAGAACACAAACTCGCGAAAATCTTCTTCAATCAGCAAACTTATCATAAGAATTATTCCCCTTAAGCCAACATCTCTTCATGATGAACCAATATCTTTGTATGTAAAAGTAAATAACGAATAACTCTTTCACGAGGCTATCCCGATTACATACTCCAATAAATTACTTCATGAATCGTTGCTAACTCGCCTTAAAATCATTAATTCCTTAAAAATATCCGAGCCATAAATATCAACATGATATTCTGAATAAAAACGGAGATTCCATGTACCTTCGTGTGTAATAATCCACCTTTTTGTGTGCTCAAAACGTACCAATTTTCTCAAACAGC
Source organism: Glebionis coronaria (assembly GCA_025667525.1). Taxonomy (NCBI): domain Eukaryota; kingdom Viridiplantae; phylum Streptophyta; class Magnoliopsida; order Asterales; family Asteraceae; genus Glebionis; species Glebionis coronaria. The sequence goes on along the minus strand of JANFOE010000276.1, from coordinate 840,990 downwards.
AGCCATTCTTTTGTCATCCGAGAACCTTCATTGTCCAATATCTTAGTCGCATGCATATAGAAGCTTCTAACGGCTTCTTTGTCTACGTTTTGTCAATGCTTAAATTGCATGTGACAATGCTTGAATTGCTCTTGACAATGCTTGCTTCCATCAACGCCTAATTTGTTCTTGTCAACGCCTGGAATGCTCTTGTCAACGCTTAGATAAATACCTTTATGTTTTCTTCGTTTTTGAGTTTCTGCCACATCAACTTTTTGACCCAACAACATTGTCATTCTCTTGAACTTGCTTTGCAAAAAGACGTTGGTAGTTTTCCACATGATAATAACTTGCAAGAAAAACTTTCCAAAACGTTTCGAGAAATAAATGAACTGAATTTGGAAATTAAAGGGTTGAAAGCTCAGTTACAAGATAGGGAAATATCGATAGCAGAGTTGAAGAAACTCGTTGCTAAGATGGGTGGGAAAATTGTGGAATCTACTGTTAAGAAACCTGTTGTAAGACAACCCAATGCACAAAAAGTGACTAGACCCTCTGTCTTGGGAAAACCATCTGTTTTCTCTAATTCTGCATTTGCAAAACCTGCGTTTGCCCCCAAGACGGATGGGAAGGATAGATACCACAGAATACTCCCAAAACACATATTCGATCACCAAGCATTAAGAACACAAATGTGATTAAACCAGGGATGTATAGATTGTCCACTAAACCCACACAAAATAAAGAAAGTCAATCACCTCAGACTTCTAGAAACACTAATAGACGTGTGTCTTTTACTATAGGAGTAATCCCCACTGATAGCGTTAGCCGGCCTAAGCTTAAGAGCACTCGCATAAATGAAAAGGTTTGGAAAAACAAAAGTCAAGGGAAGATGAAGACAGTAGAAGACAACCCTAGGATTTTCAATGTTTCTAAGAATAAAACGTCTTTAATCGCGTGTAATGATGATTTGAATGATTCGACTTTGAATGCTTTGAATGTTAAGTTTGTTTGTATGAAATGTGGAACGTGTGCTAATGCTAATCATGCTATGTGTGTTTCGAATAATGTCAAAGGCGTAGATACTAGTACTAAGCAGCAAACTGCGATGCCTATTAGTGCTAGAAAACCCAAACGCAAAGTGAACCATTCTGGTGTAACCCCCCTTGAGAAAAGTATTGCATCAGACTCCACCACTAAGACCACTAGAAGCATAATTAGGGAATTATATGAGTCTGCTAGCAAGTCGTGGAAATGGTGGTTTGCTAATCAATGTCCTCCTGGATATAAATGGATGCCTAAAGTTAGGACAGAAAATGTGACAACGAGTGTTAGTATGCCTTTAAATGTTGCTAAGGACACTAATGATTCTAAAATCACAACTACTGTGGTATCCAATTTAGCAAATGCTCCATCGTGTTCTAACTCTTCTGCAGGTGATACAAATAATTCTCTTCATACTGGACTCCAGATGCACGAAGCACATGACGGGGAATCTCAAGCTTCTAATTAACTTCGTGGAGAAGTTCCTGGGTACGGTCCGATTCAGAAATGATCAATTTACACCGATCCTAGGATATGGAGACTTGGTTCAGGGAAATATTACGATCAAAAGGGTATACTACGTCGAAGGGCTCAATCACAATCTTTTCTTGGTTGGTCAATTCGGTGATGCAGATTTGGAGGTTGCTTTCAGAAAGAAGACATGTTTTGTTCGTGATTATGATGGGAATGATTTACTTACCGGTACACGGGGTACTGATCTTTACACAATTTCACTACAAGACACAACTTCCTCTACTCCAATTTGCTTCATGGCTAAAGCTTCAACGACTCAGGCATGGTTATGGCATCAACGTCTTTCTCATCTCAACTTTGATACCATCAACTTGCTTTCCAAGAAAGATATTGTGAGAGGCCTTCCAAGTTTGAAATTCATCAAAGATCATCTTTGTTCTTCTAGTAAGCTTTGTAAATCTAGACGAAGTAGCTTCAAAACAAAGACCACACCAAGCTTTAAAGGACGGCTAGATCTTCTCCATATGGATCTATGTGGTCCCATGCGTGTTCAAAGTATCAATGGGAAGAAATATATTCTGGTAATTATCGATGATTACTCAAGGTACACATAGACTCACTTCTTGAGGTCCAAGGATGAAACACCCGAAGTTCTCATCAGCTTCCTTAAACTGATACAACGTGGTCTTCAAGCTCAAGTTAAAGTGGTTCGTACTGACAGAGGTACATAATTTTTGAATTCAAAACTAAGAAACTATTTTGAAGCCGAAGGAATTGAACATGAAACATCTATTGCTCGAACACCCGAACAAAACGGCATTGTTGAAAGACGAAACCGTACTTTGGTTGAAGCTGCTCGAACATTATTATCCGCTTCAAAACTACCACTATATTTTTGGGCCGAAGCCGTGTCAACCGCATGCTACACACAAAACCGCTCCTTAATTGTCCCAAGACACGAAAAGACACCATATCACATAATTCATGATCGAAAACCTTCACTCAAACACCTTCACGTTTTTGGATGTACGTGCTACATTATTCGAGATGGTGAAAATCTGGACAAGATGAAAGAGAAAGGTGATGCATGCATTCTAGTGGGATATGCAACTCAGTCTAAGGGGTATAGAGTGTACAACAAGAGAACAAAATTGATAGTCGAGACTATTCATGTCAGATTCGATGAATTACAAGAAATGGCACTTGAACAAAGCAGTTTAAGTCTCGATCCACAACGACATACGAGTTCCGTTCACAATCGCACAGAACTCGGAACTCAAGACCACAACAATGAATCGTCAAGTTCAACGCTGGTTCTAGAAAATGTTCCTAGAGCTGATATGACAGTCGACACGAAAATTGAAGAGTTGGAAATGTTATATGGACCAATGTATGATGAATATTTGAGGGGGGAGAAACAAGTTGTATCGAAGTCTTCCGCTGTCACCCATGATAAGAATGATGATACCGATCATCGTCAACATAAGGATACAACTTCATCTACTTCAACACCGGTTGCTATTACCTCCTCAGAATATCACTTTAACAATCGATCCTACAACATCCACAACTACTGTCATTGCTCCAGAGAACACCAATCAAGCAGACAATGCATTATCTGACGAAGACGAATTTATCAACCCATTCTGTACACCGGTAGACGAAACTGGAGAGTCTTCTACTCGCCATGTTGATCCGTCAAATATGCATACATTCTACCAACGACATCCTTCAACGCATCATTGGACCCAAGATCATCCTTTGGTTCAAGTAATTGGAAACCCTTCACAGCCCGTTCGTACAAGACGACAGCTTAACACCGATGGCGATATTTGTATGTTCGCACTCGCCGTGAGTTCAGCTGAACCGAAAAACATCAAAGAAGCCATGGCTGATCATGCTTGGATTGAATCGATGACAGATGAACTTCAACAATTTGAAACTTAAAGTCAGGGAACTTGTTGACAGACCATACGATGTAATACCATTAAATCTTCGATGGATCTGGAAAAACAAGATGGACGAAGAGAACACGATCATCAAGAATAAATCTAGGCTAGTGGCTAAAGGGTATGGACAGAAAGAGGGTATTGATTTTGAAGAGTCATTTGCACCAGTAGCTCGAATGGAAGCGGTCAGGATTTTTCTTGCTTATGCTGCACATAAGGGATTCATTGTCTATCAAATGGACGTAAAGACGACATTTCTTAATGGTCCTTTGAAGGAAGAAGTATATGTCACACAGCCGGAAGGATTCGTCAATCCTCACTATCCTGACAAGGTGTATCGTCTCCACAAAGCACTTTATGGACTCAAGCAAGCTCCAAGGGCGTGGTACGACGAGCTCTCAAAATTTCTAGTCTCTAAAGGTTTCTCAAAAGGTTCCATTGATCTAACTTTGTTCACTTATAAATATGGGGATGACATTTTGCTTGTGCATATTTATGTTGATGACATTATTTTCGGGTCTACAAACCCAAAACTTTCAAAATGGTTTGAAAAACTAATGCACAGTAAATTTGAAATGTCAATGATGGGCGAACTAAAATTCTTTCTTGGAATTCAAGTTCACCAATCCCCAAGTGGTATCTTTATTTACCAAGCTAAGTATTGTCAAGAGATAATCAAAAAGCATGGTATTACTTCATACGACCCCGTTGGGACACCATTATCAACCACATCCCTAGATGCTGATTTGGAGGGAGATGCCATAGATCAAATGAAATATCGTTCCATGATCGGCTCCCTCATGTACCTAACAGCAAGCCGACCAAATATATCACATGATACGTGTTATTGTGCACGATATCAAGCACGACCCACTGAAAAGCACCTCAAGGAGGTTAAACGGATCTTTCCGTACCTCAATAATACCATTCATTTAGGACTCTGGTATCCGAGGGAAACCGGTTTCTTTCTAACGGCCTATTCAGATTCTGATCATGCAAGGTGTCTTGATACACGTAAAAGTAATTCTGGTGGTGCACAATTTCTAGGTCAAGATAAGCTTGTGGGATGGTCTTCCAAGAAGCAGGATTGCACGTCACTGTCATCAGCTGAAGCGGAGTATCTGTCTCTATCTGCGTGTTGTGCTCAAGTTCTATGGATGAGAACACAACTCACGGATTATGGCTTCCACTTTGATAAAGTACCTATGTACTTTGACTCAAAGTCCGTCATAGCAATCTCCTGCAATCCGGTACAGCATTCTCGCACGAAGCACATTGATGTCAGATATCACTTTATTAAGGAACAAGTTGAAAAGGGTATCGTTGAACTATACTTTGTTGGAACTGATTACCAATTAGCTGACTTGTTTACAAAAGCTCTTTCGAAATAGAGGTTTGCGTATCTAGTTAGGCAAATTGGTATGAGATGGTTGACTCCGGCAGAATTGGAGATTCTAGCAAAGAAGCCTGCTTGATTCACCTATCAAACATCTACTTGTAAATATTTTTTAAAAAGCAAAATACAAAAATATAAAACACATAAAAGCAAAACACAAAATTAAAAATCTTTCAAAAACCAATTCTTCTCGACATGTCTTTCAGTATCGATAATATGGACGTGCCTAGAAATGTCGCTCAATAACGACACGGGTGTGTACATAAAGCTCGAATGAAAGTTGTAAATATTTTTCAAAACATGTCATTTCTTCTTTCAATAAAGGAAAATGTCTATTTTGGACAATTTTTCCAACAACGGGTAGAGCAATCTATCTTGGGTTGAGCTCGTCACAAAACATTCAACGTTTTGAGCTCAACACAATGGCTTATAATCACTTTCAGATTGCAACCCGGTTCTATATTCACGGGGGAGTGTATGCTTTAGTACCCTTACCCTCAGCAAAAGAAGAGAAATCTTCTTACACTTGAGTGGATTCGTCAAGACATTCAAAGTCTATGAACTCAAGTTTATGCTTTAGAAAAACCTCTTCGACAAAAAGAAATAGGATTTTTCAAAAAGCGTTGAACATAATTTTTTCATGAATTTTTCAATGATTATTTAGAATCTTTCAAAAATTGTGTGTTCAACAACTCCCATCCTCAAAAAGAGAAATGTGGATCACATCCTCACAATGACAATTCAATTGGATCAATTTTTGAGGGGTAGCATTTTAACTTTATGCAAAAGCTTAACACATCTTTCTCCTGGAGATTTTTAAGACTATTTTTCAAAATATATTTTAATCAAATTTAGTATCTCTAATATCAAAAGATTTTATATATTAGAGATAGGGGGATAAATGTGATTAAAATGTGATCTTATATAAGACTCAAGCACTTTAACTCTTACCTACATGTGCGAAGCACTTTCGATTATCGATGCACATGTGAAGGGGAGCATTTCTGAAACGACAAAACTATCAAGGTGTTAAATGTTTTTCAAACATCTTGATAGACATTTGAAGTGGTTTTCATGGTTACGATCAAACAACCATAACATCTTTAATTCACGACGTTATTGGTGTCAAAAGGGTGGTTAGGTTTAAGTCCTATGATCCAACCAGAACCGGAGGGATCTTCCCAGGGACAATCCAATAGATTATTAGAAGTCCTTAGGAAAGATGGAGTAGAATGTGAACGTAGCTGAATGCTGACTAAGTACTGATGCTAGCACTGGAACAATCACAACAGGGTGCTAGTAATGATGTCTTAGTAAGCATTGAAGAGGTTGAAGAATGAAAAAGAAATGTAAGGATAAAGGGTGTAAAGAAAGAAGCCCTCCATACAACTTAGGCAGAAACCGGGTCAACACATCATGAAGACAACTCATCATGGACCCAGTGATGTATGCACAACCCTTTCCTAGCTACTCAGGCTTCTCTCAAAAGAAGTTTGTTTTATTGTCACGGAGAACAACATGACTTCTATTGACTTTCTCACTTCGAGATAGTTGATATTGAATAGGTGGCATCTGCTCCAGCCTCCGAACACTAAAAGTTCACAAACCGAGTCTAGAGCCTAGAGATCAATCAAATCTCTTTAGGACACATGGATGAAGATCAAGAGAGTCCTACGCTATATCCTTGTGATATTGCTAAAACACTCAGAGTGATACTACTTAGTATTCATAATGATGAGTGGAAATCCTTCCAGTGTTAACATCAAACAGCACTGCGGTAGGTCATATGTAAGATTCTTTATGAATTAAACATGTGTAAAATTGGAAAGGAACAGTGGTTTGATTCTGAATGGATTCAAACTCGTTTCAGGTTTCTACGCAATATCTTTTTGGTCTTGCCAGAACATTCAGAGTTATATTCATTAATATTCACAGTGACGAATGGAAATCCTTCTAGCGTCAACATCAAACAGCGCTACAGTAGGTAACTTGCGAGATTCTTATGAATCAAGCTTGTGTCAACTGGAAAGCAACAATGGTAAGATTCTTTATGAATCAAACTTGTTCCAGGAATTTGAATTGACGACTTTAATCAAGCGGATATTTATCCAATTGATTCACTCTTTATGTTCGAAGTCTTGTTTTGAGATGGCCGAGTAAAGAGAACGGCTAGTACAGCCGCGAAACCCTGTCAAGGAGATTCTTAATTGAATCTACCTATCACAGGTACGATATTTAATATTGTATAACGGTCTTCACCGACCGGAGGTAAAATGCTACCGATTTAGGACGAATGTCAAAGCCATTCAGTCCGTGTCTATGTTGTGTCTCGAGAAGGTGGCGTCACGGTGTACTCAGCAAAGTCAAAGATTCAAAACCACATACTCATGCCTAAAGAAATATTCGACAATTAATAGTGTGAGCATGTGGATGAAGACACAAGATCGCAAGATGGCAAAGACAATTCAAGGATGATTTGAAGATCTCAAGATTAAATACAAAGTCGAAAGACAACTACAAAGGCTCAAAAAAATCACAGCATTAAGAAACAAGACTACTATTACACGTTCAAGACTCATTTATGGCGAGATTAGTAATCTCTACAATTCTCTAAATGACAAAGGGTAATGACCTCTCACAAAGGGTAATGACCTCTCATTGGGGGAGATTGTTAGCCTCAAAATAATGAGTCAAACAAGAATGCTCGGTCATATGTTTATTATGTATCGTATATTAGAACGTTGTAATAGGTAGTAGATTAGTCGTGTATTACGGGCTTTACTTTAAGCTAAGGTTCATTCATAAGTAACCCAAGCCCAAAAGGAAAGCCTGGCCCATTATCATATAGCCCATTATGCCACATGTAGGCAAGGCTATATAAACCTCTCCTTGCATCTAAGGAGAGGTTGGTTGGTCATTCATTTTTCTCTTAATATAATATTTTACAAGTTCAAACACTTCTCCCTCTTTTCTCTCTCTAGTTTCTCTCTCTAAAATTCATCTCATATCTACCTTTCTTTCTTCATTAATCGTATAGAATCATCATATATTAGGGACAACAAACCCGAACGAGATCTTGATAGACAAGAACGAGTCATGAGGAGGAAGACGATTCCATTCGTCAAAATCCTTTGGAGGGATCATACCGAGCGGGAAGCCACTTGGGAAACAGAGGAGTCTATCCGGGCTTCTTACCCTCATTTCATATTTTTATGTTCTTCTTTTCCAGTTTATTTTATCTATAATTCGGGGACGAATTATTCTTTTTAGGGGGGAGAGTTTTAAAATCTGCACGCTTTTACCATGAACAGTACATACATAATCGTACGTGCATGATAATAACTTTCCTTATTTAGCACGTTTACGTTTCACGAATAGGAATTACAAGTATTACGTATGTGTTATTACACGATAAGTATTTATTATGTATTAAGACACGATAATTATTATCAACAATAATTATAATCATGAACATGAAATCATGAACGTAAATAATCACGAACCTATTATTATGTTTTTATTTATATTTATTATGATTACGTATAAATATATTTTACGACACAAACGATTAATAAATAAATCACGTAAACACGAGACGAGAACACGTAAAAATTAGAACACAGAAAAACAACGGGGTTCCCCTTGTGGGCCCCTCATAGCCGCGGCATAGACAGGGAAGGGGGACAAGCCCATCTTAAAATTTAACTCAAAAGAAAAGAAGGAAAATAGATTTTTCATAATACAGAATATTAGAAAAATCACAAAACCCTGCTCCTCCTTTTTCTCCTTTGGCCGCCGCATATAAACACCAAGAAGGGGCGTTTGGTTGATTTTGGTTGATCCAATTCTTGGAAGATCATTCGTGTTATTATTTTCTTTGTGTTCACGAATCGGTAATTCCTTAAACCTTTTCTTTTTAATTATTTATTAGATCTAAGAACACATGAATCATGGGTTATTAAAAACTATTAATTAAACATGTTAATTGATTAGATCTAATCATGGGGGTATTAAAAATATGGGCATAAGGGGTGTTTGGTTCGGCCGACACACACAAACCGAGAGCCTAAGCTCTCGGTGTGGCTTGTGTGACCACAACCGAGACCAAGTGGTCTCGATGGTGGCTTTGTGGCTCGTCAGAAAGCAAACCAAGGGACCCCGATGCATGTCAGGGTTAGCCTTGTGTCTTGGGGGTCTCGGCTGGAAAGACAAGGGCACCACCGGCTTAAGGCGGTGGTGGTTTGACCTAAACCGTGGCAACCGGTCAAGCCGGTTCGCCACAAGTAAGGGTTTATTGGTCCGGTTCAAGGGGTTTCAAGGACCGGTTCACGACATGTTTAGATTTAACAAACGGGTTCGGTTCATGATTTATTTTTACAAGTTACTTATTTTCACAAGTTAGATAATGACAAGATTTAATTAAATTAATTTAACATGCTATATAATTAATTTAATTTAGACATGACTTAGGTTAATTATTATTGGTAATAATACATGATTTTAACCTAAGTATTTTATGATCTAATTTAGACTCAGGTAATTAATTAATTATTAAAACATGACATATAATTAAGTAATTTCCATGACTTAGGTTATATTAATATTAAATATTAATACATGTTTTAACCTAAGTATTATTTACCTTTTATTTAATTAAATCATGTTATATTTAATTAAATCTTTTAAACTATAGTTTATTTAATTTACATGTAATAATTAATAAACTATACTATAAATCACATGACTTAGAATATTAATCAGTAAAACTTAAGCTTATATTATTAGCTTAATAATCCAGCTTATTTCTAATTATGGAAACATTCTATTTTTTTATTTTTTTTAAGCAGCTAATCTATTTATGGAAACTTTCTATTTTTAGAAACTTATTTATTTTAGGCAGCTGTTCTATTTTTGGAAACTTTCTATTTTTGGAAACAAGTATAATAATACAAGAAATACAAGTAGTACTCTTTTCCGTTCGTCTTCTTCGTTCACTGGACACAAGGTACGGATTCTCCGTCCTTTCAGTATGGACATTCTTTCCTTATTAGGATTTCCCCGTATGCAGCTAACTGTTTTCCCAGTATATGATTTATATGTTTCGATTTGCTTATGTTTAATAAATGCCTAAGCCATATACATGCATGACCAGTTTCATCTAGTTATGGAGGTACTATAACCATAACACTGGAGGCACCAGTGTTATGACTTCACCACGGCAGAGTGATAGCTCGTGGCGTCCCTTTCAGCTTTTGGCCATATTATTATGTTATCATGTGGGGCGTATGGGTGCATCCTGGGTTACATGTTTTTATAGATTATTCAGGTGAAGGTGGTGTGTGCCTTGCATCCTTCACAAGGAGCTGATCCCTCCTACCCAAACTTATATTAATTAGAGGCAACCCCTCTAATTGCATGACGAGGTTACCCCTCCAAGTATTCATGCACGTTGATATTTCATGACCTATATTGGCTAATGGTAAACATGTTCAACAGATTTTATAAGATAAACATAAGGATTTTCAAACTGTAAAACCAGTTTTACTAAGTTATGTTAGGTTATCCAAGACTTAGTCTTTTCCGTTGCTATATGTTTATATGCTTATGTTATTTATTCTATGCTTGTATATCCGTGCACTAAGCGTTATGCTCAGCCGTTTTCCTTTCATGTTCCCAAAACGGAAGGTACTTAGGGACGCTCGTAGACTTTAAGCGTACATGCATATGGATTGGAAGCTTCCTAGCCTTCATTACTTAATGCATTTCTTCATACTTTTGATACTCATTTCTATGGACATTTTTTAGTCCTTTTCATTTACAGTACCTATGTTTGTGTGTGATGAGCTTTACTTTTAGGGTACCGATGTTTGTTTTTGGTATTTCCTTTAGAAAGTTACTTATTATTACACAACAAGTATAATAAATACAATAAATACAAGTAATACTTAATCAGAATAGACAAAATACATGATAAACACAGCATAACGATAAAATCAGTAAAACATGACATGAACATATAAAACAAGCTAAGACATGATATAAAATCAGTTACGTACTCAGTGATCAGAAAGCTTATACACGTATATTATTTATGTAGCATTAGTGAGATCGAAGTAGGACTCTTTTCTGTTCGTCTTCTTCGTTCATTTGACACAAGGTACAGATTCTCTGTCATTTCAGTATGGACATTCTTTCCTTATTAGGATTTCCCCGTATGCAGCCAACTGTTTTCCCAGTATATGTTTTATATGTTTTGATTTTCTTATGTTTAATAAATGCCTAAGCCATATACATGCATGACCAGTTTCACCTAGTTATGAAGGTACCATAACCATAACACTGGAGGCACCAGTGTTATGACTTCACCACAACGGAGTGATAGCTCGTGGCGTCCCTTTCAGCTTTTGTCCATATTATTATGTTATCATGTGGGGTGTATGGGTGCATCCTAGGTTTCATGTTTTTACAGATTATTCAGGTGAATGTGGTGTGTGCCTTGCATCCTATACAAGGAGCTGATCCCTCCTACCTAAACTTATATTAATTAGAGGCAGCCCCTCTAATTGCATGACGAGGTCACCATTCCAAGTATTCATGCACGTTGATATTTCATGACCTATATTGGCTAATGGTAAACATGTTAAACAGATTTTATAAGATAAACATAAGGCTTTTCAAACTATAAACCAGTTTTACTAAGTTATGTCAGGTTATCCAAGACTTAGTCTTTTCCGCTACTATATGTTTATATGCTTATGTTATTCGTTCTATGCTTGTATATGCGTGCACTGAGCGTTATGCTCAGCTGTTTTCCTTTCATGTTCCCAAAACGGCAGGTACTCAGGGACGCTCGTAGACTTTAAGCGTATGTGCATATGTATTGGAAGCTTCCTAGCCTTCATTACTTTATGCATTTCTTCATATTTTTTATACTCATTTCTATGGACATTGTTTAGTCCTTTTCATTTATAGTACCTATGTTTGTGTGTGATGAGCTTTACTTTTGGGGTACCGATGTTTGTTTCCGATATTTCCTTTATGATCATGTAATGTTTATAACATTTATCTTTGTATGCTTTGATGACACGCCATAATCACGCGTGACATTCCATTTACCAAAATGGGGTGTTACAATGCAAGAGTTGGTATATGTTTTAATCCACTAATCGCGACAAAAGTGATTAACAAGATTCTTTTACTAGATGACATGAAACTCATCCATTCACATGAGTACTAGTCATGATCATGGATGAATCTAACATATAACAATGGTCTTACATAATAACATATAATACATGAGCATATAAATCACACTTATAATCAAGAACCCAGGGAAAAAGTGCGCCGCACAAAAGTAATTGTGCGCCGCCCTTTGCACCAGCAAATCTAATTATCGTATCTTATCATAAGACTATCAGACCTTAACCAAGTGCACATCACACTAGTCCCTAATAACAGTAAACAAGATCATTTCAACAATATGTAAATCAAAGTAAAGGATTAACATAAATGAAATGAGATTTATACCACAAGGTGTTATTCAATAATTACTCCAAAAAATTTTATAAGCTTTTGAACTTATTACAAATGGCTAGCAATACTTTTGAGTTCCTTGTTCCAGCACCAATATTATCAACCAACTCTAGTAACTATGATCAAGGATTTGGAAAATCCTTGATTATGAGATTATCCTAAACAATGGAGAACTTACGGAATGATATATGTTATGCCTGGCCTTAGGGTCTTATTTATAGTTACAAATTTGTAGGTTAAGAGTTTTGGGAGTATGTCAAGAGTTCTCCCATAATATCCATGTATAATGACACTTAATTGTGTAAATGCAGCAAAATGTGCGCCGCACTTCTTTCGAAGCAAATGTGCGCTGCACTTTGCAGTTTGTGCGCTGCACTTCTTGTGTTTCTCCAAAATCTGGGTACTTTGAATGTTCGCTGCACTTTTCCAATTGTGCGCCGCACTTTGGCTCCATTTCAACATAATTCCATCTTTAGCCCCTTTCTTCTTTATTTCTTCATTCTTTTCCTTCATGGTTTCTTTCTTAGCTACAATGCAAACAATATTCTTTATTAGTATCAATTCAACCTATAATTTATTTATTTACATAGCAAACAAGGACAAATTCATCTTTACAAACATGTATAAATGAGGTGTTATCAGTAATCAACCAAATTCAGATGAGATGATCCATACACTTGTTGCTTCAATTGCTGCTAGTGGTTCACAACAAGCACAATCAACAGAGGTGGTGGATGTTGTTGTTGGGTAAAAATTGAGTTGATAAGTCAAAATACAAAGACATGGACTAAATTTGCCTATTCCGAATTCTTTAAGTTGGTGGACAAAGTATCAAAGATAATAATGAAGAATATCAGGACAAGTAAATAGCAGATTTGGTTTTTAATAGTTATCTTTTGTAACAGCTGTGGTTTGTAGTATACAAACAAACCACCAGCCGTAGGTTTTACATTATTCCATCACTTACAATGTAACCTACAATGGAGTTTGATCTCTAGGCATGCGATTCAATGTATACATGCCTAGAGTTGTTTATGTTAATTATTAATGCAAGCAATTTGGGAAATTTTATCTTGTTAACATCTTGTTCATATTAATGTTCTATTCTGCTATGTTTTATACATATGAACTTGATAATCCTAGATAGAATGGTTCTTAACCATTGAGTCTAAATGATCTACGGACTCCACAATTGGTATCAGAGCGGGTGGCTCGTGATATCTAGGAGATACAAGGTGTTACGTTCGTGTTCGTTGCTGTGAAGCCGTTATCTAGAATTCATGACAATTTAAGTGACAGATTAGCGACGGTTTACAAGATATGTGACTGATTTGAAACAGAATTGGTGTCGCTAAAGATCTGAATTCTAAGGTTTCGTTAATAAACCCTAGCTTGACGATTTGTGGTGTTGTTAAGACGAGTGTGTAGGGTTCCTTTATTTTTGAACCCTTAATACGTGATTTTCGTTTTTAAGGTTTGCAAAAACCCTAGATCTATCAACGATGTTGCTGATTAATGTTGTTATGGTTTTTAAAGAACCATAGATACATTGACGATTGTTACTGATCAAGGTGCCATTATCTATCTCAATGTTCAGTTGTGATGGTAATGGTTTAATCGATGGCTGCCAATGGAGAAGTAGAAAGTTGAATAAACCCTATCTGGTATGGGATATATTTGTTTGTGCAAACATCAAGAAGAAGCAGCATTTTTGTTTAAGTTCAATTAGGGTTTCATTCAAACCCTAAGATATTGTTGTTACTGGACTGGTGCAGACGTGAGCAAAGGAAGGAACTGGTGTGATCGTGTTTTGATTCAAATAGCAAAAAGAAAAGTGATATCTACTGTGATAAAAGTAGGGAGATGGTCAAAAGCAAAGACTATTTGGATATGTCTATACACTTTATGGTATGACTTGATTGATACTATTCGAATGGTATGGTTGCAACAAAAGAGAAGGATCACGTGGGTTCTGTAAAGGACAAGTATTCTTTGTCGTCCATGATTTATACTACGTATTGTTTTATTGCTGCTAATTTGGTTTATAGATTTTACATGCGTTGGAGTGTTCATAAAAGTATGGTTCTATGGTATAAATATAGACGTGGGCCAAGGAGGAAAACAAAGGCAAAGGAACAGCAGCTTTGGAAGTATGTATGGTTGGATTTCACGTGGCCTAAGAAAAAGAGAAAAAGCATTCTTACTACGTGACTATGGTGGTCCAATATACTATCCATTATTGTAGAAGAAATTGAAAGGCTACTCCCACAAAAACTTTGTTGGTCCTCAAAAGTTACATGGTCACGTGGGATGGGGTACTGTTTATGGATTATATTATCAAAGGTAAGAGATTCGTGGCATATACATTGACGTGGGCCCAAGAGAGATGCTGCTCTATATTATTATTGGTCCAAAGTGTTTAAAGTTTGTTTTTTTCACGTCAGCCACTGTTATAATTTGAACGGTGATGGGAGTTATTTAGCCGCTGACAGACACGCTGACACGTGAAATCTAGCCACTGGTACGTGTATTTAAGCCGCTGACAGCGTTATTCACAGCTACTGACGGTTTTTGGAGATGTTTTGGTTTGGAGTTTGGTTTATTCACAACAACTAGTTCTTAAAGGTATAAAGGCTCGTTTTATTTCCAATGATTACGAAGAAAAGTTTTTATTATTTGTTTGAAGACGAAGTAGATTTTCGCGGATTGGTGTTTTATTATATCTTAAAGTCGTCAACTCCCAACCACTGACTTTTAAGGTAACTTGTTTGTGCTTCAAGTTGTGACAAAGGACTTGATAAAAAGGTAGCAAAGGTACGCGATCTTTGTAATGGTGCTTTATGCTCGTATTTGCTATTGTATATGCCTCACTTTGTCAGCGTGAGGATTCTTTTTTTCAAGAGGATTCTACTCATTATTGTCATGAGTTTTGGAGTCTACTCATTGATGAGTGAGTTTTGGAGTCACATGTTTAGTACAAGACATGGAACGCAAGTTCGAGTTATTCTACTTCATCATCAAGTAAGTCGTAACTAGATTTCTTCATATGTGATCATTACATAAAGCCTACAGAATTTGAAGATTTAAGAATGATTAGTACAATTTAAGGGGAAGCTAAATTATTCATGTGTTAATCATTTACATGTAACATTAAGGTGAAGGTGTTTACTACTGCTCATAAGTTTTACTACAACTTAAGTGAGTTTTTATTGCTCAAATTCATTTAATTTCATCTTGCTGTTCTTCATGGAGGGTAATTTGAGACATAGAAATCTTGTATTAGTCGTGTGGTATGATTTAGGTAGTGGTCGAAATCAAGGTTGCTTACATACAAGACCCCTATTTGGATCATGTCAAAAAGGGGAAGAAGTCTACACAATGCAATCTGTTGATCCTTAGTTTGTATCTGATGACTTAGATCGATTAGCTTTGTATTAAATGAGATTGAATCAAGATTAATACTTAGAGAAACTTTGTTGTAATGAACAATCTAAGTGTTATGCGGAATTAACACTTAGAATAACGAACAAACAAATAAGTAAACCAAACTTTTACTTTTGATTAATAAATAAACTTGCTTACAATGAAAGTTGTGAAAACTGAATAATGTATATATCTAAACTACAAACCCTACGACCTCCTTTTATAACATAAGGAGTCGTGTACAAAGGATTACCTATCAACTATTCTTGGTAAAGATAATTACAGAAAATACAATATTGAGCATATCTTTACTTCAAATATTAAACGTGTTGACTAAGTATTCCTATCAGCGGTTGGACTTCTTCTTGTTAGCGCTTGGATATGTCTTGTCAGTGCTTGATCTGTCAGCGCTTCATTTCCTCTTGTCAGCTTCTAATTTCCTCTTGTCAGCGTCTGAGTGATTTAGCTAATTTTATTCCCAAAAATCCTCCCCTAAACTTGATATCTACTCTAGTAATCAAGTTTCTGAATAAAACTAAGTACAAGGAGGATTCTTACAAATACAAACTACTTGTTAATTAGATAGTAAACAAATCTAATCAAATCCTTGCTAACATTACTAGTATAATCCACTTCTAGCTGTGTAGACACCATCTTCTTTAAAACATCCTTGGACATAGGATATTGAGCATCAACAAGAAGATACTCTGAAAACTTTGTAGTGCTTAGATGGTAAACACTAGCAGCTGAATGTAGACGCCACTTTAAACCACTAATATCATCCAGATCCAACCATATTAGATCAGCTTCATCTGGTGTAATCATTCTCTTGAATGCAGTCCAAAGCTTTATTCCATTTGCTGAAGTAGGTTCTTCAGCCTCATACTTGGTCTTCATCCGATTCCACAGATCTACCAAGTCTTCTCTATCCATGTTTGTAAACAATGAGATCAAGGAAGTAAAAGTATGTACCTTCTTACCATATCTGGTGATCATCCAGAACCCACTTGCATCTTCTTCATAATTGACTATTGGGTTTCTAAAATCCAAGGGCAATACCTCTGCAACATCTGAAGCCTCCAATGGTGAAAGCTTTATACTCTTTCTAATCACTGCTTCACTAGGATTCAATTTATCAAGGACTAGGAATTCCCTTCTTTACTGGCCTTGGTACAATAGAAGCCCTCTTCATCTGCATATTCTCCTTAATTTCTTCTCTCATTTCATTTGAGAGAAGCCTCATTGTGTTTGCCTCACAAACTTTTTCCCAAATTGGATAAGCATGAAACTCCAATTCTTCAAAGGATAGCCTTTTCAACCTGTCATAGGTGCATCCACCTTGATGAAACCTAAGTAGCATGTAGTATAGCTCTCTTCTATCCCTCTTGAGCTCAGAAAGCACCTTACTAGACTTGTGCTTCAAAATTACCTTGCAATCTTCCTAAACTCTAAGCAAAATCTCCAATCCCTAAATTTGTCAAGTGATTGACATATCTGGAGTCTTTTCAACAGTAGATTCCAAAGCAAAATACATTTCCCTCACTTCAGGCATATCAAAATATACTTTTATCTTCAACTCTCTCAACCTTTCCTTAGCTAAGTCATCCTCCCCATACTCTAACCTCTCTGGCTCTTCTATAATCATAACACTGGAACCATAGCTCTCATCACCATTACTACCATCCCTAGCCTTTTCTATGATAGTTTCCATCCTATCATGTTCTTGCAATTGTGCAAACAAAACTGAATCAAAATGTACCTGGGCTGCATCCTTTGGTACCTGAACCTCTTCTAAAATTCCTTTACCCTTATCTTTTGCTCCAATGGCTAGTAAAGTAGTGGTTGGCACCTGTGTAGTAACATCCTAATGATAACTGGTGGTTGGGATACATCAATCATACCTATAGGTTTTTCAGCGCTTGCTTTGCTCTTGCCAGTGCTTAAACTCTGAATGTCAGCGGCTGATTCAGAAACCTACATGATCATCTCCACAAACGATAGCTTCTTTGGAGTAATTGAAGAAACATAAATAACTGGTTTCTCCTTCAAACTTGTCAATGCTTCAGCTATCTCCACCTGTTTACTTCCAATTGAACCACCTTCTTCTTGTGAGCCTTTGTCACTAAAGTTGAATGGCTCAGTAGGTGCATCCTCATCCCCTTTGTAAGAATCCTCCCCTGATAAAAGGACTCTAGCATGCCTTCTCCTAGATTTGGCAGCTTCTAAAACAACTATCCTCTCCCTCAATAAGGTGAGCTCGAGGCCTTGACTTGTGACAACTTGTACAAGGTCTGCATTTTGCTTTTACAAGCTAATGCAAACTACCGTCAATTCCAAAAGAGATAATGGTTCTAATCTGCCCTCCTCTATGATCGGAATTTGACCTCCCAAAAGAGATTCATCGGGCATGGATGGGGTCTTAAGTATGTTGGGACTGCCTTGACCTGCTACTAAGCCAAAGTCAATAGTCCCAGCCCCACCCTACATGGCTAGGACCACTAGAGGAGAACACTACAACAGTCCTTTGGCGTTTTTCAAACCTAAAATCTGGTTGGTCCACTGAGGAAGTAGAATGAGGGTCTGTTTGGGTGTGAGGGGGTGTTTGGGTGTGAGGAATACTGGTGTCAGCGTTTAGGTTGGATGTGTCAGCGCCCACATTTTGTGTGTCAGCGCCTGATGGTTGGGGGTCGATGTCCATGTGTTGGGGTGATGGCGGGTGTGCTGGTAGTGGATCTGGTTATGGTTGAGGGTGTTATATTCAAAAAGTAATCATGACAATCTTGAAAAATATATAACTTATCTCATACATTAATTAAAAGTTACCAACTTGCTAAAATTACGGCCCATATTTTCGTCAAAAATAACAACTGGGTAGGACCCAATGTTTCTCAATGGTCAAAAAGTAAACATCAACGTCTAACGGCTATATTCTTGTCATCGTTTAAATTTTGCCATGTCAGCATTTAAATTGGTTTTATTAGCGTTTGGAAAGAAAACATGTTAGTGGCCAAAAATAAAAATAATTAAAAATAAAAAGACCTTAACAAAGAAGTTTACCCTAGAGAAGATATCTCTTAGACTGAAAATGACTATAGGGTGGCAAGCAATGTCCAATCACGCACACTTGCTTAAGCAAGATAGACATAATTGTCCTCAAGTGTCCGTTGCTAACCAAAGATCTTAACAATGAAGTTACCTCATATAAACCCTTTTTAACTTCTTAGGTAAGCCCAATAAAAACGTCACCAAGTCCCCCAACCGACCAATCCCAATTATAGGCCAAAATGTCTTGGCAGCGTGCATAGTATATCAACTTTGCATGCTACAGTGCCTCACGAATTAGAAGCTCTAAATCGTACTCAGCAGTGGACATAATCTAGAATTATGATGAGAGTATTCTAAGAATACCCAAAAGCCTAAAGGTTTCCTAAACCTCCCCTTAAACTATGATATACAAAGTTGCAAAATAAAAATTATGCGACAAAAATTTATGTCAAGATAGGAATGTAAAAATTCCAACCATCATACATAAACTTTAACACATTCCTTATAAGCTCCAAAGATCCATAAGCAACTCTGTATCTAAATGCCCAATGCTCATAATGTCTGCGTGATTAGATCAAAAACCACAAAACTAACATATTGTTGTCAGCGGCCATTTTAACACTTGTCAGCGTTTAAATAACCTTTGTCAGCGTTAGAAAAATAAAGTGGAAAATCTAATTCTTTACAAAGACTATAACAGTACACATCCTGTACAAACTATACATTGATTTCAAAAACACATTTAGGTGAGATTGATCATTCCAATACTTGTTACCAAGTACTAGAACCTCCCAACATCAAAAGGTTTAGTTAAAAGATCAGCCACATTTTCCTCTGTGTCTACCCTATCTGGATGTATTAGACCTTTTTCAAAATAATCTCTTATAAAATGATGCCTAATTTCTATGTGTTTTGTTTTAGAATGATGTACAGGATTTTTAATGATGCATAATGTACTGTTGTTATCTACAAATATCTTGGTATGCATAAAATTATACCCATAATCCAACAGTTGGTTTTGTATCCATAGAACTTGTCCACAACAAGCAGCTGCAACAACATATTATGCTTCAGTTGTAGAGTTGGCCATACTGTTTCTTTCTTGCATTGCCAAGATATCAGTCTACTCCCAAGGAATTGGCATCCACCAGTTGTGGATTTTCTATCAAACTTATCACCTCCATAGTCACTGTCTTAATAGCCAATGAGCTCCAATGGAGAATCTTTAGGATACCATAATCACAAGGTGGGATAGAACCTAAGGTATCTAAAAATCCTTTTGACAACATGAAGATGACACTCTTTGGGTCACTTGATGGCGTGCACATGCACACACATCAAACATGATGTCAGGTCTAGAGACTGTAAGATACATTAATGAACCAATCATAGATCTATAATGCCTGACATCCACATCTTTTCTATCTCCAGTCTTTCCCTAAGGGTGTTCCCTATCCATGGGTGTGCTAGCCTATTTTTCATGTGGAGAAAAACCAAACTTCTTCAAGATCTCAGCTACATACTTGTCTTAGAGATAAAGATACCATCTTCTTTTTGTTATACTTGTAGACCTAGAAAGAAGTTCATCTCTCTTGTTGCACTCATCTTGAATTTGTCTGTCATGAGGTTGGAAAAGTGATGAGACTGCAATTATGCATAGTCTCATCGTCCAAATCAAGCTTAAAACGCTTAAAATATCATCAAAATACCCTATGTGTTTGTCGTTGTTCATTGTGTATTTTAGATAAAAATATCATGAAATCAACAAAAGATCACAAGAATCAAGCAAAAACGAACACGGGAAACGGAACCGCTCAAAGAACCAGACCCGAATCATGAATTTCCTTTGAAGTCCTTGAAGTTTGGAGATTTGGCAAGATTGGTCCCTCTACTTTTGAAGAGTTGGCATTTTATACCCTTGTAAAACTCAAAAATTATAAAAGGGTCCCTAAAATAACAAGAATTTACATTTATGGTCCTTGAAGAATGCAAATATTGCATGAAATTCCCTTGGAACAATTATGATAGAACTTGTATGGCAAAAGTGTAAAACTACAAAGTTTATTAACAAAGGGTTTAATACTTTTGGCTGTTTAAAAGTTAACTGAACAAAGAATGAAATATGGGGGACTAAAAGGGTCAGACAGCCAAACATCACCACACCAATCAACTCCCAACACGTCACCCCCAACCAATAACCACTCACCACCTCACACACACCCCTCCACATCAGATTCCACCCACATTTTTATACCATATTTATTATTAAATCTGTTTTGGTGGTAAACTCGTTTTTTAAAAGTTAAACCACCCTTAAAAAATTAAATCCCCCTACTAAACAAACTCATCCCAAGAACCCTAGAACCTAATTCCACCAAATCAAAGGGTTTAATCCCCTAAACCTCCAGTATGGTAATTAACCCAACTCTCATCAAAACCCACTCCTAAAAACACGAACCCGTGACCTCCAAGTGGATCCCCCATGTTCCCCTGCTGCACTTAAAATGGCAAAATCAGCATCTTTCAGAAGAATCAACGACCAAGGCATTTTCCTTGGTCCCAAAGGATGAGATGGACGATTAAGATCAAAACAAGGCCAGCTGTGATCACATGGGCTCTTCTTTGACCAAAAATTTTCAAACTCCTTCAAGGGCAAAATCGGATTTTAATGTAACTAGGGTTTATCATTCTAGAATATTCAGTAATGTAGTATATAAAGGGTGCATGTACCCTTTATTTCCCTTTGTTCCAGTTTTATTGTAAATTTTTTTATTATTAATGACAATTAAAGTTTAAGTTTTATGCAATAAACTGAGTTCCATTTTATATCTTGCATTAGTGTAATCATTAATCCTTTTCATTGCAAAAGTCTATTATTGTTTCATCAAGAAAAACAGGTTTGGGTGAGAGGAAACTTAATCCTAAAACTGTTTTCTTGTGGTAATTATAGAGGCATATAAGCTTATTTGTTTGACAAACAAATAAGTTTATAAAGCTTGTATAAGCTCCTGCTTTAAGTTTCTTTCAGTTTTAAAAGCATTTGGTTTAAAAAGTTTTATGGTTCAAAGATTTTTCCAAAAAATCTTCTTTTTTACTGATTCTCCTTACTGTTTGCATAAGCTTCCACCACAAGCCTGACAAGCTTGTGGTTTGAGCTTATCCAAGCTTGAAGTTTGTTCCTTGGTTTTGTTGTGTTGTGTAGGAAACAAAGAGACAACAAGACATACTCATTCTCATTTCATTTCATCACTTTCCCATCTTGAAGATATTGGTTCACCCTTGGGTCTTTCTTTAGATTCAAATCAACGGGTTTCTCTACTGTTTCACAAGCTCACATAAGCTCCCAAACCAACCTTTTGGAAGGCATCAGACTTGGTAAATTGGCTTGAACCCCATTAAGTCATTTGTTTGATTTTTATGTGAACTTTATGATTTTTGTAAGTAACTTGTTATATGTTAGTA
The DNA here is from genome assembly GCA_025667525.1 of Glebionis coronaria. Classification (NCBI taxonomy): domain Eukaryota; kingdom Viridiplantae; phylum Streptophyta; class Magnoliopsida; order Asterales; family Asteraceae; genus Glebionis; species Glebionis coronaria. Next base: position 818,685 of record JANFOE010000276.1, on the reverse strand, counting down.
GGTTTGTTCGTTTATGCTTAATTAAGTTCTATATGCATGTTAGAATAGGTAGTAATCAGTTTTAAGTTGTTTTTGCAAGTCTTGGTTTGAAAAAGTGTGTTTACTGAATTTTAAGGGGTGTTTGGGATAAGGATTTTAACTAATTTTGGTGACAAGAATTAGCTTAATTTTAGTTCAAACATTCTCCATTGGTTAGTATTAGGAGTGTCTGATACTTATTTTTTAGTTTGGTATGATAGAAACAAGATTGCATGCTAAATTTTGGTAAAAATAGGCTTTAAAATCAATAGGTCTATAACCAGTTCATTTTAGTGATTTGTGAGTCCTAATCTTGGATTTTGTTAGATAACTAGTTAATCTAGGTATTATTTCTGTTTACTTGTGTTTTGGAAGGGATTTGTGAGATTTATGGTGGTTTGAAATCCACCAAGTGACCAATTACATCAGCACTTTTTGCCCAGACCCTACACACCAATCACAGTGACTGTATTGTGCCATTTGTGTGTGCTTCTTGTGTGAAACTTTGTGTTTTTCTTGTTTTTCTAGACTCTCTACACTCCACTGAGTGTAGGGGTGCCATTGTTGCCAAGAAAAACTCACAAACGAGCTTTCCTAAACTCATAAAATGCCAAGATCTGTTAAGCAGTGGGAACTAAGGGTATCCACTGACAAGGCCAATTCTATCCACTGTCAGTTTGTTACTGTAGCAAGTTTTCATTTTCTTGTCACGTTTTTGTTCTTTTCAGCTTTTAATCTTGCTTATTTTTAGTTGAAATTGTGTTTTGGAGTAGTTTGTATCACCAGGGTTGCATTTAGTTAAAAAGAAAAGTACACAAAAAGATTTGTTCAAAAAGGACATGGCCAGGACTCAAACCTGCGCCACTCCTCTCACACACCTAAGCCTTAACCATCGCGCCCTTGGGTCTTTTAGTGACCAAGGTTGCTTTGGTTATTTACTTAAGGTGTTTTTGAATCTGGTTATTATCAATTCGAGTTTCAATAAGCAGATTCCAGCTTATTTGATAATCGTTTTTCCTTATTTTCATTTTTCCTGCATTCTTTATCAAATTTGGGACTTTTTAGTATAAAGTTTATATTTTTCACGTTATTTGTTTATTTTTATGATTATTTTAATACCTGGTTTTTAATTAATAGTTAAAAATAGTTAGTTTAAAAAATTTTAAAAATCATTTTTATGTTTTTAAAAGTATTTTTGAGGTTTACATTGAAAAAAGTTTCCGTTTTAACTAATTTTTGATTTTATTTAATTTTGCAGTTTTTTATTAAATTTAAAAATTATTATAAAATTATTAAAAAGTTTTTTGATAATTTGGTTTTCAATTTTGTTTGATTTATATTTTTCTTGATTTATGTTAAATTTTTGGTAATTTTTAGAAGACTTTTTAGTTTTGTCGATATTTACGATTTCACGTTTTTTACGTCGGAATAGTTTTTAGCGTACCTCATCTTTTATTTTGTCCTTTTCACAACTAAAAACGACACTAATCCAAACTTTGATTTTACATATTGGCACTCATAATCACACACCTCCTTCGAGAACGAACTTGGAATTTTCGTCTTCACGGTTTTCCTAAATCGTATCGATTAATACTTTCCGCCATATACTTTGTTTTTCCTAAAACAAGTATATAAAAACCTACATCAATTTTTGGCGCCGCTGCCGGGGAGGTGTTTTGAGTTGCCATTATTAGTATCGTGTTTGTGTGAGTAGTGCGTTTTTGCTTTTCAATTTTTGGAAAGCGTAAATATCGTACATACGTATTTTTGTTATTTTTCATTATTATATTATAGTATCCAAATAAATTGTGTTTAGTTTTCCTAAATTAAACACACAACAATCATTTACTATATTGTATATATCCCATTATCGTTTTCGTTTTTCTTGTGAATATATTACTATATTTTACTTACGTAGAACAATAAATATACAAGTACTCCAAAAGCGTGAAAACGCAACCTTGATTCGGGATTTCATCACTCGATCATTGTATTTGAATCTAAAGCAAAAGTTTAAAGGCAAAATAGATAAATATTTTTGTGAGGCTTAATTTTGATTAACACAAACTATAAGGTGGGTATAAGGCGGTTGTATTTCACGACCTAAAGGAAAAAGGCTCTTAAGTGCTTAGCGCCGCCTCGTTTCCTCCGCTTGTTTGTGCGTGTTTTGAGAAAGAGGGCTAATCGAGGGTTTGCTGCCCATGTATTATCTACGTATCATATATATTTGCTTGTTTTCAAGATTAAACCCTCTTGAACGTTTTGGTGTTCCACCAACATTCTAAAGTCATCGAAAGTGTTCACTCCACGTGATCGTTTTCATTCTTTGAGGCTTCTTTAATCGAGAAATAGATTCGAGGAGAGATTTGTAGATTTGATTCTACGTAATACACAAAAAATCCAAAAAAATTAAAAAATAATCAAAAACCAAAAAAATTGAAAAATCGAAAAGCCCCAAAAAGAATCTTCTTTGCTACCCCCCATTCTACGCTTAGTGCATGCACACTCGATCGAAGGATTATTCTAATTCTAGCGACGCTTCGAATCGACGCAATCATAATCGAAGGAATCGACGACGTAGACGAGAATTAGAAACAGACGTTCCTAATATCATTGTTGAAGAGACCGTAGAGGAGATGGCCGAAAATCGTTCGATGATGGAATCGCTCCAAGCGCCCACCGAGGGTTATGGAGACGCGATCGTAATTCCCGCTATCGAAGCGGAGAATTTTGAGATTAAGAGCGGAATGCTTTCGCTGATACAAGCTACGAAGTTTCGAGGTCGTGAAGCCGATAATCCTCACGACCATATTCGGAATTTTGATCGTCTTTTAGTCACGAGAAAGTTTAAGAATTTCGACACCGATGTCGTCAAGCTTATGCTTTTTCCGTACTCGCTCGATGGTTCCGCCAAGGATTGGTACGAGAAACAGCCACCTAATTCGATAATTACGTGGAAAGATCTCGTTTCCAAATTGGTTAATCTTTTTTTCCCACCTTCTAAGACGACGTTTTTCAAACACAAAATTACGAGATTTGAGCAAAAACCGAATGAATCTTTTAGAGACGCGTGGGATCGTTTTAAGAAATTGCTTAGGCAATGTCCTCACCATGGATTTTCCAAGTTGCACCAATTCGATACGTTTTACAACGGTCTTAGTTTTTAAGAACAAGATTCGTTGAATTCCGCCGCCGGTGGCAACTTTTTGTGTAAGACTCCAAAAGATGCATTGATGATTATCGAGAATCGATCTAAGGTTTACCAACTCCGAAACGCACCGAGTGTTGCCAATGTCCCCAATGTTAGTAGTTCTAATCGCTACATTGAGAGGGTTGATGCGAAATTCGACAAGCTAACGAATGTGTTTACTTCTTTTCTCGTCGAAATGCAAAAGAAAGACGCTCCCGCTACGGTGAAAGCGGTTGAGACATCGTGTACGTTTTGTGGTGGACCTCATAATTATTACGAGTGAGCGGCTACGGATCGCCAAACGTCAAATGTGAGTGCGTTAAATAACAATTTTTCTAGTCAAAATCAAAATAACGTCGGTCCATCACAACAAGGAAATTATAACCAAGGCAAAAAATTTTAATCAATACCGAAACAATTTTCAAGGAAATAATCAACAAGCATATTTTTCTAATCAAAATCAAGGTTATAATCAGGGTCGGAATTTGAATTGGCAAAACCGAGATAAAAACAACAATCAAGGAAACAATTTTTCAAGTGGGAATCAAAACAATTTTCAAAGAAGTAACAAAACCAAGGGAACTTTAATTCAAATTAAAATAGTTCATCAAACGATTTTCAAAATTACATGAAAACAAATGAAGTTAATATGAGACGATTAGAGGGAGAAATTGGTACTTTGAAAAACGATTTTTCTAATACTTTGAAACTTTAAAACACGAAGATTGAGCAAGGACAAATTGACATAAAATAGATGTTTCTGGCTATTATGAACAAAGCCTCGGGTGCTTCATCGAGTTCATTACCTAGTGACACCGTTGCAAATCCGAAGGAACAATGTAAAGCCGCCTCGTCTCGTGGAAAAAGTCGTGTGATTACCCCTACCCTTGATGGATTTTGTGTTGTTCCTTCTTCTAAATCCTCAACTTCTAAGACGTCTTATTGTTCAAAAGTCGATGCGATGAACGTGACGACCAAGGAAAGGAGTACACACCCTCGTGTACCTCAAATTCTATCCACGGTTCAAAAAGAGAGTTTTATCGACCTTACCAAAGTAACCCTTGAAGAAACTTGTGCATCGATCCTCCTTAAAAAACCCAAAAGGCATATGCCGAGAAAGGAAGAGGATCCGGGCCAATTTCTACTACCTTGTAATTTTTCCGAGATTGAGGGATGTTTAGCCCTTGCCGATTTAGGTTCTAGCATTAATCTCATGCCTCATTCTCTTTGGAAATTGATGAGATTTCCTTCACTTACCCCCACGAACATGACTATCGAGCTTGCAAATTGTATACCACTTATACTAATTGGAATAGCCGAGGATGTCTATGTCAAAGTAGGAAAGTTTTTTTTTCCCGCGGATTTCGTCATATCCTATTACGAGTGTGACCTTAAATGTCCCATTATTTTAGGCCGACCATTTTTATCGACGTCTCGAACCATAATCAACGTTCACGAGGGGAGACTTACTATGAGATATGGGGAGGACAAAATGGACTTTTTCACGAGTAAATCCCATGTGTCTTATGATCATGAAAAAACCAAGGTTTCAAAACCTAATGTTTCTAAACCTAATGATTTCAAAATGTTCACTTTAACGGAAAGTATGAGGCTTAATGCATGTTTTGAAAAAATTAAGAAAAACGGTTTTAAAGATGATGATTTTAATGATAAAGAATACGTGTAACTAATTCAAAAGGGTATGTGTAAATTTATGAATGAAAAATCACTCTGGGATGTATTCGACGAAACAAGTGAGCGACCAATTCCCAAGGGCGACGTTAGTGCCATCACGACAAAGACCAAAATGGACTCGTCTTCACCACCTTCGAAGGACCACGTCTTTGAGGCTTCAACTTCTAACTCCATCGAAGTGCCTCCTTTTCCTAGCCCAACACCCATTGAGGCTAAAGGTTTTATCGACATCGATCCTCTCGTCCTTGAAAAGTCACTTAAGCATAGTCATTAGACTAGTAAGACCATGGTTGTGAGTGCTCACATCGACTCTTTCTTTGATGATCACAATGGCCATTTTGCCGAGATTGATCACGTTCTTCGAAATCCACATGCCATTTTGAGGATTCTCCCAAAAGACCTCTTCACAAGTGAAGTACGATGATTACGAGTTTGATCCCGAGATTGAGGAAATCATTGAACGAGAGCTAGATCTTTTGCCTCCACTTCCACCTACAAGTGAGGTCGATCTTTCCAAAATCGAGGATGAACTAAATGAGTTAGAACGTCTTATTTTCAATAACGAACCAACTCATGTGACCAAAAATCCAATTCTCGAGTAGTTACTATAACACCCCCAACAAATGCTATGCGCAGCGGAACTACAACATTTGGGTGCTACGTAGTTATCATCACACATAAGCTATATTAAACGACTCAAAGAGACGTAAAAGTTTAAATATAAATTAAAGATTGATTAAAACATCAAAGTCTACCGTTTTCCAAATCCCAAAAATGATACAAAACAGAGTTACGTTTAGGTCCCCACTGAATCTCAACACAAAAGTACATTTTCGTTCACCTGACATAATATAAACTATTTAAGTGCTAAAAGGGAGGAAAAACAAATTAGACCGCCTAGCCACAACAACTTCCATCCTCGCATGCTCCGCTGCTATCAATCTTGGTTACCTGAAACACATGCTTATAACCGTCAACACAAAGGTTGAGCGAATCTATAGGTTTATCAAATCATAAGTTGAACATAAGTATTAAAACCAATCATGACCATTCAATAGCATTGTCGTACTCACAATCTATTATTCAAGGATATTATCTTAGCAATAGCTAATAATTGTGTTTAAGCTCGTGACACTAATCCGTTAACTCAATCACCCGCGTACATTTACCGGCATGATTAAGATTAAACCAGTGCCCCTTCTAAAGGCATCAGTTGCAATTATACCTTATTTCTTATCACAAGTTATCCGTCCGCAGAGGGTACTCAACGTACTAGATCTCGTCTCGGATAGGGTCGTCAACCCCATAGTACTATCAATTGTATAAGCGGATATCTCCAACCCACACAAGGGCAAGACAATAGTTAATAGTTCACGAATTTAGGGACTTTTACAACTAGGTACTCAACACAATTCAAGGCAACATTCGGGTCCAACAATCATTCATGACTTATGTTCTTTTCATTTAAATAGCATGCATCCCCCTCGTGGGTAAAAACGTTTGATATAAGTAAAGAGCGAGGCTATAGACTCACCTTGCGTAGTAGTAGTGGTTCTAGCGAACACGTAACGAGAAATGTCACCGACGACGTGGATGCCCGGGAAAATCTAACACTTGACCTAAAAATCAAGGTACGAAAACCAAATCAATACTCCGCGTACATTATTGTACTAAACACACGCATATGCAAACACACTCAATGCTTATGAAAACTCACACCAAAAACCAAACAAGTAGTTGTTACTAGACTTCTACCATTTATCTACGTAATTAAAGTTGATTTCCATTTTATAAATTTGTCGGTACTTACCAAAAGTACGGGCTGTTTTCTACGACTTAAGCACTTGTATAAAATTCAAGAAAATTCACAAAAATACCTCATGACCTTTATAAAAACCATATTTATTCCCATAAAAAGTTTTCACTTCTATGACTCGTTACACATCACATTTCTAAACATACATTTTTAGGACTGATTTTGCACGTTGACCATGTTGGACTTGGTTGACCCATTTAAAATACATCATTGACCAATCCGACACCTAAGTCTAAAAATAGACTCACAAATCCAGATTTGAAACCAAAAATTAACTTTAAATCATTTACTAAACTCTATCTATGGTCCCCGGGATTTGACCCAAAACCAAACACAAATTCGGATTGTGTTGGTTCTCATCTCCCGGTACACGTATTTTCAAAATAACATAACTTTTGACTCGTTTGGAGTCGTAAGCTCTACTTTATACCGAAACGAAGATAAGACAAAGCTCTACAACTACATCCTATGTTCATGACCTGTTTTCAAAATTAAACCCACGAAAATAAGCCCTAAACAGTCTGGTCTAAAATCACCCTTCCAAAATCATTTCAAAACTTGTTTCCAATCCATTCTAACGACACCTAGCCCTAACTTAACCACTCATGACCATTCCTAAACACCATAATCAGTCCCTAACACCTAGGATATCAAATCCACTCTAAAACCCATTTACCAAATCAAGCATGCAACATGTTTAACTCATTCAAACACACCTAAAATATCAATCTAAACACAAACCCACAAGCAAAATCATCAAACACCATGAACCCATCAAACACCCCCACATTTTCGTGGGTTTTGGGGGCTGTAGAACACCAACATCATAAACCCCATCTTGTTTTATAGATTAATTAACATTACCCAATCACCAATTAAACAAATTAATGATTTAATTACATCAAAACACATTTTTGAAAAATCTTTGATTCTTGGAAAAATCAAGTTGTTGCATGTTTGATTTTAATTGATAGAGTGACTTACAATGATGAAATAGGAGGTGGTATTTGATTAGATTTTTGTAAAACCAAAAAAAAATGGATGTGGTGGTGGTGTTTGTGGTGGCCGACGGCCAAAGAAGAAAAAGGGAGGAAGAGGAGAAATTTTTTATGTGTTTTTTGTGATTTATGTTTTCCTTCCTTACATTTTGTAAAAATTAGAGGGGCCTTTGGTGCAATTTGGCTAATCTTTTGGCCTTAGTGGCAAATCTACTTTTTAAAGAGTGGGATTATGACTAGTAGTCGGTTTTAAAAATTTACGGAAGTCAGGGGTCGTCCCGAACACTCAAAAATACTTTTAAATGGTTCAAACGCACACAAAACGAACATACACATGGTTCTGACTCGACTTAACACGTAATAAAAATAAAATCTCGAAAAACTCAAATATCGATGAATCGATACCAAAAGATAAATTTTGGGTATCCGTCGGTATCGTAGTCGTCATCGGTTCTTCTTAAATCGTCAAATGTTAAAATTACGACCGTAAACGCTGGTTTCAACTTAAACCGTCAAATATATAACAAACGAAATTTTTTAAAAATTTCAAAAATATTCGTAAAATAGGATTAAATAAATGACGTTGGGCTCGGGATATCACATCCACAAGTGAGCCACAACTTAAGAGAGATGCTCATACTGAACAACTCTTTAGACAATAACTTAGCATCATATGGCACATTCCCGGGTATTACATCCTCCCCTCCTTAAGGGAGCGACGTCCCGACGCTCTCCGCTTCTTATTTTCTCATTCCGTACTACTAGAAAGATGAGGTTACTTTTTCTTAAAGGGGTCTTCACGTTCTGATGTGGACTTCGGTTCACGTTTCAGGTTCCATCACACCTTCACCATGAGTATTATACCTTGCTTCAATCTCTTAACATCTCGATCCTTGATCTCCACTTCAATTTCCCAAATTCTTCCTACGGTTATCAACCCATCTCTTCTCACAGCTTCTCGTGGTCAACTAGTGATTCTAAATCTACACCATCTCTTCCGTAGTCTCTCAAATCATTTCAAATCCATCCAACTGACTTTTTCCTACTTCATTCTATCCAACTGGCGATCTGCATATTCATTAACGTAATTCTTTAAAGGTTACAGCTTCAATGCCATCATGGTAAATGTCGTTGTACAAAGATACTACCAAAGCGAGTGTCGCTCTCAACAACTACCAAAATTAATCACACACGCTCGGAGCATGTCTTCCAACGTTCGAATCGTCCTTTCACATGGTTCATCGCCTCATGAATATAAAAATCATAAAGAAAAATCACACTGGTCAGACATAACACCAATGAAAACGTACAGAATATACGATGCGAAGTTATTAATACTAGTCGTACAAAATCACCTTATTGCAATATTACATACATACAAACCTATTTCGTCAAAAAGAACAAATTCATCGATACGGGAAATCATTCGGCGTATACATAACTCTCTCGAAATCATCACAATCCAATCAAATACAAAAGTCATTATGTAGCACAAACAACCACATTATGACATGTTTGCAACATAACCAAACCATGCCAAGCCGATCAGTTTAATCAAGTTAACACATGCTTGCTAATCAGCCAAGCCATGATAAAATAAGAAATATTGATAGGATACCGGATGAGTCCAGTCAAAAGAAGATTGCAAGTTAAAGAAAGTTCACAAGCTTGCTAGCTATGAATGCATATCCATAAAGAAAGAAAATACTTACATGTTTCATCGTAGGGTGCTCACACATGGATCCATACCAAAACAATAATATATATTACAAGAACACCATCTCACTTTCGTCCCAAACGTGGTCAAAATCTCAATAAGCATCACCGTTCACAATTAAAAATAAAAAGAAATATATTACATGGCACATGTGTTCTCCATGATCGGACTTTTTTGGACAATGTCGTCTCAAGTTCTCACAACTTACGAGCACTCGACTAGATCACTTACCGCATAAATACATAAAAGGCAAGGGTTTACCACAAAAACATCAACTATGGCTATCTATCGTTTAACCATAGATGATCAAAGAAAATCGAGTCAAGATAAGAGGATTCCTTACTTTGAATACACGAAGGCGGCAAATGGAATTGTCTTCCAACTACCGATGCACAGTTGGTAAACTTCAACAGTTTATCGCGTTTCGTTTGACATATCAAAAGAACAAGAAAAGAAAACAAATAAAGTACGATACGGTTGATGTAGGAGAAGTCTTCGTCATTTCCCTCAGAGTTATTCGAACTCGGATTCCCTCTATTTCGACATTTTTCTATTTTTGTTAAAATTCCTTCTCAGTGTCGGTACGAGTCCCTTTGGTATTTCATCAACACCCTAGTGATTTCGATAAAATTCGCATGTTACATTCAACACATAAAAACATTTTCCATAATTTCTCGGTCACGGTGACTTACTAAGTCAACGCCAAACAAAAAGAAAAGATTTCAAGGAATACAAGAAAATTCAAAATTTTCTTTAGGAATCAAAGAGAATACGATTACTTGTATAAGGATCCACCATTTTTAAAACGTTCTCATCCAAACATTTATCAAAAACACTACCGGTTTTAAAGATGACCAATTGATTTGAAACTACATTGTGCTTCCTAAACTATGCATAATTAGCTAGATCATGCATACTTAAGGACCAAGCAACGACAACCAACAAAATAGGACTCTTTCCTAATTATGCATAGTTAGCTAAGCTGTGCATAATTGAGGATCGAGTGAACACACAAACGTTACTATTACACACCAAACAAGACTATGAAGGTTTTCGACCTAGTCTTCAAAATAATTAAATCGTTTGAAATGAAATTTGAAATGGGAAAAATATTGCTACCATCGTTTTAAGGAACACATCAACCATTTTTCGTCCACTTTGGAAACATATTTTTTCTTTGCCCTTTTTATGAGAGAAAATAAATAAATAATTAAATAAATAAATAGACACCATTTACATTTGGTTCAACGAACCATTTGACACACTCATACATATTTTCAAAATAGACTATTCACAAAATAACGGTAAGGTGGTTCAAGATTAAAGATCATTGCAAACACAACAAGTAATAAAATCAAAAATCAATTAGATCGAACGAGGTAACCGAGCAATATAATTGCCAACTAAAATTAACTACATTAGAAATGAAAATACTTCAAATATATGACAAGAGTTTCGAGATAACAACAACAATCTTAGGTACATTGAGGGGACATCGAACATCATCACAAGCGCCAAAAATAGAACAACGATCATGATTCCCACCGTCTCGAGTTGCACACACATTCCACCAAGCGTATACGGGGAGAGGAGAAGAATCACCTGGTCGAATAGAAGCCATTTCACCAGGGAGATCGAGTTCTTTCACCTCTACAAGTCGGTAAAGCGGCTTCGCCTCCTCGCTTTTGTTCAATTATAAATAAATAACCACTTTAATGAAGATTTATAGCATCATTCAAGTAAATACAAAAATTTTAGGTTCCATTAACCAAAAGGAGAAAAGTTACGGCGTCCATGAACATGACAAAAATACATCGGGTGACATACCCTTATTATCATGTAATCGTGAAGTAGCAATTCAAAATAAATAATGGTCTCGTGCCATTGACAATATTAAGATGAACAATCCCATTACTACTCAAGTTCAGATATAGACTCGCAAAATCAAAGAAGGGATGTCGTACGATCGAACTATCGTGACTCAAAACATTATACATACATCTTTATAAAATATTATACAAGTAGGCGTGTGTTGGGTAATCCATTTTCGTTTTCCAATTAATGTTACCTTGTACCTTGTAAAAGCGAGCATTTACACATTTTTAATTTGTGTTACACCATTAAAGAATTTATACCTTTCATTTTTCAACTTTACAAAGTTTTCATTTCTGGAAAAATTTCAATCTCTAGGAAATTATTAACATTAGCAGATGCGGTGACTCGTTCATCATAATCGATAAAATCATTTGGTTTGAAAATCTCAATATTTGTATTAAAATCTCATTAATATCTATAGCTTAAGTACCAAAAACGTACATAGTAAGAATTTTCAAAGTTTTACGTTATTATTATTACGGCTTACCTTATCACATATATACACGTATCCATCATGACTCAAACTAGTCCAATTAACTCTTAAAATCAAATTTTGACTTTTATTATACATAAGTCTTCCTTAAAACTGTTTTGTTAAATCATATTCGCGCAATTCGACTCAAATGATAAAGAGGTTTCACGTGGTATTATATCGGATAAATTACGGATTTTAGTCGACACTTAAATCTCGATGATAATAATAATAATAATAAATAATTAAGAAGCTTATTTCAATAATTCTAAAATATAGAAAATTCAACTTTTAATCCTTAGCCCGTTATCAAACGGTTTTTAAAATTAACACATCTCGCAGTAGAGTAAAATGACGTTCCATCAATATTTAATAATTTGTTTCAAGCATTATAATTTCTTACTTAAAGTGTATCTCTCGATTTTATCCCAGTTTAATCATTACAACAAGTGACGAGTTCTAGTTTATACCAATGCATACGTAAACATAACCTTATGTTTAAAATAAAACAAATTTTACAAAGTTTTTAGCTCCAAAATACATGACCAATTCTTCTACTCATGTTTTATATTACAAAATACGCCAAAAGTTTGCTACATTGACCCGAAAATTAATTCATACTAAATCCAAAGTTACGTATACTCAACAATCATATCGTAAATTTTATTATAAACTCCTTTTTCAAATTATATTAAACAAATTCTTGACAAATCCATCACAAGCTTCTAGTATCAAAATATTAATATATGGAAACAAGGATTTTACGAGTAATATAAATTACTTATTATGATCTACCAACCAAGGTTAAAAGAAAAATAATTCACTTTATTCATTTATTCATTTATTCTCTACACATATTTTACTGGTTACAAGACACATTATAGGTCGATTTTTATTCAAAAGTTTCATTCACCATTTATTTAATATGTAGAACACTTTATGTTTAAATCATTCAATCAACAAAATTTAATGCTTATTTAACTCGCACAAATGTCGGACCTCGTCATGTATTCGAATTCAAAATAACGAAACAACAAAAACAAAATGAAATAAACGAAGCGAGAATATGTATGTCAACTAAGTGTTGTTATCGGCCTCAGATGAGTCTCGAAATTGTACACCACACAATAAACACAAACCAACCAAATTCCAAGTTATCGCGATTGATCCCAACGCTAGTCTATTTTAAAACACATCTTTAAATTTCAAGTAGGATGATAAAAATGATTAAATGGCGATAAGCCTCAACCACGTTTCATAATATATACACATGATTCGCCGCTACGATGTACGCATCGTTGATTATACTTCGGTTATGTTATAGTTACGCGAACTAACATATCAAACCCATAAGGAATAAAGGAAATACAGTAATATGTAAGTAAATGACGTTCCAAAAAGGAGATGTCCCAAAATGACACATCACGGGGCGATAACGACAATCGAGATCAATCTAGTCAATATACAATATGTTATGAAGAATTATTTATGTATCTAGAGTATCAAACGAGGTTCACACTCGGTTATTCGATCAATAAATTAATTATCAAGATTGATAATTAGCGGTGAGGCTGAATTCTCAACAAAACCGCATTGTAAAATGCACGATAATCACCCAAGGACCATTGCTTCGCGTGCAATGCCTTTAAATACAATAGTATATACATAACTATACATACAATCATTCCCACATACGCATAGGATCACAATACAGTGTTGCCATGTAATGCAATGTAGCCCGTATGCCAATTACATGCAACATATATGATAGTCGTATAAACGTTTGTAAATTACGATGATAAGTACTCAGCGTACACAACAATATATCTTAATATATATCATAGTATTTACTTACTAAATACTAGGGAATTCGTATCAGTTTGAGGGATACATCTAAAATCTAAAGCAATGCTAAAGAAATCTTACCGGAGCCATGCAGGATAGTTGTGTGCTTGGACAATTTCTTACGACACAAAAAGTTATAGTTTAGGATTTTTCAAAATGACCTAGTTCTCTATAACTCATGGCTCTGATTACCAATCTATAACACCCCCAACAAATGCTATGCGCAGCGGAACTACAACATTTGGGTGCTACGTAGTTATCATCACACATAAGCTATATTAAACGACTCAAAGAGACGTAAAAGTTTAAACATAAATTAAAGATTGATTAAAACATCAAAGTCTACCGTTTTCCAAATCCCAAAAATGATACAAAACAGAGTTGCGTTTAGGTCCCCACTGAATCTCATCCCAAAAGTACAGTTTCGTTCACCTGACATAATATAAACTATTTAAGTGCTAAAAGGGAGGAAAAACAAAGTAGACCGCCAAGCCACAACAACTTCCATCCTCGCATGCTCCGTTGCTATAAATCTTGGTTACCTGAAACACATGCTTAAAACCGTCAACACAAAGGTTGAGCGAATCTTTAGGTTTATCAAATCATAAGTTGAAGATAAGTATTAAAACCAATCATGACCATTCAATAGCATTGTCGTAATCACAATCTATTATTCAAGGATATTATCTTAGCAATAGCTAATAATTGTGTTTAAGCTCGTGACACTAATCCGTTAACTCAATCACCCGTGTACATTTACCGGCATGATTAAGATGAAACCAGTGCCCCTTCTAAAGGCATCAGTTGCAATTATACCTTATTTCTTATCACAAGTTATCCGTCGGCAGTGGGTACTCGACGTACTAGCTCTCGTCTCGGATAGGGTCGTCAACTCCATAGTACTATCAATTGTATAAGCGGATATCTCCAACCCACACAAGGGCAAGACAATAGTTAATAGTTCACGAATTTAGGGACTTTTACAAAAGGTACTCAACACAATTCAAGGCAACATTTGGGGTCCAACAATCATTCATGACTTATGTTCTTTTCATTTAAATAGCTTGCATCCCCCTCGCGGGTAAAAACGTTTGAAATAAGTAAAGAGCGAGGCTATAGACTCACCTTGCGTAGTAGTAGTAGTTCTAGCGAAGACGTAACGAGAAATGTCACTGAGGACGTGGATGCCCGGGAAAATCTAACACTTGACCTAAAAATCAAGGTACGAAATCCAAATCAATACCCCGCGTACATTATTGTACTAAACACACGCATATGCAAACACACTCAATGCTTATGAGAACTCACGCCAAAAACCAAACAAGTAGTTGTTACTAGACTTATACCATTTATCTACGTAATTAAAGTTGATTTCCATTTTATAAATTTGTCGGTACTTACCAAAAGTACGGGCTGTTTTCTACGACTTAAGAACTTGTATAAAATTCAAGAAAATTCACAAAAATACCTCATGACCTGTATAAAACCCATATTTATTCCCATAAAAAGTTTTTACTTCTATGACTCGTTACACATCACATTTCTAAACATACATTTTTAGGACTGATTTTGCACGTTGACCATGTTGGACTTGGTTGACCCATTTAAAATACATCATTGACCAATCCGACACCTAAGTCTAAAAATAGACTCACAAATGCAGGTTTGAAACCAAAAGTTAACTTTAAATCATTTACCAAACTCTATCTATGGTCCCCGGGATTTGACCCAAAACCAAACACAAATTCGGATAGTGTTGGTTCTCATCTCCCGGTACACGTATTTTCAAAATAACATAACTTTTGACTCGTTTGGAGTCGTAAGCTCTACTTTATACCAAAACGAAGCTAAGACAAAGCTCTACAACTACATCCTATATTCATGACCTATTTCCAAAATTAAACCCACGAAAATAAGCCCTAAACAGTCTGGTCTAAAATCACCCTTCCAAAATCATTTCAAAACTTGTTTCCAATCCATTCTAACGACACCTAGCCCTAACTTAACCACTCATGACCATTCCTAAACACCTTAATCAGTCCCTAACACCTAGGATATCAAATCCACTCTAAAACCCATTTACCAAATCAAGCATGCAACATGTTTAACTCATTCAAACACACCTAAAATATCAATCTAAACACAAACCCACAAGCAAAATCATCAAACACCATGAACCCACCAAACACCCCCACATTTTCGTGGGTTTTGGGGGCTGTAGAATACCAACATCATAAACCCCATCTTGTTTTATAGATTAATTAACATTACCCAATCACCAATTAAACAAATTAATGATTTAATTACATCAAAACACATTTTTGAAAAATCTTTGATTCTTGGAAAAATCAAGTTGTTGCATGTTTGATTTTAATGTATAGAATGACTTACAATGATGAAATAGGAGGTGGTATTTGATTATATTTTTGTAAAACAAAAAAAAATGGATGTGGAGGTGGTGTTTGTGGTGGCCGACGGCCAAAGAAGAAAAGGGGAGGAAGAGGAGAAATTTTTGATGTGTTTTTGTGATGTATGTTTTCCTTCCTTCCATTTTGTAAAATTAGAGGGGCCCCTGGTGCAATTTGGCTAATCTTTTGGCCTTAGTGACAAATCCACTTTTTAAAGAGCGTGATTATGACTAGTAGTCGGTTTTAAAAATTTACGGAAGTCGGGGGTCGTCCCGAAAACTCGAAAATACTTTTAAATGGTTCAAACGCACACAAAACGAATATACACATGGTTCCGACTCGACTTAACACGTAATAAAAATAAAATCTCAAAAAACTCAAATATCGATCAATCGATAACAAAAGATAAGTTTTGGGCATCCGTCGGTATCGTAGTCGTCATCGATTCTTCTTAAATCGTCAAATGTTAAAATTACGACCGTAAACGTTGGTTTCAACTTAAACCGTCAAATATATAACAAACGAAATTTCTTAAATATTTCAAAAATATTAGTGAAATAGGATATAAATAAATGACGTTGGGCTCGGGATATCACATCCACAAGTGAGCCACAACTTAAGAGAGATGCTCATACTGAACAACTCTTGAGACAATAACTTAGCATCCTATGGCACATTCCCGGGTATTACATCCTCCCCTCCTTAAGGGAGCGACGTCCCGGCGCTCTCCGCTTCTTATTTTCGCATTCCGTACTACTAGAAAGATGAGGTTACTTTTTCCTAAAGGGGTCTTCACGTTCCGATGTGGACTTCGGTTCACGTTTCGGGTTCCATCACACCTTCACCATGAGTATTATACCTTGCTTCAATCTCTTAACATCTCGATCCTTGATCTCCACTTCAATTTCCCAAATTCTTCCTACGGTTATCAACCCATCTCTTCTCACAGCTTCTCGTGGTCAACTAGTGATTCTAAATCTACACCATCTCTTCCGTAGTCTCTCAAATCATTTCAAATCCATCCAACTGACTTTTTCCTACTTCATTCTATCCAACTGGCGATCTGCATATTCATTAACGTAATTCTTTAAAGGTTACAGCTTCAATGCCATCATGGTAAATGTCGTTGTACAAAGATACTACCAAAGCGAGTGTCGCTCTCAACAACTACCAAAATTAATCACACACGCTCGGAGCATGTCTTCCAACGTTCGAATTGTCCTTTCACATGGTTCATCGCCTAATGAATATAAAAATCATAAAGAAAAATCACACTGGTCACACATAACACCAATGAAAACGTTCAGAATATACGATGCGAAGTTATTAATACTAGTCGTACAAAATCACCTTATTGCAATATTACATACATACAAACATATTTCGTCAAAAAGAACAAATTCATAGATACGGGAAATCATTCGGCGTATACATAACTCTCTCGAAATCATCACAATCCAATCAAATACAAAAGTCATTATGTAGCACAAACAACCACATTATGACATGTTTGCAACATAGCAAAACCATGCCAAGCCGATCAGTTTAATCAAGTTAACTCATGCTTGCTAATCAGCCAAGCCATGATAAAATAAGAAATATTGACAGGATACCGGATGAGTCCAGTCAAAAGAAGATTGCAAGTTAAAGAAAGTTCACAAGCTTGCTAGCTATGAATGCATATCCATAAAGAAAGAAAATACTTACATGTTTCATCGTAGGGTGCTCACACACGGATCCATACCAAAAAAAATAATATATATTACAAGAACACCATCTCACTTTCGTCCCAAACGTGGTCAAAATCTCAATAAGCATCACCGTTCACAATTAAAAACTAAAAAGAAATATATTACATGGCACATGTGTTCTCCATGATCGGACTTCTTTGGACAATGTCGTCTCAAGTTCTCACAACTTACGAGCACTCAACTAGATCACTTACCGCATAAATACATAAAAGGCAAGGGTTTACCACAAAAACATCAACTATGGCTATCTATCGTTTAACCATCGATGATCAAAGAAAATCGAGTCAAGCAAAGAGGATTCCTTACTTTGAATAAACGAAGGCGGCAAATGGAATTGTCTTCCAACTACCGATGCACAGTTGGTAAACTTCAACAGTTTATAGCGTTTCGTTTGACATATCAAAAGAACAAGAAAAGAAAACAAATAAAGTACGATACGGTTGATGTAGGAGAAGTCTTCGTCATTTCCCTAAGAGTTATTCGAACTCGGATTCCCTCTATTTCGACATTTTTCTATTTTTGTTAAAATTCCTTCTCAGTGTCGGTACGAGTCCCTTTGGTATTTCATCAACACCCTAGTGATTTCGATAAAATTCGCATGTTACATTCAACACATAAAAACATTTTCCATAATTTCTCGGTCACGGTGACTTACTAAGTCAACGCCAAACAAAAAGAAAAGATTTCAAGGAATACAAGAAAATTCAAAATTTTCTTTAGGAATCAAAGAGAGTACGATTACTTGTATAAGGATCCACCATTTTTAAAACGTTCTCATCCAAACATTTATAAAAAACACTACCGGTTTTAAAGATGACCAATTGATTTGAAACTACATTGCGCTTCCTAAACTATGCATAATTAGCTAGATCATGCATACTTAAGGACCAAGCAACGACAACCAACAAAATAGGACTCTTCCCTAATTATGCATAGTTAGCTAAGCTGTGCATAATTGAGGATCGAGTGAAGACACACACATTACTATTACACACCAAACAAGACTATGAAGGTTTTCGACCTAGTCTTCAAAATTATTAAATCGTTTGAAATGAAATTTGAAATGGGAAAAATATTGCTACCATCGTTTTAAGGAACACATCAACCATTTTCGTCCACTTTGGAAACATATTTTTGCTTTGCCCTTTTTATGAGAGAAAACAAATAAATAATTAAATAAATAAATAGACACCATTTACATTTGGTTCAACGAACCATTTGACACACTCATACATATTTTTAAAATAGACTATTCACAAAATAACGGTAAGGTGGTTCAAGATTAAAGATCATTGCAAGCACAACAAGTAATAAAATCAAAAATCAATGAGATCGAACGAGGTAACCGAGCAATATAATTGCCAACTAAAATTAACTACATTAGAAATGAAAATACTTCAAATATATGACAAGAGTTTCGAGAAAACAACAACAATCTTAGGTACATTGAGGGGACATCGAACATCATCACAAGCGCCAAAAATATAACAACGATCATGATTCCCACCGTCTCGAGTTGCACACACATTCCACCAAGCGTATACGGGGAGAGGAGAAGAATCACCTGGTCGAATAGAAGCCATTTCACCAGGGAGATCGAGTTCTTTCACCTCTACAAGTCGGTAAAGCGGCTTCGCCTCCTCGCTTTTGTTCAATTATAAATAAATAACCACTTTAATGAAGATTTATAGCATCATTCAAGTAAATACAAAAATTTTAGGTTCCATTAACCAAAAGGAGAAAAGTTACGGCGTCCATGAACATGACAAAAATACACCGGGTGACATACCCTTATTATCATGTAATCGTGAAGTAGCAATTCAAAATAAATAATGGTCTCATGCCATTGACAATATTAAGACGAACAATCCCATTACTACTCAAGTTCAGATATAGACTCGCAAAATCAAAGAAGGGATGTCGTACGATCGAACTATCGTGACTCAAAACATTATACATACATCTTTATAAAATATTATACAAGTAGGCGTGTGTTGGGTAATCCATTTTCGTTTTCCAATTAATGTTACCTTGTACCTTGTAAAAGCGAGCATTTACACATTTTTAATTTGTGTTACACCATTAAAGAATTTATACCTTTCATTTTTCAACTTTACAAAGTTTTCATTTCTGGAAAAATTTCAATCTCTAGGAAATTATTAACATTAGCAGATGCGGTGACTCGTTCATCATAATCGATAAAATCATTTGGTTTGAAAATCTCAATATTTGTATTAAAATCTCATTAATATCCATAGCTTAAGTACCAAAAACGTACATAGTAAGAATTTTCAAAGTTTTACGTTATTATTATTACGGCTTACCTTATCACATATATACACGTATCCATCATGACTCAAACTAGTCCAATTAACTCTTAAAATCAACTTTTGACTTTTTATTATACATAAGTCTTCCTTAAAACTGTTTTGTTAAATCATATTCGCGCAATTCGACTCAAATGATAAAGAGGTTTTACGTGGTATTATCTCGGATAAATTACGGATTTTAGTCGACACTTAAATCTCGATGATAATAATAATAATAATAAATAATTAAGAAGCTTATTTCAATAATTCTAAAATATAGAAAATTCAACTTTTAATCCTTAGCCCGTTATCAAACGGTTTTTAAAATTAACACATCTCGCAGTAGAGTAAAATGACGTTCCATCAATATTTAATAATTTGTTTCAAGCATTATAATTTCTTACTTAAAGTGTATCTCTTGATTTTATCCCAGTTTAATCATTACAACAAGTGACGAGTTCTAGTTTATACCAATGCATACGTAAACATAACCTTATGTTTAAAATAAAACAAATTTTACAAAGTTTTTAGCTCCAAAATACATGACCAATTCTTCTACTCATGTTTTATATTACAAGATACACCAAAAGTTTGCTACATTGACCCGAAAATTAATTCATACTAAATCCAAAGTTACGTATACTCAACAATCATATCGTAAATTTTATTATAAACTCCTTTTTCAAATTATATTAAACAAATTCTTGACAAATCCATCACAAGCTTCTAGTATCAAAATATTAATATATGGAAACAAGGATTTTACGAGTAATATAAATTACTTATTATGATCTACCAACCAAGGTTAAAAGAAAAATAATTCACTTTATTCATTTATTCTCTACACATATTTTACTGGTTACAAGACACATTATAGGTCGACTTTTATTCAAAAGTTTCATTCACCATTTATTTAATATGTAGAACACTTTATGTTTAAATCATTCAATCAACAAAATTTAATGCTTATTTAACTCGCACAAATGTCGGACCTCGTCATGTATTCAAATTCAAAATAACGAAACAACAAAAACAAAATGAAATAAACGAAGCAAGAATACGTATGTCAACTAAGTGTTGTTATCGGCCTCAGATGATTCTCGAAATTGTACACCACACAATAAACACAAACCAACCAAATTCCAAGTTATCGCGATTGATCACAACGCTAGTCTATTTTAAAACACATCTTTAAATTTCAAGTAGGATGATAAAAATGATTAAATGGCGATAAGCCTCAACCACGTTTCATAATATATACACATGATTCGCCGCTACGATGTACGCATCGTTGATTATACTTCGGTTATGTTATAGTTACGCGAACTAACATATCAAACCCATAAGGAATAAAGGAAATACAAGAATATGTAAGTAAATGACGTTCCAAAAAGGAGATGTCCCAAAATGACACATCACGGGGCGATAACGACAATCGAGATCAATCTAGTCAATATACAATATGTTACGAAGAATTATTTACGTATCTAGAGTATCAAAAGAGGTTCACACTCGGTTATTCGATCAATAAATTAATTATCAAGATTGATAATTAGCGGTGACGCTGAATTCTCAACAAAACCGCATTGTAAAATGCACGATAATCACCCAAGGACCATTGCTTAGCGTGCAATGCCTTTAAATACCATAGTATATACATACCTATACATACAATCATTCCCACATACGCATAGGATCTCAATACAGTGTTGCCATGTAATGCAATGTAGCTCGTATGCCAATTACATGCAACATATATGATAGTCGTATAAATGTTTGTAAATTACGATGATAAGTACTCAGCGTACACAACAATATATCTTAATATATATCATAGTATTTACTTACTAAATACTAGGGAATTCGTATCAGTTTGAGGGATACATCTAAAATCTAAAGCAATGCTAAAGAAATCTTACCGGAGCCATGCATGATAGTTGTGTGCTTGGACAATTTCTTACGACACCAAAAGTTATAGTTTAGGATTTTTCAAAATGACCTAGTTCTCTATAACTCATGGCTCTGATTACCAATCTATAACACCCCCAACAAATGCTATGCGCAACGGAACTACAACATTTGGGTGCTACGTAGTTATCATCACACATAAGCTATATTAAACGACTCAAAGAGACGTAAAAGTTTAAACATAAATTAAAAATTGATTAAAACATCAAAGTCTACCGTTTTCCAAATCCCAATAATGATACAAAACAGAGTTGCGTTTAGGTCCCCACTGAATCTCAACCCAAAAGTACAGTTTCGTTCACCTGACATAATATAAACTATTTAAGTGCTAAAAGGGAGGAAAAACAAAGTAGACCGCCAAGCCACAACAACTTCCATCCTCGCATGCTCCGTTGCTATAAATCTTGGTTACCTGAAACACATGCTTAAAACCGTCAACACAAAGGTTGCGAATCTTTAGGTTTATCAAATCATAAGTTGAAGATAAGTATTAAAACCAATCATGACCATTCAATAGCATTGTCGTAATCACAATATATTATTCAAGGATATTATCTTAGCAATAGCTAATAATTGTGTTTAAGCTCGTGACACTAATCCGTTAACTCAATCACCCGTGTACATTTACCGGCATGATTAAGATGAAACCATTGCCCCTTCTAAAGGCATCAGTTGCAATTATACCTTATTTCTTATCACAAGTTATCCGTCGGCAGAGGGTACTCGACGTACTAGCTCTCGTATCGGATATGGTCGTCAACCCCATAGTACTATCAATTGTATAAGAGGATATCTCCAACCCACACAAGGGCAAGACAATAGTTAATAGTTCACGAATTTAGGGACTTTTACAACTAGGTACTCAACACAATTCAAGGCAACATTTGGGGTCCAACAATCATTCATGACTTATGTTCTTTTCATTTAAATAGCTTGCATCCCCCTCGCGGGTAAAAACGTTTGAAATAAGTAAAGAGCGAGGCTATAGACTCACCTTGCGTAGTAGTAGTAGTTCTAGAGAAGACGTAACGAGAAATGTCACTGAGGACGTGGATGCCCGGGAAAATCTAACACTTGACCTAAAAATCAAGGTACGAAATCCAAATCAATACCCCGCGTACATTATTGTACTAAACACACGCATATGCAAACACACTCAATGCTTATGAGAACTCACGCCAAAAACCAAACAAGTAGTTGTTACTAGACTTATACCATTTATCTACGTAATTAAAGTTGATTTCCATTTTATAAATTTGCCGGTACTTACCAAAAGTACGGGCTGTTTTCTACGACTTAAGAACTTGTATAAAATTCAAGAAAATTCACAAAAATACCTCATGACCTGTATAAAACCCATATTTATTCCCATAAAAAGTTTTCACTTCTATGACTCGTTACACATCACATTTCTAAACATACATTTTTAGGACTGATTTCGCACGTTGACCATGTTGGACTTGGTTGACCCATTTAAAATACATCATTGACCAATCCGACACCTAAGTCTAAAAATAGACTCACAAATTCAGGTTTGAAACCAAAAATTAACTTTAAATCATTTACCAAACTCTATCTATGGTCCCCGGGATTTGACCCAAAACCAAACACAAATTCGGATAGTGTTGGTTCTCATCTCCCGGTACACGTATTTTCAAAATAACATAACTTTTGACTCGTTTGGAGTCGTAAGCTCTACTTTATACCGAAACGAAGCTAAGACAAAGCTCTACAACTACATCCTATGTTCATGACCTGTTTCCAAAATTAAACCCACGAAAATAAGCCCTAAACAGTCTGGTCTAAAATCACCCTTCCAAAATCATTTCAAAACTTGTTTCCAATCCATTCTAACGACACCTAGCCCTAACTTAACCACTCATGACCATTCCTAAACACCTTAATCAGTCCCTAACACCTAGGATATCAAATCCACTCTAAAACCCATTTACCAAATCAAGCATGCAACATGTTTAACTCATTCAAACACACCTAAAATATCAATCTAAACACAAACCCACAAGCAAAATCATCAAACACCATGAACCCACCAAACACCCCCACATTTTCGTGTGTTTTGGGGACTGTAGAACACCAACATCATAAACCCCATCTTGTTTTATAGATTAATTAACATTACCCAATCACCAATTAAACAAATTAATGATTTAATTACATCAAAACACATTTTTGAAAAATCTTTGATTCTTGGAAAAATCAAGTTGTTGCATGTTTGATTTTAATTGATAGAATGACTTACAATGATGAAATATGAGGTGGTATTTGATTAGATTTTTGTAAAACGAAAAAAAATGGATGTGGTGGTGGTGTTTGTGGTGGCCGACGGCCAAAGAAGAAAAAGGGAGGAAGAGGAGAAATTTTTGATGTGTTTTTGTGATGTATGTTTTCCTTCCTTCCATTTTGTAAAATTAGAGGGGCCCCTGGTGCAATTTGGCTAATCTTTTGGCCTTAGTGACAAATCCACTTTTTAAAGAGCGGGATTATGACTAGTAGTCGGTTTTAAAAATTTACGGAAGTCGGGGGTCGTCCCGAACACTCGAAAATACTTTTAAATGGTTCAAACGCACACAAAACGAATATACACATGGTTCCGACTCAACTTAACACGTAATAAAAATAAAATCTCAAAAAACTCAAATATCGATCAATCGATAACAAAAGATAAGTTTTGGGCATCCGTCGGTATCGTAGTCGTCATCGGTTCTTCTTAAATCGTCAAATGTTAAAATTACGACCGTAAACGTTGGTTTCAACTTAAACCGTCAAATATATAGCAAACGAAATTTCTTAAATATTTCAAAAATATTCGTGAAATAGGATTAAATAAATGATGTTGGGCTCGGGATATCACATCCACAAGTGAGCCACAACTTAAGAGAGATGCTCATACTGAACAACTCTTGAGACAATAACTTAGCATCATATGGCACATTCCCGGGTATTACAGTTACCTAATCAACACTCCTCAAATGAGAATTACGTTTACCACATTCGTGAGGATTTAACTTATCAACAATCCCCACAAATGAATGATGGTTTCGTGCTTGATCGTGATCTTTTCGAGAGAGTTTCTAAGATACTCAAGGAGAGGAATGACAAACCCTTGTCTGACAAGCCTATCTTTGATGAAGAAATCAATGATATCGACGTTCATGAGGATGACGAGTATGTAGACCCCGAGGGGGCGGTGTTCTTTATTGATCGACGTTTTGAGAACTTATATAATCCACCACCCCCTCCCACCAATGACTTAAATGTGAGGATTTTTAGCGCGACTAATTTTGAATTTGACACGCCAAATATTTTTGACATTATCAAATTGGGTTTTCATAAAGATTTTTTAAACGATGAAAAAGGGAAAGATTTTAAAAATGTTTTAAAATATTTTTCTACATGTTTAACTCCGTCATCACATTGTTTTATGAGTGCTACCACCTCGTCTACTCCTTTTGACGATGGCGTGTGTGGATCTAGTGTAGGGGAAGCCCCTTATGTTCCCTCACGTTTTTGCACTGAGGACGAGATTTACGATCCCATAATTGCTTGTAAAGGGAAATCTCGGTCTTCCACCGATGCAATAAATAGAAAAAATATTTATTTGCTTGGTGTTTGTCTACCTCGAGTAGCTCATTGTTTTATTGACTTACCCATTGCCCCAACTTTCTACTTCTCATCTATTTTCTTCTACCCCTTTGGGGTTCTAGTTCATGTTGGAGTCACATTGTTTCGTCTTTCATCCGAAAACGAGGACGCTATCTTTGACCCCGGTATACGTTTATCGGGTTTTTAAAGTACTCCACGTAATTTTGGACATTGTTTATCATGTAAGCTCCACCAAAAATGACCAAACCATGATTATCCCTAAATGATCACATTTATGGGGATTCGAGTCAAGCTTTTGACTTAGTTATCAAAAACAAGTTGCCTCGTGGGGATTCTCATGCTTATCCTTGTATATATTATTGATAGGTGTGTAAACACCCATCCTTTTTACCACTTAACTACAATAATAACCAAGCCAAAACGTGCATTTTATGTCGTAAATGTCGGAATTATGTGTGGTTTGTGTTTTTGTTGTGATTTAGGACGAAATTGTGAAAAGGGGCGAAAACACGGGCATTCACGGGCTTTTATCGAACAAAAAGACAAAAGACGAAGTCAAGAAATCAAGAGTGCAAAAAGAACGGAAGTCCAAGACCAATTCTGAAGATTTATCGAAGAAAAGGTCAAAAGACGGAAGTTTACTAAAAGCCGAAGAACTCAAGTCTAATTTATGAAGAAATTACAAGACGAGAGTAGACATCCCGAGACAAAGTCGTTAAAGTCAAAGAATTAAGAAGATTAAGGACTTAATGATGCAATTAAAGAAAGAAGAAAGAGGGGAGGAAGCTTCCTAAGCACCTCCCTAATCCTCCTATAAATAGATCAGATTTCATTTCATTTTCTCTTGTTGGCTAAGTGTGACAATTAGTCTTCCACCATTTTAATTACTTGTCATTTAAATACATGTCATTTACTTAATTGTCTTGCACCTTAAATACCTTTAATTTCAAGTAAGTTTCCTTTTAATTATTGTCAATCTTTACTTTTATTGTCAATCTCTTATCTACCTTTCTTGTTTGATCTTAATCTTTATGCTTTATTATTCATGTTTATGTTTTTGAGTTTTTATTAAATTGATAAAAGTGGGTTTTGATTATTTTGATTATTATTGTTAGTTTGATTGATTTGGATTGTTTGTTTATGATTAGTAGATGTTATTTGGTTAGTTTGATTTAATCTTTTGGTTGATTTGGGTTAGATTGGTTTAGATTCGTGTTTCTTTTTGTTCCTTGTTCTTCACTGTCTGCTACTGTTTTCCCAGGTGATATTCCGAATCAACAACAAATTCCGAACCAAGGAATTCTTCTAATTAATCCGGATAAGTGACATATTCCGAATAAGTGGAATATTACGAGTGAAAGAATCTTGTTGATTATTCCGAATCAAAGTTTTGTTCAGGAAGTTCCGAATCAGTGAAGTTCCGAATCAGTGAAAGTTCCGAATCAGTGAAAGTTCCGAATCAGTGAAAGTTCCGAATCAAAGTGTCATTTAAATACTTGTCAATTTAATTACCTTGTCTTGCACCTTAAATTCATTTAATTTCAAGTAAGTTTCCATTTAATTCTTGTCAATCTTTACTTTATCTTGTTAATCTCTCATCTACCTTTCTTAATCTTTGATTTTTGTGTTTATGTTTATGTTCATCTTCATGCTTTTATTTTGATCAAGTGGGTTTTTGATTATTGTGGTTAAAGTTGTTTGATTTCTTGATATTGATTGTTTGATTATGATTAATTGATGTTTTGTTATTAGTTTATTTAATCGTTTGTTTTGATTTTGGTTAAATTTGTGTTGGATCGTCTTTGCTTTGATTCCCTTGTTCTTCGGGGAAGTTGTTTCTGTTTTTTTGTTCCCAGGAAATCTTCTGACTCAAGGGAAGGAGTGTTCATTCGGAAGTCTTAAAGTTCAGTATCAAGGGTTTCATCCGGAACATTCAAGTTCCGAACGAAGGACAACTTCCGACTCAAGCATTACTCATTCGGAAGTTTCAAACTTCCGAACGAAGGGAAAGTTCCGGATCAGCAAGTGTTCATTTGGAAGTCTCAGAAGTTCCGGATCAAGAAGGTTCACTCGGAACTTTAAAAGTTCCGAGTCAAGCTAAAACTTCCGAACGAAGTTCCGAACGAAAGTACCGGACGAACTTCCGAAGGAAGTTCCGAACGAAACTTCCGAACGAACTTCCGAAGGAAGTTCCGAACGAAGGATAAGTTCCGAATCAGACGAAACTTTCGAACCAAGTTCCGACTCAAGCTTATTCATCCGGAAGTCTTCCGAACGAAAGTTCCGGATCAAGACTTCCGTATCAAGGAGTTCCGACTCAAGAGCTAGGTTCATTCAGAACTTAAAACTTCCGAATCAAGGATTTTTGTCAGGTTCTTTTTAGTCTTTCTTTTTAAATTTCTATCCTTTATTTTCAAGCTTTATTTTTTCCGCCTTTATTTTAATTGCACTTTAAGATTAATTGCCTTAGCTTAATTTTAGTCTTGCCTTAGTTTAAGTTTTAGTCGCGTTTTAAGATTTCCTTAGATAGATTTAAGTTTGCGTTATTTACTTTAGTGCCCTTTAATTTTAGTCACGCTTTTAAATACTTGCACCATTATTTTAATTAGACTTAGATTTAAATTTACGCACTTTTACTTTAATTGTTCTGCACCTTTATTTAAAAACAACCAAAAATATTTGTTTCACCAAAGAACGACTGAGTCACATAGAGAACCTAGATCAATTCGTTAAGATACCGAGAACACGAACTTTAATTTTCTTACTAGGTAAAAGCCCAGTTATCAAATTCGATTAGACACACATCAAAGAACAATTTAACTGATAGTAAAAGCTAGTTATCAAATGGCGCCGCTGCCGGCTCTTTTCGTAAAGATTAACGGTTTTCTGTGAGAGACGCGTTGCTTTTTGGGATCCGTTCACTTGTGAGCGTTACTTTTCTTGCATAAAAAATTTAAAAAATCATAAAAATAAAAAATTGATAAAAATCCATAAAAATTAAAAATTTCAAAAATCCAAAAAGATTTTATCTTTATTGTGTATATATATTGTCTTTGTGTTTGGTTTTGTTTTCTTTTGCATTTTCAGGTGTATGCGTACTAGATCTTCTAATTATCAAGAGCCCGAGCCTCAAGAAGATTTAGCTATGTCAGGTGTCAACAACAACATTCCACCGCACCTCAATAATAATAATAATAATAACAACAATGTTCTTCCACAACCCGATCTTCGGACCATGGAGGAACTTTGGCAACCAACCATGTTTGGACGAGGAGGACCGATTGCGCCGATGCAAATCAACGCTCCTGAGTTTTCGTTGAAGCACCACATGATTCAGCAAGTGCAAACTAACCCATTCCATCGATTGCCTGATGATGATGCCAACAAACACCTCGACAAGTTCATTACAATCACCCAAAGCATGAAGTTGCCCGGTGCCACAATGGATGAACTTCGCCTACAGCTCTTTCCACACACTTTATTACATCATGCCGAGAAATGGTTTGATCGTCTCCCGAAGAATTCAATTCACACTTGGGATGACATGACTCAACGCTTTTTGTCGCACTACTTTCCACCATCCATGGTCACAAGCCTTCGCAATCAAATCAGCGGTTTCATGCAAGACCTTGATGAATCTCTTTTTGATGCTTGGGAGCGATATAATGTCTTGATCGATAGATGTCCAAACCACAACATGCTCCCTGTGACCTTAATTGATACTTTCTACAACGGTTTGACTTTTCGAGATCGTGATACGATTAATGCAGCCGCCGGTGGCACATTCATGAAAAGGAGACCCGAGGAGTGTAGAGAGCTAATTGAGAACATGACTACTCACCACAAAAACTGGGATTCCTCTGCTTCTTCTAGGAACAACCCGAGAGTCAATGTTTCTTCCACCTCAGCAAACCCTGAGATGACCGAACTCACCCGCATGATGACCGAAATGAGCAAAAGTATTACGCTTCTCGCTTCAAACCAACAACAACAACAAGTTAAAGCCGTTGCTAATCCTTGTGAAACATGTGGCGGTCCTCACCCATACACCGATTGTCCTTTGACTCAAGGAAATCCGGAAAATGTGTATGCAGCTTATGGTAACTATTCACCGGAAAATTACCAAGCTAGACAACAAGGGGATAGAAATTTGCTGAGCTACCGTTCCAACAACTACCTTTCACCCGGTTTTTCTCCTCAAAACCAAAACTCCGCCAACAACTACAATAGAAGCAACCAAATCCCACCAAGAGCTTCTAACCCTTATCAACCACCCACCCAACAAACCCCACCCATTAATCCCGATGTTGAAGCTGTCATGAGAACTCAAGGTGAGCAAATCAAGAATCTACAGAGCCAAATAATCAATTTGAAAGGAGATATCATGAAGCAAGGTAATGACATTAGAACCGAGGTTCGCGATAATATTCAATCCTCCTTCAGCACTCAAACGACTGAATTAAAGAATCTGTTGGCTAGTTTCTTGCCCGCCACTCAACCTTCTACTTCAAGTTCTCTACCTTCAAACACCATCACTAATCCGCGAGCTAATGTGAGTGCTATTACTACTCGTAGTGGAGTCACCATCGTAGGACCACCAATCCCACCCCCATCATCTACACCTCCTCTACCACCATGTATCCCTACTCCTCCTACACCTAGTATTAGTGCACCATTACCGTCTCTGCCTCGTCATGACGATGTCTCTCGGAAGGACCCTTCAACATCTCAACCTTTACCGACTACACCTTCACCTTCCACCTATAAACCCATAATCCTATACCCTTCTCGCATAGGCAAGACCAACGATCTAACAAAGGAGGACTCTCAAGTGACAAAATATATCAATATGATTTCTCAAATGGGCTTCAGCATTAGTTTTCTTGAAGCACTTGTCCACATGCCCAAATTTGTTAAAGCATTTAAGGAATTGCTTAACAAGAAGGAGAAGCTGATTGAACTCGCCAACACACGCTTAAATGAAAACTGCTCTGCAGTTATTCTTAAAGAACTTCCGGAAAAGCTTGGAGATCCCGGTCGTTTTGTGTTGCCTTGCGTGTTCAACAAAACTGAAGAATTTACTGCCCTTGCTGATCTCGGGGCTAGTATTAATTTGATGCCACTGAGTGTTTGGAAAACACTATCATTGCCCGACCTTACTCCAACAAAGATGACTCTTGAACTTGCAAATCGCACTCTCGCTTACCCTGTTGGTATAGCCGAAAATGTATTCATTAAATTTGGCGCATTTACTTTCCCGGTCGATTTTGTCGTAGTTGATTATGAAATGGACCCTCGTATTCCTTTAATACTTGGTCGGCCATTCTTGAGAACCGGACGTGCTTTAGTGGATGTTGCCGAAGGTGAGTTAATCTTCAGAGTCGGGAAAGACTCACAAATTTTCAAAATGGGGAAGCTTACAGGCAAATATTATGGACAAGAATCAGTGAATATGATTAATGTGCTCGATGACTTTACCGTCTATGACAATCCTCTATTCGATTCTTCCATCGATAATCCACTCTTTGAAGATGATGTGGATGATTCTCTCTCCACTTTGGAATCTTCTCCCATTTATGATTCTCCACCGGTCTTTGATGCTTATGATGATGATTCTAGCTCAGATTCGGATGATTTTGAGTATCCCGAGCTGCCCACATACGATGATTTTGATGAGGCCGATACTCTTTCGAGCGATTCTTCACATGATGAAGATCCTCCGCCATCACTCGATCCTACTTTGGACGATTACTCATTTGAGGAAGATTTCTCTGAATTTCTCAACACTTACTTCCCTCATGAGAGTGATGCTCCTCCTTATGACTTTGAAGATTATCGTCTTGATCCTACTTTGGATTTGAAGAACATTCTGTCAAAGGAGAAGAAACCGGTCGACACCGACATCCGTTGCACATATGATTTGACACCTCTTTGTCCCCTTCTGAGGACGAGGTTGTGCTTCTTTGCGGATCTTCTTCACACTCTGCTGAGCCTGAGTGCTATTTTCCCCTAAAGGAAAAGGTGTTCGACCCCGGTATTGAAGTCTTTAAGCCATCTCAGTATCCACCTGATGAAATAAAAGGAAAAATCTTTGGAAATTTTGAAGACATGCTTGCACCACTTCATCCTTGCTTCCACCGTGCTCCCTCTTTGCTTAAGGGAACCTTGCCCACTCTTCTTTGGCTTGCCTTGTTCGCCTTAAGCTTGTGTTATTTGCTCAATGAAAACTACGTCTTTGATCTTGGTGGATACGTTTCATGTTTCTTCCATTGATGATCAAGGTCGAGTCAGGCTAATGACTCGGTTAACAAAAATCAAGCGCTTCTTGGGAGGCAACCCATGCATCTATCTTTTCGCTTTCTTTATCCTAAGTGTAGGGGGTAGACCATTTGGTTTGCTTTCCTCTCCTCACTTCTTAATCAGGGATTCGAGCTTCACTGATCCACTCTTGATGATTCTTGACGACCCGTGATTCTATGTTCCACATTTTCCCGGTTCTATCCTAAACTCTTTTCGATTCACTATTTTATATTTTCTCAATATTAAAATTGGAATCTCTTTAGTTGTCTTTTCCTTAGCGAGATTTAAACAACGTGCACAATGTCCTAAGTGTAGGGGAGTTTACTCCCACATGCTTAAACATTGAGGACCATGTTTATCTTAAGTGTAGGGGGGACTTCTATCGAAGTTAAGTGGCCTTTTCCTTGTATTTGTCCTCATTTTAACCGGAAAATCAATTTTTCGACATTTTTCAAAATTTTTGATCTATTTTGGCCTATTAGTTTTTATCTTTGTGTAGTTATTTTCTTGCCTTATTAGAATAAATGTTTAATAAGTGGTTTTAATTTTCAAACGTTATGAATCTTTTGACTCAATCCGAGTTTACTTATCTAAGTTTGCTCTAGCTAGTATCCTTAACGTGTTTAAGTCAAGTTTTGCTAGGCTTTTATATAGGGAGCTATAAAACGCGAAAGTCTTAACTCTCACGGGTTAAGAACAAGAACTTTTCGCAAGTTCCTATAATTGATCCTAGAGAGTCGTTTATCAAGGGAACTTTAAAATGCGATTTCTAAACTTGAAAAAGTCTAAGAATTTGCAAGATCCTATAGACGACTCGAAAACCCAAAACTTTGATTTAATAGGCTAAGTATCCACGAGTCTCATTACTTGAGATTTTAAACTATGGAGAACGAGAGATGATAGAGCCAATTATAAGTTCGGTATTCTTTCGTGAATTTATGTGAGTTAATTATGAGCCTATTCTCCCATCGCTTGCTAATAATTTATCTGCTAATAAATAAGGTTGTACGATTTGAAAAGTTACTTAGCTTCTAGCCCAAGATCGTTTAAAAGTTGCTCGGTATGGATTAGAGTTAATAGCCAAGGCATAACTTATTGAAGCGGTACGCGAAGATTGGCGAGTCCGAAAAGGCCCTAACAAGGCATGAGGGCTATATTTTGTTGCTAAAGATCCAAAGTGATGTGAGAATCATTTATCGAAAATCAATATGAAGGATCGAGACACACGACGAAAAGCAAAAACTCTCAAAAGTCATGGAGAAGTGTATCCGAAAAGACCCTAACAAGGTATGAGGATAAATAGATCCAAGTCATAAAAGGAGGCGGATCGTTGTATATCAAAGTCCAAAATAAAGATTGGAGAAAAATGAAGAAGTCGTGGTCCAAGTATGAATCTCTCAAAACTTCAAGAGAAGAAATTACATTATGAAGAAAAGACCATAATTTCATGAACGTCTCTCAAGGTTTGAAGTATGAAGTCGCTGCCAAATATCGGTCCGAGAAAGGTCTCACATCGTGAAACGAGTTATGCCAAGTTATGAACTTTATGAGGTCCTGAGAAGCAGTTTTAAAAGATTTTGTCCTTTAGCTAACTATTGATTAAATCGTTCATTTTATTTTCGGCCTAATAAACTATCGAAATAAGTCAAAAAATGCATCTTCGTGAGCATTCAAGACAACAATAAAATATAAGAGATACCTCTAGGAATAAGGGAGTCTAAGTGAGTAATTGGCCCACATGAGTTCGTGTTAGTCTACTAACTTATAATAACAATGATCTCGTTTTTAAGCTTGGTTTGGAGAAAGTGAAAACTTGAGGATGATGATTATTCATTACATTTCCAAAACCCAAGGTATGTTTTTGATTTCTTTACTTTGAATGTTTATAGTTTTTATTTCTTTAATAAAGGCCAACGTGGATTGATTATGATGGAAAATGTAATCTTGCTTTGTAACTAATGCATTGCATGAGGACATTGCAATGGTCAAGTATAGGGGATTTGATATGTGTGTAAACACACATCTTTTCTACCACTTAATTACAATAATAACCGGACCAAAACGTGTATTTTATGTCTTTTATGTCAGAATTATGCGTGGTTTGTGTTTTTGTTGTGATTTAGGACGAAAAGGTGAAAAGTGGAGAAAACACGGGAATTCACGGGCATTTACGGACTTTTATTGAAGAAAAAGATGAAAGACGAAGTCAAAAAGTCAAGAGTGCAAAGAGAACGGAAGTCCAAGACCAATTCTGAAGATTTATCGAAGAAAAATTCAAAAGACGGAAGTTTATCAACAGCCGAAGAAATCAAGTCTATTTTATTGAAGAATTTAAAGACGAGTTCAAAGAAATCCCGAAGCCAAAAGTTCTTTAAGTCCAAGTTTAAAGAAGATTAGAAGAAAAGGACTAATGGTGCAATTAATGAAGATTAAAGAAGGAAGGACCTAATCTTGTAATTATGAGAAAAGGAAAGAGGGGAGGAAGCTTCCTTAATCCTCCCCTATAAATAGTCATTAGTTGCTAATTTTCTTTCTTGTTGGCTAAGTGTGACAATTAGTCTTCCACCATTTAATTACCTTGTCATTTAAATACTTGTCAATTTAATTACCTTGTCTTGCACCTTAAATTCATTTAATTTCAAGTAAGTTTCCATTTAATTCTTGTCAATCTTTACTTTATCTTGTTAATCTCTCATCTACCTTTCTTAATCTTTGATTTTTGTGTTTATGTTTATGTTCATCTTCATGCTTTTATTTTGATCAAGTGGGTTTTTGATTATTGTGGTTAAAGTTGTTTGATTTCTTGATATTGATTGTTTGATTATGATTAATTGATGTTTTGTTATTAGTTTATTTAATCGTTTGTTTTGATTTTGGTTAAATTTGTGTTGGATCGTCTTTGCTTTGATTCCCTTGTTCTTCGGGGAAGTTGTTTCTGTTTTTTTGTTCCCAGGAAATCTTCTGACTCAAGGGAAGGAGTGTTCATTCGGAAGTCTTAAAGTTCAGTATCAAGGGTTTCATCCAGAACATTCAAGTTCCAAACGAAGGACAACTTCCGACTCAAGCATTACTCATTCGGAAGTTTCAAACTTCCGAACGAAGGGAAAGTTCCGGATCAGCAAGTGTTCATTTGGAAGTCTCAGAAGTTCCGGATCAAGAAGGTTCACTCGGAACTTTAAAAGTTCCGAGTCAAGCTAAAACTTCCGAACGAAAGTTCCGGACGAACTTCCGAAGGATGTTCCGAACGAAACTTCCGAACGAACTTCCGAACGAACTTCCGAAGGAAGTTCCGAACGAAGGATAAGTTCCGAATCAGACGAAACTTCCGAACCAAGTTCCGACTCAAGCTTATTCATCCGGAAGTCTTCCGAACGAAAGTTCCGGATCAAGACTTCCGTATCAAGGAGTTCCGACTCAAGAGCTAGGTTCATTCGGAACTTAAAACTTCCGAATCAAGGATTTTTGTCAGGTTCTTTTTAGTCTTTCTTTTTAAATTTATGTCCTTTATTTTCAAGCTTTATTTTTTCCGCCTTTATTTTATTTGCACTTTAAGATTAATTGCCTTAGCTTAATTTTTGTCTTGCCTTAGTTTAAGTTTTAGTCGCGTTTTAAGATTGCCTTAGATAGATTTAAGTTTGCGTTATTTACTTTAGTGCCCTTTAATTTTAGTCACGCTTTTAAATACTTGCACCATTATTTTAATTAGACTTAGATTTAAATTAACGCACTTTTACTTTAACTATTCTGCACCTTTATTTAAAAACAACCAAAAATATTTGTTTCACCAAAGAACGACTGAGTCACATAGAGAACCTAGATCAATTCGTTAAGATACCGAGAACACGAACTTTAATTTTCTTACTAGGTAAAAGCCCAGTTATCAAATTCGATTAGACACACATCAAAGAACAATTTAACTGATAGTAAAAGCTAGTTATCAGGGATAGAAATTTGCTAAGTTACCGGTCCAACAACTATCTTTCACCCGATTTTTCTCCTCAAAACCAAAACCCCAACAACAATTACAATAGAAGCAACCAAATCCCACCTCGAGCTTCTAATCCTTATCACCCACCCGCTCAACAAGCCCCACCCATGAATCAAGATGTTGAAGCCTTAATGAGAACCCAAGGAGAGCAAATCAAGAATCTATAGAGCCAAATTATCAATTTGAAAGGGGATATCACCAAGCAAGGGAATGACATTAGATCCGAGCTTCGAGATAATATTAAATCCTCCTTCAGCAATCAAATGAAGGATTTGAAGAATATGCTGGCTAGTTTATTTCCCACCACTCAACCCTCTTCTTCGAGTTCTCTACCTTCAAACACCGTCACCAATCCGCGAGCGAAGGTGAGTGCTATTACTACCCGTAGTGTAGTTACTTTAGTAGGACCACCTATCCCACCCCCAATTACTCCATCTACACCTCCTCTACCACCATTTATCCCTACTACTCCCACACCTATTATTAGTGAACCATTACAGTCTCCGCCTCGTCATGACGAAGTACCCATCAAGACTCCTCCACCAACCCTACCATCCACCTTTAACCCTTCAATATCTCAACCTTCACCTTCTACACCTCCACCACCCAAACCCAAAATTCCTTATCCACCTCGCTTAGGCAAGGCCAAAATGCACACCAAGTGTCAAACTATTTGAAGAAAGTTTTGGAAATGACCGTCACTTTTCCCCTTATTGAAGCTCTAGCACAAAGGCCTAAATTTTTTAAGATGTTTAAGGAATTGCTTAATAAGGAGGAGAAGATGGCCGAGTTTGTTAATACTGGCTTGAACGAAAATTGTTCTGCCGTCCTTCTTAAAGAACTTCTGGAGAAACTTGGAGATCCCGGTCGTTTTGTGCTTCCTTGTACTTTTAACCAAACCGACAAATTTACTGCCTTAGCCGATCTCGGGGCCAGTATAAATTTGATGCCTTTAAGTGTTTGGAAAAAGTTATCATTGCTCGACCTTACACCCACCAAAATGACTCTTGAGCTAGCCAATCGCACTCTCGCTTACCCCGTTGGTATTGCCAAAGATGTGTTCATTAAAGTTGGCACATTCACTTTTCCGATCGACTTCGTCGTTGTTGATTATGAAATGGACCCTCGTATTCCGTTAATACTTGGACGACCATTTTTGAGAACCGGTCGAGCTTTAATAGATGTGGATAAGTGTGAACTCATTTTAAGGGTCGGGGATGATGCCCAAGTTTTTGAAATAGGGAAGCGTACAAGCAAATCCTATGGAAGAGAATCCGCGAATATGATTAATGTGCTTGATGATTTTGTCTTCTACAACAATCCTCTATTCGATTCTTGCATTGATAATCCACTTTTTCAAGATGACGTGGATGATTCTCTCTCCAATTTGGAACCTTCACCCATATATGATTCTCCACCGATCTTTGATGCTTATGATGATGATTCTAGCTTCGATGGAGATGATTATGATGACTTTACTTCTGAGAATCCCGACATGCCCACTTATGATGATTTTGATGAGGCCGATACTCTTTCGAGTGATTCTTCTCATGATGAAGATCCTCTGCCATCCATGATTAATCCTACTTTGGATGACTACTCATTTGAGGAAGACTTCTCTACTTTTCTCAATACTTACTTCCCTCATGAGAGTGATGCTCCTCCTTTAGACTTTGATGATTATGGTCTTGATCCTACTTTGGATTTGAAGAAATTCTTTCAAAGGAGAAGCAACCGGACGACACCAACATCCGCAACACGTATGTTTTGACACCTCTTTGTCCACCTTCTGAGGACGAGGTTGTGCATTTTCTTCGCGGATCGTCTTCAAATTCTGCTGAGCCTGAGTGCTATTTTCCCCTAAAGGAAAAGGTGTTCGACCCCGGTATTGGAATCTTTAAGCGATCTCAGTATCCGTCTGATGAAATAAAAGGAAAGATTTTTGGAACTACTGAAGATATGCTTGCACCTCACCATACTTGCTTCCAGCGTGCTCCATCTTTGCTTAAGGGAACCTTGCCTACTCTTCTTTGGCTTGCCTTGTTCGCCTTAAGCTTGTGCTATTCGATGGATGAAAACTATGTCTTTGATCCCGGTGGATGTTTTTCATGCTTTTTCCTATGCTAATCAAGGTCGAGTCAGGCTCATGACTCGGTGAACAAAAATCAAGCGCTTCTTGGGAGGCAACCCATGTATCTATCTTTTAGCTATTTTATCCTAAGTGTAGGGGAGACCCGTTGGTGTTTGCTATTTCCTCTCTTCTCATATTTAGGGATTCGAGCGCTCAATGATCCACTCTTGATGATTTTTGACGACCCGTGATTCCGTGTTCCCGTCTTCCCGGTTCTATCCTAAACTCTTTTCGATTCACTATTTTATTTTTTCCAATATTAAAATAGGAATCTCGTTAGTTGTCTTTTCCTTAGCAAGATTTAAACAAAGTGCACAATGTCCTAAGTGTAGGGGAGTTTACTCCCACATGCTTAAACATTGAGGACAATGTTTATATTAAGTGTAGGGGGACTTCTATCGAAGTTAAGTGGTCTTTTCCTTGTATTTGTCCTCATTTTAACCGGAAAATCAATTTTTCGACATTTTTCAAAATTTTTGATCAATTTTGGCCTATTAGTTTTTCCCTTTGTATAGTTATTTTCTTTCCATATTAGAATAAATTCTTAATAAAGTGGTTTTAATTTTCAAATGTTGTGAATCTTTTGACTCAACCCGAGTTTACTTATCTAATTTTACTCTAGCTAGTATCCTTAATGTGTTTAAGTCAAGTTTTGCTAGGCTTTATATTGGGAGCTATAAAACGCGAAAGTCTTAACTCTCACGGGTTAAGAACAAGAACTTTTCGCAAGTTCCTATAATTGATCCTAGAGAATCGTTTATCAAGGGAACTTTAAAATGCGATTTCTAAACTTGAAAAAGTCTAAGAATTTGCAAGATCCTATAGATGACTCGAAAACCCAAAACTTTGATTTAATAGGCTAAGCATCCACGAGTCTCATTCCTTGAGACTTTAAATTGTGGAGAACGAGAGATGATAGAGTCAATTATAAGTTTGTTATTCTTTCGTGAATTTATGTGAGTTAATTATAAGCCTATTCTCCCATCGCTTGTTAATAAATTTATCTGCAATAAATAAGGTTGTACGATTTGAAAAGTTACTTAGCTTCTAGCCCAAGATCGTTTAAAAGTTGCTCGGTATGGATTAGAGTTCATAGCCAAGGCATAACTTATTGAAGCGGGATGCAAAGATTGGCGAGTCCGAAAAGGCCCTAACAAGGCATGAGGGCTACATTTTGTTGCTAAAGATCCCAAGTGATGTGAAGAATCATTTATCAAAGATCAATATGAAGGATCGAGACACACGACGAAAAGCAAATATTCCCGTAAAGATCATGGAGAAGTCTATCCAAAAAGGCCCTAACAAGGTATGAGGATAAATAGATCCAAGTCCAAAAAGGAGGCGGATCGTTGTATATCAATGTCCAAAATAAAGATTGGAGAAAAATGAAGAAGTCGTGGTCCAAGTAAGAAGAATCTCTCAAAACTTCAAGTGAAGAAATTCCTATTATGAAGAGAAGACCATTATTTCATGAACGTCTCTCAAGATTTGAAGTATGAAGTCGCTGCCAAATATCGATCCGAGAAAGGTCTCAAATCACAAAGCGAGTTATACCAAGATATGAACTTATTGAGGTCCCGAGAAGCAGTTTTAAAAGATTTTGTCCTTTAGCTAACTATTGATTAAATCGTCCCACTTTATTTTCAGCCTTAATAATTATCGAAATAAGTCAACAATGCATCCTCGTGATCATTCAAGATAACAATAAAATATAAGAGATACACCTAGGAATAAGGGAGTCTAAGTGAATAATTGGCCCACATGAGTTTGTGTTAGTTTGCTAACTTATAATAACAATGATCTCATTTTTAAGCTTGGTTTGGAGAATGTGAAAACTTAAGGATGATGACCATTCATGACATTTCCAAAACCCTAAGGTATGTTTTTGATTTCTTTACTTACTTTGCAATGGTCAAGTGTAGGGGATTTGATAGGTATGTAAACACCCATCCTTTTTACCACATAACTATAATAAAAACCAAGCCAAAACGTGTATTTTATGTCGTAAATGTCGGAAATATGCGTGGTTTGTGTTTTTGTTGTGATTTAGGACGAAATTGTGAAAAGGGGCGAAAACACGGGCATTCACGGGCTTTTATCGAAGAAAAAGACAAAAGACGAAGTCAAGAAATCAAGAGTGCAAAAAGAACGGAATTCCAAGACCAATTATGAAGATTTATCGAAGAAAAAGTCAAAAGACGGAAGTTTACTAAAAGCCGAAGAACTCAAGTCTAATTTATTGAAGAAATTACAAGACGAGAGTAGACATCCTAAGACAAAGTCGTTAAAGTCAAAGAATTAAGAAGATTAAGGACTTAATGATGCAATTAAGGAAAGAAGAAAGAGGGGAGGAAGCTTCCTAAGCACCTCCCTAATCCTCCTATAAATAGATTAGATTTCATTTCATTTTCTCTTGTTGGCTAAGTATGACAATTAGTCTTCCACCATTTTAATTACTTGTCATTTAAATACATGTCATTTACTTAATTGTCTTGCACCTTAAATACTTTTAATTTCAAGTAAGTTTCCTTTTAATTATTGTCAATCTTTACTTTTATTGTCAATCTCTTATCTACCTTTCTTGTTTGATCTTAATATTTATGCTTTATTGTTCATGTTTATGTTCTTGAGTTTTTATTAAATTGATTAAAGTGGGTTTTGATTATTTTGATTATTATTGTTAGTTTGATTGATTTGGATTGTTTGTTTATGATTAGTAGATGTTATTTGGTTAGTTTGATTTAATATTTTGGTTGATTTGGGTTAGATTGGTTTAGATTCGTGTTTCTTTTTGTTCCTTGTTCTTCGCTGTCTGCTACTGTTTTCCCAGGTGATATTCCGAATCAACAACACATTCCGAACCAAGGAATTCTTCTATCTATTCCGGATAAGTGACATATTCCGAATAAGTGGAATTCCGAGTGAAAGAATCTTGTTGATTATTCCGAATGAAAGTGTTGTTCAGGAAGTTCCGAATAAGTGAAGTTTCGAATCAGTGAAAGTTCCGAATCAAGGTCTTCATTCGGAACATTCCGAACGAAGGTTCTTGAGGATTTCTTCCGGATCAGTGGAATATTCCGGATCAGCAGTTTATTCGGAACATTCCGGGTCAGCAGTTCATTCGGAATATATTCCGGATCAAGGAGTTCATTCGGAACATTCCGAATGAAGGTTTGAGGATTTATTCCGAACCAAGCAGTATTCCGAATCAAGGGGTGTTCATTCGGAATATCTTATATTCCGAATCAAGGACATTCCGAGTGAAGGCTTTATTCCGCATGAAAGATTTATTCCGGATAAGTGACATATTCCGGATGAGCCAATTGTTCCGAATGAAGGTTTTGTTTTGATTATTCCGAACAAAGAAGAATTATTCCAAGTGAAGGTGACATTCCGGACGAGTAATTATTCCGAGTGAGGTATTTTCAGGTTATTTTAAGTTACTGTTTTTAAGTTTTAATTTTTAATTTTTAAGCTTTACTTTTCCAGCCTTTTTCCATAGTCGCACTTTAAGTTTACTTTCCTTAGATTTATTTTTATTTTAAGCCTTGCCTTAGTTTAAGTTTTAGTTGCGTTTTAAGTTTACCTTTAGGATAGTTTTAAGTTTACGTCATTTACTTTAAGTGCCTTTTAATTTTTGTCACGCTTTTAAATTCCTGTCATTTATTTTAAATTAGATTTAGATTTAAATTAACGTCTTTTTCATTTACGTCTTGCACATTTATTTTAAAACAACCAAAAATATTCTTTTTCACCAAAAACAATTGAGTTGCATTTTGAACCGGAAATCAATTCGAGAAGATACCGAGAAACGAATTTTCAACTAAGTAAACAAAGTTATATTAATTATCGTTTTTCTAATAGTGTAACGAGGGGACTTGTGCTCTTCCAACCTTTGTTCCGTGGTTGGTTGTGATTGTGATTCATTAGGTTCATCGTCATCATTGAAGCCTCTCGTGTTCGTTTTATGGATCACTCGAGCTTCGATCGTTGCCTTTGGAGATTCCGATATCCGATGATATCCTTTTATGTTCTAACGATTATCTTATTAGCATAATTCATAAACGGCTTTTAGGTTATTCGTTTTACCCTTTCCATGCTCGAGATTAAGCGTTCGACTACGTCTCTAGTATGCGGGTGTTTTCACCCCTAGACTCGAAACATTGAGGACAATGTTTAGTTTTAGTATGGGGGTGAGTAGATACTTCACCTTGCTTACGTCACCACGCAATCCAAATTTCATCTTTTTGTTATCATTTTGTTGCAAAATAAGGCTAAAAATGGCCAAATTTTAAAAATTTTCGTATTTTTCATAAGTGTTTAAGACACGAATGTAGGTTTTCCGCTGGTGAGAATAAGAGTAAATTTTTACTCGGCCGTGCGTGTTGAGCACTTAGCTACGATTCCTTAACTTTTTAGGCTAAGTCTCTTAAATGAGGATGAGAACTGATAGAGTTATTTATAAGTCTCGTGATCTTTCACGGTCTCATGTGTAGTAATTATTAGCTTATTCTCCCGACACTTTTGTTTAAATAAATGCAATAAGTAAGGTCGTACGATTTAAAAGGTTACTTAGCTTCTAGCCCAAGATCGTTTAAAAGTTTCTTGTGTTCGAATAGAGTTCATAGCCGAGGCATAACTTACTGAAGCGGGATGCAAAGATTGGCAAGTTCCAAAAAGGCCCTAACAAGGCATGAGGAGCTCCATTTTATTGCTAAAGATCCAAGATGATGTGAAGTATCATTGTTCCAAAATCAATATGAAGGATCGAGACACACGACGAGAAGCAATACTCCCCTAAAGATCATGGAGAATTCTATCCAAAAAGACCCTAACAAGGTATGAGGATAAATATATCCAAGTCCGAAAAGGAGGCAGATCGTTGTATATCAAAATCCCAAATTACGATTGAAGCAAAATGATAAAGTCGTGGTCCAAAAACGTCAAGTGAAGAAATTCCATATATGAAGACCATTATTTCAAGAACGTCTTCCAAGATTGGAAGTTCGAAATACATGCCAAATATCGATTCGAGAAAGGTCTCAAATCATGAAATGAGTTATGCCAAGATATGAACTTATGGAGATTACGAGAAGCAGTTTTAAAAGATTTTGTCCTTCGGCTAACTATTGATTAAATCGTGCTACTTTATTTTCGGCCTTAATAAATGATCAAAATAAGTCAAACATGTATCCTCGTGATCATTAAGACAAAATAAAATATAAGAGATACCAAGTAGGAATAAGGGAGTTTTTGTGTGTAATTAACACTCATGAGATATGATTGTTTTGCTAACTTATATTAACAATGATCTTGTTACACGCTTAGCATGGAATTGGGTGAAAATCGAGGATGATGAACTTATCTCTATGAGGCATTCACGTGTTCTTATTCTTTGACCCTAAAAGTCACTTTATCGTGATGAAAACAATACATTATGTCTAAAACACGTGTAGTTTATTTAAGTTTTTGTCTTCAATAAATGTCATCATAAAATGAATTTTGGAAGTGCTACGATTTAATTCAAGCATTACGTGAGGGCACGACAATGGTTTAGTATGAGGGAGTGATGTGACTGTAATTATACATAGTCTCATCGTCCAAATCGGGCTTAAAACGCTTAAAATATCATCACCTAAAATTGTGCTTGTGTTTGTTCATTGTGTATTTTAGGTACGGATATCGTGAAATCAACAAAGGATCACAAGAATCAAGAAAAAACAAACACGAGAAATGGAGCCACACAAAGAACCAGACCCGAATCATGAATTTCCTTTGAAGCCCTTTAAGTTTGGAGATTTGGCAAGATTGGTCCCTCTACTTTTGAAGACTTGGCATTTAATACCCTTGTAAAACTCAAAAATTACAAAAGGGTCCCTAAAATAACAAGAATTTACATTTATGGTCCTTGAAGAATGCAAATATTGCATGACATGCCCTTGGAACAATTATGATAGAACTTTTGTGGCAAAAGTGTAAAACTACAAAGTTTATTAACAAAGGGTTTAATACTTTTGGCTGTTTAAAAGTTAAGTGAACGAAGAATGAAATATTGGGGACTAAAAGGTTCAGACAGCCAAACATCACCACACCAATCAGCTCCCTACACGTCACCCCCAACCAATAACCACTCACCACCTCACACACACCCCTCCACATCAGATTCCACCCATATTTTTATACCAGATTTATTATTAAATTTGTTTTGGTGGAAAACTC
Organism: Glebionis coronaria; assembly: GCA_025667525.1. Classification (NCBI taxonomy): domain Eukaryota; kingdom Viridiplantae; phylum Streptophyta; class Magnoliopsida; order Asterales; family Asteraceae; genus Glebionis; species Glebionis coronaria. The sequence goes on along the minus strand of JANFOE010000276.1, from coordinate 774,361 downwards.
GTTTTTTAAAAGTTAATCCACCCTTAAGCAAATTAAATCCCCCCCTGCTAAAAAAACTCATCCCACGAACCCTAGAACCTAATTCCACCAAATCAAAGGGTTTAATCTCCTAAACCTCCAGTTTGGTAATTAACCCAACTCTTATCAAAACCAACTCCTAAAAACAAGAACTCGTGACCTCCAAGTGGGTCCCCCATGTTCCCCTGCTGCACTCAAAATGGCAAAATGAGCATCTTTAAGAAGAATCAACGACCAAGGCATATTCCTTGGTCCCAAAGGATGAGATGGACGATTAAGATCAAAACAAGGCCAGCTGTGATCACATGGGCTCTTCTTTGACCAAAAATTTTCAAACTCCTTCAAGGGAAAAATCGGATTTTAATGTAACTAGGGTTTGTCATTCTAGAATTCAGTAATGTATTATATAAAGGGTGCATGTACCCTTTATTTCCCTTTGTTCCAGTTTTATTGTAAAATTTTTTATTATTAATGACAATGAAAGTTTAAGTTTTATGCAATAAAATGAGTTCCATTTTATATCTTGCTTTAGTGTAATCATTAATCCTTTTTCATTGCAAAAGTCTGTTAAAAGTTTCATCAAGAAAAACAGGTTTGGGTGAGAGGAAACTTAATCCTAAAACTGTTTTCTTGGGGTACTTATAGAGGCATATAAGCTTATTTGTTTGACAAACAAATAAGTTTATAAAGCTTGTATAAGCTCCTATTTTAAGTTTCTTTCAGTTTCAAAAGTATTTGGTTTAAAAAGTTTTGTGGTTCAAAGATTTTTCCAAAAAATCTTCTTTTTTACTGATTCTCCTTACAGTTTGCATAAGCTTCCACCACAAGCCTGGCAAGCTTGTGGTTTGAGCTTATCCAAGCTTGAAGTTTGTTCCTTGGTTTTGTGGTGTTGTGCAGGAAACAAAGAGACAACAAGACATACTCATTCTCATTTCATTTCATCACTTTCCCATCTTGAAGATATATGTTCACCCTTGGGTCTTTCTTTGGATTCCAATCAACGGGTTTCTCTACTGTTTCACAAGCTCACATAAGCTCCCAAACCAACCTTTTGGAAGGCATCGGACCTGGTAAATTGGCTTGAACCCCATTAAGGCATTTGTTTGATTTTTATATGAACTTTATGATTTTTGTGAGTAACCTGTTATATGTTAGTAGGTTTGTTGGTTTATGCTTATTTAAGTTCTATATGCATGTTAGAATAGGTAGTAATCAGTTTTAAGTTGTTTTTGCAAGTCTTGGTTTGAAAAAGTGTGTTTAATGAATTTTAAGGGGTGTTTGGGATAAGGATTTTAACTGATTTTGGTGACAAGAGTTAGCTTAATTTCAGCTCAAACATTCTCCATTGGTTAGTATTACGAGTGTTTGATACTTATTTTTCAGTTTGGTATGATAAAAACAAGATTGCATGCTAAATTTTGGTAAAAATAGGCTTTAAAATCAGTAGGTCTATAACCAGTTCATTTTAGTGGTTTATGAGTCCTAATCTTGGATTTTGTTAGATAACTAGTTAATCTAGGTATTATTTCTGTTTACTTGTGTTTTGGAAGGGATTTGTGAGATTTATGGTGGTTTGAAATCCGCCAAGTGACCAATTGCATCAGCACTTTTTGCCCAGATCCTACACACCCATCATAGTGACTGTATTGTGCCATTTGTGTGTGCTTCTTGTGTGAAACTTTGTGTTTTTCTTGTTTATCTAGACTCCCTACACTCCACTGAGTGTAGTGCCATTGTTGCCAAGAAAAACTCACAAACGAGCTTTCCTAAGCTCATAAAACGCCCAGATCTGTTAAGCATTGGGAACCAAGGGTATTCACTGACAAGGCCAATTCTATCCACTGTCAATTTGTTATTGTAGCAACTTTTCATTTTCTTGTCACGTTTTTGTTCTTATCAGCTTTTAATCTTGCTTATTTTTAGTTGAAATTGTGTTTTGGAGTAGTTTGTATCACCAGGGTTGCATTTAGTTATAAAGAAAAGTAAAAAAAAACGATTTGTTCAAAAAAACGAACCTACGCTAGTCCTCTCACAAACCTAAGCCTTAACCATCACGCCCTTGGGTCTTTCAGTGACCAAGGTTGCTTTAGTTATTTACTTAAGGTGTTTTTGAATCTGCTTATTAATATCAATTCGAGTTTCAATAAGCAGATTCCAGCTTATTTGATAAGTTTTTTTTCCTTATTTTCATTTTCCTGCATTCTTTATCCAATTTGGGACTTTTTAGTATAAAGTTTATATTTTTCACGTTATTTATTTATTTTTATGATTATTTTAATACCCGGTTTTTATTTAATAGTTAAAAAATGGTTTAAGTTAGTTTAAAAAATTTAAAAATCATTTTTAGGTTTTTACAAGTATTTTTGAGGTTTACATTGAAAAAAGTTTCCATTTTAACTAATTTTTGATTTTATTTAATTTTGGAGTTTTTTATTAATTTTAAAAATTATTATAAAATTATTAAAAAGCTTTTGGATAATTTGGTTTTCAATTTTGTTTGATTTATATTTTTCTTGATTTATGTTAATTTTTTGGTAATTTTTAGAAGACTTTTTAGTTTTGTCGATATTTACGATTTCACGTTTCTTACGTCGTAGAATAGTTTTTAGCGTACCTCGTCTTTTATTTTGTCTTTTTCTCAACTAAAAACGATACTAATCCAAACTTTGATTTTACATATTGGCACTCATAATCACACACCTCCTTCGAGAACGAACTTGAAATTTTCGTCTTCACGGTTTTCCTAAATCGTATCGATTAATACTTTCCGCCATATATTTTGTTTTTCCTAAAACAAGTATATAAAAACCTACATAAAAAAGTCTTCACTCATCTTTTGATTTGATGATTCAAAGATAATGTCATCCACATAGACCTGAACAAGAAGAAAATCCTTACCAATCTTCTTGGTAAATAACGTCTGGTCTATGGTGCCCCTCTTAAACCCATTTTCTACCACGTAGGTAAATAGTGTATCGTAACATGCTCTTGGGGCTTGATGAAGTCCATATATTGCTTTCTTGAATCTATACACCTTGTCTAGATGCTCTGAATCTTCAAAACCAGGAGGTTGCATTACATACACCTCCTCCTCAATTGTGCCGTATAAGAAAGCACTTTTCACATCCATCTGATAAACTGTGAAACCCATGCAAGAAGCATAGGCTAGGAAAATCCTTATTGCTTCATTCCTTGTAACAGGTGAAAAAACCTCCTCATAGTCTATTCCTTCTTCTTGTGTATAGCCTTGAGCAACTAAACGTTCCTTGTTTCTGACCACAATCCCTCTTTCATCCTTTTTGTTCCTTAGAACCCAACGTGTCCCAATAGGTCTAACATACTTTAGACAATCCACTAGCTCCCACACATTTTGAATGGCAAACTAGTGAAGCTCACCCTGCATTACTTCTACCCAGCTTGATTATTTAAGAGCATCAAAAATCTTCTTGGGTTCCTTTTGTGACAGAAAACAAGCAAACAAGCATGCTTGCACAAGAGGGGTATCTTCCTTCTTGTGTATATTGGCAATGAAACCACCTTGAGTCTGATGAGATCTCCTTGTGTGAACAGCAGTTTGAACATCACCAATAATTTGGGAAGGAGGATGATCTTTGACCACCTTTGTAAGTATTCCTCCCCCAGATAGTGAATTATCTTCTATAACAGATTCCATATTGCCAATATCATCTTCATTACCACTCCCATCCTCACTAGTATTGACCTTTTGATTGAGTATGAGAGGTTCATCACGTTCAACAGTATGTGTATTGGAGGAAGAGAATAAATGTCCAAACAGGTTGTCAGCGTCTGAACTCAACGCGTCAGCGTCTGAATTTAACCTGTCAGCGTCTGAATTGGCTTTGTCAGCGCTTGAAGATGCATGCATGGTTTCATCAACTAGTTTATCTTGTGGCCATTCTTCCTCCTTTTCAGCAGCAGCAGAGGCTTGCATAAACCCATCAGTCCATATAGGAATGGTAACATAATCCAGTATGGGGGTTGGCTGAACTACATGTGATCCATCTTCCTTAGCAACATGTTTACCTGAAATTTCAACAATAGATTCTTCCACAACATTTGAATCCCTTTTCACAATGTCTGGATTAGTGACAGGCATATAATTCAAGGTCCTAGATAATGGTTCTAAATCAAATAACCAATCTGGTCCATTCTCAGGATCACTGGGCTTACTTTCTAAAAACTTAACATGCACCTTTTTAAGGATGCATTTTTCCTTTTTGTTTTAAACCCTATGTCCTCTGCTATTCACAGAATAACCAACAAAATATCCTTCATCACCTTTTGCATGAAACTTACCTAGGGCATCACTAGTATCAAGTATCACTACATGATATCCAAAAGGTTTAAGAAATCCTATATTAGGTTTCCACAGTTGGTATCAGAGCCTCGTGGCTCGTGATGCTAGGACCAACAAGGTTTTCGTATTGGTGGGAAACAAGAAAAATCCATATAGGGTTTTCTGGGCGGTTTTGTGTGCGCAACAGTATTCAGAAGACCATAACTTTTTATTGAACCGTTGGATCGAGATGAAACATTTTGTGTGTGTTCTACACACATATATCTAGATTTCCACCTGAGGGATTGTCCAGATAAGCCCTCAATCAAAAGATATTGGTCGTCGAAGTTCACAGCGAAATAGATATTTGTTTTTAGGGTTTTGTCTAAAAACCCTAGATTCATTGATTGTTGTTGTTGACATAAACTACATATTGTTAGCTTTGGGGAATCAGATTATTATGAACTTGTGATGAACCCTAACAACATGTTGGAACTCATGGTTGAAGCAGATCGAGTACTAGGCAACAAGATTGAAGTTGTGTTAAATATTAGGGTTTACGAAAAAACCCTAGATCTGATATTAATCAGACACAGCAGCCAATATGGCTTCATGTACAGGTAGACGTGATATTACAAACACAAGGGTGGAAGCAGATCATGGGCATGCGTTAAGGAGGGTACACGTTTGGATCTTGCTGATTATCATGGTATTTGTTAAGCTGTACAAAAGAAAAGACATTGTGATCCCAAGGTAAAGCAAAAGTGGTATAACGCTAGGACCACATGTGATTGGCTTTTGAAGTCAAATGTTACGACTGAGTTTTGGGATTGATTATTATAAGCAATGATCATTATTCCAAAATCTGTTCACGTGATAGTACACAATATTCTTAAAGTAAAATACGTGATGAGGGTCTTGGCATAAAATATTATTGTTGCTCACGTGATGATTGGGTACCATGGTGGTCAATGCAATGTGCTTATGATGTGGCCAAAAGTACTATGCTGCAGGAAGACGACACAAGTTTTATAATCCAGCGTTAATATAAATCCTTATTGTTAGGATTCTTGATTCTGGCAAACATGGTACCTATTCTGATTTTCTATCCTAAAATAACATTAGATATAATGGTAATGGATACATATGCGAATTTTGTGGGATTATAGTTGTTGTGAACGTGATCTGTGGGATTCAAAATATACAGACGTGTAGATCAACTTGTTCTTCCTGATTTTTAGGCATTATTTTATGCATGAAGATCATGGTTTTATTTAATGATATACACGATCATGCAAAGATATTACCCACTGACAAGAAGTCATAGTCATAAGAGGTGTCACTGATTGAATGAGACGCTGACATGAATAACTTAGGCGCTGACAGAAGCGCTGACAAGTGTTGTCTGAGATATTATTTTTGGTCCACTGACAAGTATTGTCCGATATTGGACAACACATATTGTAAGGTTATCGGACAGTGAAGGATCTCGGGTAAAGGAGGAAATGCTGCTGTTGGGTTAGGTTTTGGCACATAAAACAAGGAGTTTATACACACATGTACATGGGATCTCTGTTATTATCTAGAATATCAATTTGATATTTATGGCTCAGATATTTTTAGAGGAAGTATATGATTAAGGGGAAGAGTTCTTATGATTAGTTTGATGTTCGAAGAAGATTTTCATGGGTTTGTGTTTTATCTTTAAATCGTGGATAACAGACATTGGTTTGAAGATCATCTTTTGTGGTGACAACGGACTTGATAAAAAGTTAGCAAAGGTATGATATTTTTCTTAAGATGCTCTATGCTCATATTTGCTATCCTCATTTTGTCAGCGTGAGGATTATTTTTATCAAGAGACTACTCATTATAGCCGTGAGTTTTAAAGTCTGCTCATTATAACCGTGAGTTTTGGAATCGCATGTTTACTATGAGATTGGGAAACAAAGGCTTGGGTTATTCTACTTCAACATCAAAATTATTGTATTTATTTTTCTTCAAGATCATTACACAGAGCCTACATTTGGAGAATCTTCGATTTCATACTTTGTTTCCTTCCCTATTTGATGTGACAAAAAGGGGAAGATATACATGCTAGACTTGAGGGGAAGAAATTTGAAGATGATTTACCACTTACAAGAGATACACAAAGAGTTTTGTCGCCATCAACTAGGGGAAGATTGTTGGGTCTAAAAAGTTGATGTGGCAGAAACTCAAAACAAAGAAAACATGAAGACATTTGTTTTAGTCGCTGACACATTGTGTCTAGCCGCTGACAAATGTAAACGAAACGCTAACAGCCTTCTACGCTGTTAGAAATCTATTTTGGATAATTATTCAGAATATTGTTTATCAATATTTAGTATTAGTTTAATTAAATAGAAGATATGCATGTTTATTTGTTCTTATCTCTTGTAAACCCTATTCCTTACACTATAAAAGGAACCTAGGGTCATAGGTTTATTCATATCATTCATACAAAATGTAAACCTAACGTGTGTGTTGACTAGGTGTGGGATTAAAATGCATACACGCCTAGTGATTGTTTATTATTAATATAATGAGCAATCCTTTTGAGTAATTCAGCTTTGTGTTCTTGTGCCTAAACACATTGTTAAACGTTTTTCATTCTATTATGCCTTGATTCAATCAAGTGAATGAGACTCGTTCCTAGTAGCTAAAAGATCAAGGAAACTTAGGTTTCCACACTTTTACTATGAACAGTACACTTATTAAATGTACGTACATATTAAAACTTTCCTTTTATATCATGAACACGTGTCATGATTAGTAATTGCAGAAGTTATGTATGTATTATTACACGATAAGTATTAAGTACGTGATAGTACACGATAATTATTAACAATAATAATTATAATTACGAACATGAAATCATGAACGTAAAAATCACGAACACGTAGTTACGTACTTAATTAATATAATACGATTAATATCGTTACGTACAAGTATTTATACATAACACGAACAATTATAACATGATGTTAGGACCTATGTAATAGGATATTTGTAATAGATGAACTAGGAGGAATGTAGTTCCTCCTGGTCCTAGTAGTAGTAGGAGCAATACGTGCTCCTCGTCTAGTAGAAAGTCAAACAATATTATTCTTAGTAGTTTGTTAGGATATGCATGAGATATCTTAGGAAAGGATATGCATATCAAGAGTTACACGTTTTATGTTTAATGTAGTTTAGGGTTTCCTTGTAGTATAAAAGGAACCCATTGGCAGAAGGGTTAGACACACTTTTCACCAGTATTCATTTCATATCAATAGTAGAAATCCTTAGTAAGGATCAACTTATTTAGTTATTCTGTTTCTTCTTGATCTTAGTATTTTTATTCTGCACTTATACTTTGTATTTTATTAAGAGTCTCTCTGTGAATAGACTTGTGATTACAGAAGTCGTTCACCATCCTTAACAGGTTGCAAGATCTACCACTAGTGGACCCAACAAGTGGTATCAGAGCCTGGGAGAGTCTCTGCACAAGAAGAACAAATTTTTTTTCTAATAACTATTTTGTCTAATCATGTCTGCTTCTAGTTCTACTGAAACAGGACAACCAAGCAACACCACAACACAGCAAACTCAACAAATCGTTGCTACTGTTTCCAATACAAATGGAAAATTTCCACTCCTGAAGAAGGAAGAGTATGATAGATGGGCCATGAAGATGGAGTGCTGGATCACCAACACTGATCTAGACTTATGGAAAATTGTTCAGAATGGCAACATCAAGAAGATTACTAGTAGAGACAATAATGGTAATATCACCATTCTAGATCCTAAAACTCATGAAGAAATCACTGCTGTTCAGAAGGAAATCAAAGCAAAAACTATTTTGCTTCAGTCACTTCCTGATGATCATATGGGTGACTTATAACACTTTGATGATGCTAGGGAAATTTGGAATGGGATCAAGGCAATATTTGGAGGGAATGAGGAATCCAAGAAGATGCGCATATCAAGGCTGAGAGATTAATTTACAGAATTCAAGATTTCTGAGACAAAAGGTCTTCATCAAGGCTATGACAGGTTTCAAAAGATTCTCAGCCAATTGAATCAACTCCGTTCCAAACCTGAAAATGATGACATCAATGCCAGGTTTCTTAGAGCCCTGCCTTATTCATGGAACCAGGTAGTCATCTCTCTAAAGGCTAAAGGTGGACTTGAATATCTTTCTTTTGATGACTTATTTTACAAACTCAAAACTTTTGAGTCTCATGTGATTCCTACTCCACTTCTGCTAACTCTGCTTTTGTGATTTCCATGGGCTCTAGTCCGATGTCGTATACCAGTAGCCCAAGCTATTTGTCATCCCAACATACTTCTACTCCTGAATCAAAAGTCAAGACTAGTAGCTTGGTAGAAACTGTTCTTCACTCGTTTGTTGTTGATGTTGATCCACAACAGTAGCTAGCTTTTGATGATTTCAAACAGGTTGATAAACTTGACTTGGATGAAATGGACCTTAAGTGGCAGATGGCTATGCTTACTCTCCGAGTTCATAAGTTTGAAAAGAAGGCTGGTAGAAAATTCAGTTACAACCCAAGAGAGCCAGCCAGGTTTGATAGAAGCAAAGTCAAATGCTATAATTGTCAGCAGCAAGCGCATTTTGCTAGGGAATGCCCTAACAAAAATGACCAGGAGAAGAACAGGTATTCAGCTTTCAAGGTTCAAGAGCTCAAGGATGAAATGAAATCTTTGGTGTCGGTTGATATCATGGTCAACTGGAATGAGCATGATACTCCAACATAAGAATCAGTTTAGTCCTCTACTGATATGTTTGCTATGATTGTTGGTCACATATCTGAAGCAGAGGAAGCAGAGGAGTTTGCTCTCATAGAATCTCTCATCAGGTACAAAATTACCCTCTTGGTTGTGATGATAAATACACAGACCTCTTAACTCAATGCAATGAACTAAATGCTCAAAATGACAAATATTTTTTAGAATTTCAAGCTTATAAGAGTTCTCTCAAAACTTTAGAACAACAAAAGAAGTGGCTTCAAAATACTCATCTTGAATATAAGGATAAGATTAGAGTGTTAAGTACAAATTTGGAGAATACCACTAACATGCTTAAGTATACTGAAAAACTTAACACTGAGAGTATTCGGGCAAAACAAGAAATGCAAGAAAAATTTGATGCTACACTATTAAGATTTGATAAATGGCAAAAAGCACCCAAGAATCTTTCCAAGCTAATAGATAGCAGCATGTCTGGTAGAACTAAGAGAGGGTTAGACTTTGACAAATATATTGGTCTAGATGATGTTTTTAATTTATCCTTTTCAAGTGTCTTTGATCCTGACACAGAGGAGGAGGGAAAACCTACTTACAATATGTTTAAACTAGCTGCAACAATGCATGTTTTTCTTCCACCTCTTACAGGAACATTTATGCCCACATCTATGCATAAAGACTTGGATGGATCACAAATGCACGAGTCTCCCAAAAGCTCTACTAATACTAATGACTTTGTCTCTTGTACTTACAGAGACAAGGCAAGTGACTATGCATCATGTGGTTCAAGTGAAGAGTCAAGACCTTCGAGTCCCAAGACAATTGACACTGCTACTAGTGCTAGGATGAGTGATGCGAGAGTTGCTACTGCTTCTACTTCCATTGTTTTTAATTCTAGTTTGTTGAAATCTAGGAATGTTGCTTCTCCTAGAGTGGTTTGTAATAAGAATAGTAGTTTAAAACAATGCCATTTGAATAAAAGGTCTTTTAAAACATGCTTTGTTTTTGGTAGTATATTTCATTTGATTAAAGGTTGTGTTTTTTATGATCAAAAGCCTCCTGGTTATCAATCTTTTGCTACTCCTGGTCCACCAGGAGCTGCTCCTATTGGTGTGGGTTTTGATTCTAGAAGGTTAAATCCATGTGCCCAATCTTTTCCTTCTACTAGAAGGACCTCTCCTTCAGCTTCTACTACTTGGAGAAGCAACCCCTGTACCCCTAATAGACCAACCATCAATTATTTTCATAATTTTAATCAGAATTATGCTGCTACTTCAGACCAAATGAATTTTGGATTCAGATATTTGGGTTCTGTTGTTAAGCCCTCAGCAGGTTGTTCTTGGTCACAAAATAACACCCATATGATGCATAGGCAACGCAAGAACAACAGTGAATCTCATCAATCTCCATGGTTACTACTAATGATCCACAAGGCAGACTCAAGCCAAAAATGGTTTGGGTCCCATTAAGACACTAACTGTTACATATGTCTTTTGTATTGTTGTAGATTAATCCATACCAAGATCCATCTCTTGAAATTCAAGATAGTGGATGCTCTAGGAGCATGACAGGGAATAAAGGCCTTTTGACTAACTTTGTACCATTTCAAGGCGGAAAGGTGTACTTTGGAGGTGGTGAAGGAAGGATCTCTGGCAAAGGAACCATTCAGACCCCTAACCTTAATTTTTAGAAGGTTTTCTATGTGGAAGCACTTCAACACTTCAACTTGATTTCTGTCTCTCAGATTTGTGACAAGAAGCAGTTTGTCCTCTTTACGGATACTTAAGCACTGGTGTTGTCCAAAGACTTTAAGTTACCGGATGACTCCCGTGTTCTACTCAAAATCCCAAGAAGACATAACCTCTACATTATCAAGTTGAATGAAGTTAATCGAACTGGTCAACTAGCCTGTTTAGTTGCCAAAGCATCAGAAGATGAAGCCACCAAATGGCATAGGAGGATGGGGCATGTAAAATTCAAGACCATTCACATGATGGCTAATATGAACTTAGTCTCTGATTTACCTCCCAAAACATTTAGGAATGACATCAGTTGCCTTGCTTGCAGCAAAGGCAAACAACACAAAGCATCCTTCAAAGCCATTACTGCTCTCAGCCTAATAACTGAACCATTGCAGCTACTACATATGGATTTGTTTGGTCCTACCTATATTAGGAGCATTGACCATAAACACTATTGTTTTGTGGTAACTGATGGCTATAACAGGTTTTCATGGGTTTTATTTCTAGCTGCTAAAAGTGAGACCTACCCTATTCTTAAAGACTTCATTGCACTCATTGAAAATCAGCTGTCCAAAAAGGTAAAAGGTATTAGTTGTGACAATGGAACTAAGTTCAAGAATGAAAACCTTATATCACTTTGCAATTCCAAAGGTATCAAAAGAGATTATAGTGTTGCCAGGACTCCTCAACAGAATGGTGTTGCAGAAAGGAAAAACAGGACCCTTAGAGAAGCTGTAGGAACCATGCTTGCTGATTCCAAGCTTCTGACTATGTTTTGGACAGAAGCTATCAACACTGCGTGTTATGTGTTGAATAGGGTTTCAATTACAAATCCACAAAATAAGACTCCATATGAGCTACTCACAGCCAAAGTACAAGCATTACTCATTTGAAGCTATTTAGCTGTCTTGTCACCATTATAAATACTAGTGACTATTTGGGGAAATTTGATGGCAAGGCTGATGAAGGCTACATTGTGGGATATTCAACTCACTCGAGATCCTATAGGATCTATAATCTCACTAGCAAGAGTATCATTGAAACTATCAATCTCAGGTACTTTGAGGAAAAGACAAACATCCAAGGCACAGGTCCTGAATGGTATTTTTATCTTGACTATCTCAGTGACTCATTGGGATATTTTTGTTTCAAAACTAACCAAAATGCAAGTCCACAAATATTTGTGTCTTCTAGTGCAGGTGCTACTTCTAGCTTTTCGGACTCAGATGAGGATGATGACATTTTTGTCATACCATCCTATTCCACCACAATCGCTCCCGACAACACTGCTACTCCTATTGGTTCTACATCATCAGACATTATGGACTCACAAGGAGCTCTTGATACACTGCATAAGCAACAACAAGATGCTACTACTGCAGCTATCCATGGAGGCTTTGAGTTTCCTTTGGATACTCTGTTGATCCCAAACTTAGATCGATTAGCTTTGTGTAAATGAGATTAAATCATGTTAAACACTTAGAGAAACTTTGTTGTGAAACAATCTAAGTGCTATGCGGAATTTAACACTTAGAACAAGAACACACAAAACAGAATAAACCAAACTTTCACTTTGATTGATTATCAAAACTTGCGTAAAATGAAAGTGTAAACAAGTATATTAAACTAAAACCTAAAGGCATCCTTTTATAGAATAAGGAGCCTTGCACAAGTGTCTACCTATCAGCTATTTTAGGTAAAGATAAATATAGAAAATATAATGTCGAACATATCTTTACTAGAAATACAAAACGTGTAGACTAAGTATTCTATCAGTGCTTGGACTTCTTCTCATCAGCGCTTGATTTCTTCTTGTCAACACTTGATCTGTCAACGCTTGATTTCTTCCTATCAACGTCTAATCAACTCTTGTCAGCGTCTAAGTGTCTTGGCTCATTTTATTTCCAACAATCCTCCCCTAAACTTGATATCTACTCTAGTAATCAAGTTTCTGAATAAAAACTAAGTACAAGGAGGATTCTTACAAATACAAATCACTTGTTAATTAGGAAATAAATAAACCTGATTAAATCTTTGCCAAGATCACTTGTGTAATCCATTTCCAGCTGTGTGGACACCATTTTCTTCAAAACTTCCTTGGACATGGGATATTCAGCATCCACAAGAAGATATTCTGAAAACATTGTAGTACTCAAATGATAAACACCAGCTGCTGAATGTAGACGCCATTGAAGTCCACTGATATCATCAAAATCCAACCATATTAGATCTACATCATTTGGTTCACACATTCTCTTAAATGTGGACCAAATCTTTATTCCATTGACTGAAGTAGGTGCTTCAGCCTCATACTTGGCCTTCATCAATACCCAAAGATCTACCAAGTCTTCTCTATCCAGGCTTGCAAATGAAGAGATAAGAGTAGTACAACTTACAGGAACTTTTATGCCCATATCTAGGCATACTGACTTGGATGGATCACATATGCATGAGTCTCCAAAAAGCTCTACTAATACTAATGACTGTGTCTCTTGTACTTTCAGTTACAAGGCCAGTGACTATGCATCATGTGGTTCAAGTGAAGAGTCAAGACCTACAAGCTCCTAGACAAATGACCCTACTGCTACTAGTGCTAGGAAGAGTGAAGAGAGAGTTGCTTCTACTTCAAATGTTTCTAGTTCTAGTTTATTGAGTCCTACGAATGTTGATTCTCCTAGAGTTGTGTGTAATAAATTTAGCAGTGTGAAACAATGTCATTTGAATAAAAGGTCTTTTAAAACATGCTTTGTTTGTGGAAGTAAATTTCATTTGATTAAGGATTATGATTTTTATGCTCAACCTTCTTTTGTTTATCAAGCTTATCTTACTCCTGGTTCACTAGGAGTTGCTCCTTTTTCTTCTAGAAGACTAAACCCATGTGCCCACTCCTATTCTTCTTCTAGAAGGACCTCTCCTTTAGCTTCTGATCTTTGGAGAAGCAATGGTTGCACCCAAAATAGACCAACCAGCAAATATTTTCATAACTTTAATCAGAATTATGCTTTTAATTCAGACCAAATGTATTTTGGGTTGAGAAATTTGTGTACTGCTGTTAAGACCTCAGCAGGTTGTTCTTTGTCAAACAATATGTAGAAACTAGAAGGGGGGGTTGAATAGTTTCTTATATTTACTTGTTAAAATGTGGTTTCCAAAAATCCTTTTTCAAAAACTTAGGCTTGAGGAAATATGTGAAATCTTCTTATGCACAATATGAACAATGATAGTGTAACTAAACTAATACTAACAAAAATATATCCACAAAGAATAAAGAATGATAGTGTAACTAATCTAATACTAACACAAGTATATGCATAAAGAATAAAGAATGTAAAGAGTTAAGGGTAAAGAAAAATCAAACCGAACACCAAGGATTTATAGTGGTTCGGCAACGAAGCTCACTCCTCGTTCCTACTCCACTCCTCGAGTACTCCTTACTCGAGAGTTCACTACACAACAAGCTCCTTATGGTGGAGAAAACCGTACACGTCGCTTAACCAATTTCCGACTCTAAGCTAAAAGTCGATCCCTAATCGTAGCTAGGACCAATCTACACAACTATACTTAGTACATACACAACTTCCAAATAGACACAACTACTTGGATCTTCACAACTATGACACAACTACAAATGTATAAAATTAGATCTTCAATGGATCTTTGGTGGTGGACTCAACACTTCACAAGGATAGTGTTCTTCTCTTTGCACTTGGAGAGGACGGGATGGAAGAACAAGATTCACTTCTTAAACAAGTAATAATCAAACAAATGATCAAAGATTTGAGTGATTAAAGAAGGGGTTTGAATCTGGAAATAAAATGTGCAAAAGAGGTGAGATGAAAAGCTGAGAATGGTCCACTATTTATAGGACAAAGGAGCCAACGGCTAGTTCTGCCCGCGGTACCTTATCTTAGCCCGCGGTACCTTATCGATAAGGTACCGCCTAGGTGCTAAGGTACCGCCGGACTAGACTCCGCTCCTTTTTGTCCTTTACTGGTGGAGGTCTTATCTGGATATAAAAAATATCCTGAAAGGATATTCTTAACTAAATAAGAATATGCCATTTTCAAATTTCAAATAATTAATTTAATAAAACATTTTCTTAAAAAGAAAGTTTAATAATAACTTGTCACACTTAATAAAAAGTGAGTTTTAAGAAAAGATTAAATCACTTGATCACTTGAGGTTAGTACTTGTTTATCCATACCTTAAGTGAAAATGGGTAAAATGAAAAATACTTGAACTCAAGAATTCGTTTTTCGTTGTTTTCGTAAATGCTTGTTTTTACATATTGTCGTAATCAAAACAAGGCGAGACCAAAAAATGCAAGTAACGTTTTTAGGCATTTATTGCATTAACAATCTCCCCTTTTTGATTCCGACAATACATAAACTCAATCACACAAAAACAAGATATTCGAAGACGAGTTTATTCATTTCTCCCCCTTTGTCGAAGCAAAAAGGTTGCACAAGTCGGTGTTTGAAGAAACGGACATCGCAAAGACTCCCCCTTGGTGCTTACTCCCCCTAGCTTGGGGCACCGAGGAATCGAGATATGGTGACAAGCTACATAGAAGGGTTAGTTGAACAAAAGAAACAACCAACAATATATAGCAATAGGTCACATAAAAAAATAAAAGAGAAGAAAATACAAAGACAAAGATACAAGATAGGTTACTAAAAGGACATCATACAAAGAAGTATGGAAAAAGGAACAAGCCAAAAGCATAAATCTTATCCTAGTTATTCTAGAATTCCAAGATTTGCTTGAATTTGGTGTCTTGTTGATAAGCAACCAATGCTTATATGAAAGACAAGGTAATAGCGGAGGGTGGTGGTGGTGGCTTGTTGGAGATCTCATAATCAAAGTGAAGAGAAGGCTTGATTAAGAGACTCTTGATGTAGTTCAACTCCTCATAGATGTGTGCCATAACAAGGTGTTGATATTGACAACATTGACAATATGTTCCATGATCCATGACATTATCATGAGAAGGAGGAAGAACACTAAAGGGTGGTGGTGGAAGAAAAGATGTTCCACAATCAAAATTCTTGGTAGGAGACATGTGATTAAGAGTGTTCTTGGGTGGGTTTGGATTGAAAGCAATTGGAGAAAATGGAGGAGATTCAAGGCTTTAATTGGGATAATAAGACATTTTGGATGTGAAGTTATGCAAAATGCTTATGGTTTAAATAGGGAAGCCTTAGGGTATTTTTGGGGTGGTCAAAGGGTTTGAAACAAAGATTCTCAAAAATGTTGGAGCAAATCTAGAGTTTCAGACAAAAAACCCGAAAAAGGAAGGCACTGTAGGCGGTTCCTTATCTAGGGTGGCGGTACCTTATCAATAAGGTACCGCGGTTCACATATGGAACCGCCTGCAGAGGCAGGATTTGGTGTTTGGAGGAAGATTTTTCAGCAAATCTTATTTTTCTAGTCTAACTTATCATAGGGATATGCTTAAAAGCAAAGATAGACAAAGAAAACATATGCAAACTTACCAAATAGAGATTTGACCAAAATACATGGATTAAAAAATCGATGTAGGAGGTATGTAAGACAAGACCTTAAGTCATGACACAATGATCCTCCATGATTCTATCTTGTTCTTGCTATGTTTGAGAGAATCATACATATGAATTATGTAAGCTCTAGATTAATAGCGAGAATCTATGAAAAATCGTTTTTAGATTGAATTAACAATGTCAAACGAATTTCTCAACCATTTTCGAAAGAGACTTTGAGAATTTTGAAAAGAATAGGAGAAGATTTTTCAAAAGGAGTTTAAAAGACTCAAAGACTCAAAGTGATAAACTATAAAAAGAAGGAAATCAAGGAAGATGTTCCATTAATCCTAGACCTAGACGCAAGTAATTAAAAGGTTCCCTCTTAAGTGGCTTAGTGAAGATATCGGCTAAGTTGTCCTCGGAGGGCACCTTTTCAATAGAAATGTTCCCCTTTTGAACATTATCCCTAAGGAAATGGTGTCTAATTTCTATGGTTTTGGTTCGCGAATGTTGCACGGGATTCTTGCTAAGGTCTATAGCGCCTTTATTATCGCTCATGATGGGAACATCATCAAGAGATATCCCGTAATCAACAAGCGCTTGATTCATCCATAGAGCTTGTTGGCATGCTTTTCCGGCACTCACATACTCGGCTTCCGTGGTGGATATTGCAAGAGCGGTTTGTTTCTTGGAGAACAAAGAAGTTAAACAACAACCCATGAAGGTACAAACTCCACTAGTGCTTTTCTGGTCCACATAGTCTCCCGCATGATCCGAGTCCGCGTAGACAATGGTTTCTACGCCGGTCCCTTTAGGATACCATAATCCTAAATGTTTAGTGCCTTTAATGTATCGGAAGATACGCTTAACCGCTTCAAGGTGAGAGGTTTTGGGAGCCTCTTGGAAGCGAGCACAAAGGCAAACACTAAACATGATATCCGGTCGACTTGCCGTTAGGTACAACAAACTACCAATCATACCTCTATACTTGGTGTTGTCTACCGACTCACAATCATCATCTACGGTGAGTTTAGTATCCGAGGCCATAGGGGTCTTCATTGGTCTAGATTCTTCTAATCCAAATTTCTTTAGCATTTCTTTAGCGTACTTAGATTGACTAAAGAAAATACCATCGTCCATTTGTTTAATTTGGAGTCCTAAAAAGAAGTTAAGTTCTCCCATCATACTCATTTCAAACTCATCATGCATGATTTTGGCAAAGTCATCACATAATTCTTGACAAGTTGAGCCAAATATGATGTCATCAACATATATTTGTACGATTATGAGGTGAGGACCTTTCTTCTTTGTAAAGAGTGTATTGTCTACCATTCCCATGATATACTCATGTTTAACAAGAAACACTTTAAGTCTATCATACCAAGCTTTGGGTGCTTGTTTGAGTCCATAAAGTGCTTTCTTAAGCTTGTAAACATGGTCCGGTTTCTCAAAATCAATGAAGCCGGGAGGTTGAGCCACATATACCTCCTCATTGATCAAACCGTTAAGAAATGCACTCTTTACATCCATTTGTTGAAGCTTAAAATCTAAGGCACAAGCGTAGGCTAAAAGGATTCTAATTGATTCTAATCTAGCTA
The DNA here is from genome assembly GCA_025667525.1 of Glebionis coronaria. Taxonomy (NCBI): domain Eukaryota; kingdom Viridiplantae; phylum Streptophyta; class Magnoliopsida; order Asterales; family Asteraceae; genus Glebionis; species Glebionis coronaria. The sequence continues at coordinate 756,438 of JANFOE010000276.1, read as the reverse complement.
CCGGTGCATATGTCTCGTCATAATCAATCCCTTCTTGTTGATTATAGCCTTGAGCTACAAGTCTAGCCTTGTTACGAGACACAACACCATTCTCATCTAGCTTATTCCTAAATACCCATTTGGTTCCTATAATGGTATAACTTCTAGGTGGAGGAACAAGTTCCCAAACATCATTGAGAACGAATTGATTCAATTCTTCTTGCATCGCAATGACCCAACTCTCATCCGTCAAAGCTTCTTTAACATTCTTTGGTTCAATCAAGGAGACAAAACAAAAGAAGTTGCTTTGGTTTTGGACTTGAGATCTTAGGGTCCTTTGATTTAAGTCACCAATGACATTATTGAGAGTATGATCCCTAGATTCCTTAATGTTTACTTCCTTTTTAACACTAAGGTCTTCAATTCCTATTTTTCTAACCTCTTTGGCTTTAACTACTTCTAATTCATCCAAGTCATCATTAACCAATGGTGGTGTCTTGGGTGAAGGAGGGGTTTCATCAAAGGTTACGTTGAGTGATTCTTCAATAACCCCGTGGTTCTATTTAGGACTATGTAGGCTTTACTAGTTTGGGAATAACCTAAAAGGATACCTTCGTAAGACTTTGGGTCAAACTTGGTAAGGTAGTCTTTGGTGTTGAGGATAAAGCACTTGCTTCCAAACACCCTAAAGTATTCTAATGAGGGTTTCTTACCTTTAAGAATCTCATAGGGGGTCTTTCCTAGGAAAGGTCGAATAAGAATTCGGTAGAGAATATAAGTCGATGTGTCCACGGCATTGAACCAAAACTTTTGAGGCAAACATTGCTCGTTTAACATCGTCCTACTCATCTCTTGGAGAGTCCTATTCTTCCTTTCAACTACCCCATTTGATTGTGGAGTGCGAGGAGCCGAGAAGTTATGGGTAATACCATGAGCTTCACAAAAGGCACCAAATTTCACTTCATTATCAAATTCCCTACCATGATCCGTCCTAATAGAAACAATTGAACATCCTAGTTGATTTTGAATTCTTCGACTAAAGATTTCGAAGTGATCGAAAGCTTCATTCTTAGATGCCAAAAATCTAGTCCAAGTAAATCTAGAATAGTCATCAACTATAACTAGGGTTTAAAGGTTTCCTCTATAACTCCGTATGGCGGAAGGTCCAAAAAGATCCATATGTAGTAGCTCTAAGCACCGAGAGGTCGAAACCAAATTCTTGGCTTTGTGACTTGAGTGAACTTGCTTTCCAACTTTGCAAGCATCACAAAAGTGACTATCAAACTTAATCTTGGGGAGGTGTCTTACCAACTCCTTAGAGACTAAAGATTGAACTAAACGCATATTAGCGTGACCTAATCTCCTATGCCAAAGAGTAGAACTATCATCTATAGTCGCAAGACATATGTTGTCTTTTGACTTCTTATTAACCTTCATGACATAAAGCCCATGCTTTTTAACACCTTTTCTAATGACTTTTCCATCTTTTACGATTTCACTGTCATGTTCCGAAAAGATGACCTTACACTTATTATCACAAATTTGACATATACTTAAAAGGTTAAATCCTAAGTTATCTACGTGCTCAACATTTTCAATGGTCATGGAGTCAAGAGAAACCGTACCTTTGCCAATGATATTACCACGTAGATAACTAGCGAATGTAACGTTACCTCCATCATATGCTTTGTAATGCGAGAACAAACTTCGATTACCCGTCATGTGTTTAGAACATCCACTATCCTTAATCCACTCATCGGGCTCCAAATAAATTCCCAAGCATATCTAGGTAACAACATACAAGATCAAACATTTGGTCTCCAATATCTCATGGGTCCAAAATTGTTAGTTCCAAACATCCCTTGCATTTGGTTGGGATGCATGAATGAGGAGGGGATTCCCTATGAAGAACAAAATGGAGGAGGGTAGTAATTCATGTAACCATTTTTTTGTTCATTATTTCTCCTAGGTGTATTTGATCTAGGTTTAGAGTTATTATTATTCCTTCTAGGTGTTGGAGTTTTACTTCTAGGTCGTGAATTGTTTTGATTATCTTTTCTAGGAGATGTTGTTCTACTTCTAGGCTTAGACGCATTTCGTACTCTAGGTGGAGTAGAAGATGGTCTTGATAAACTTCTATTTCCCATGAGAGGTTTACTTAATGGCTTGTAGAACTTACCAATAGCATTGTCGTCAAGTATGGGTAATTTTACCTTATTAACAGTAAGATGCTTTAGTTTTTCATCTAACTTAGACTTTTCAGAAAGTTCAGGATTTTCACCAAAATCATCCTCTGCCCGCGGTACCTTATCTATGGCGGCGGTTCCATAGTGATAAGGAACCGCGCCATACAATTTGGAACCGCGTACAGTGGGCGTTTTTTGTGAAAACCTTACTTGTTTTGGTTCACTAGTTGAGGCTTCATTTGAGTTAAAACCTAGACCAAGTCTTTCCTTAGAATGAACTTGTTTGTTTAACATATCATCAAGAGCACTAGTTCCTTTCATGAACTTTTCCAATTTAATGGAGGTGCTCTTGAGATCTTTATTCTCTAATCAAAGATTCTCACAACTTAAGCAACTTAAATCAACCTCTTTATTTTTCTCAAGTTTAACCAATTTCTCCCTAAGTTCATTGATCTCATTTTCAAGCTTAGTTTTGGTTGTTTTTAAGGTTTTATTCTTTTCTATGAATTTAAGACTAAGTTTGTGTAAACTATCATATTTGCCTTCAAATTCAATATCATCACAAGTGGAACTATCATTGCTATAATATTCGGTTTCGGAATGTACCTCTTTAGAAGTGTGAGCCATTATACATTTCTCCTCTTTGGGGTTGTCATCATCATCTTCACCGCTATCGCTCCAAGCGCCACTAACGAACGCCGTGTGGTTCTTTTCACGAGCGGGCTTTGGACAATCACCGATGAAGTGATTTGGATCACCACATCTAAAGCAATTCCTATCACCTTTTTCGTTCTTGACAAACCGATTCTTTGAAATTGATTTCTTGTCATAGTTGGGTTGCCTAACGTGTTGACCTCGTCTCTTGAAGAACTTCTTGAAATCTCTCACCGCCAATGCATATTCCTCGTCATCGCTTTCCAAGGAACTATCATGGTCAGTTTGTGCCTTCTTAGCTTTAAGTGCAAGAGATTTCCTTTCACTCTTGGTTTTCACTAATTCCGAGTCCTTCAAAATTATCATCTCATGAACCTTCAAGTTTCCTATGAGTTCATCGAGTGATAAAGTTGAGAGATCTTTTGACTCTTCAATCGCCGTGACTTTTGCTCTCCACTTTGGATGTAAGGCCCTTAGAAACTTCCTAACATTGTTCTTGCTAGAAAAACCTTCATCAAGTGCTTTTAGACTAGTAATAATGGTGTTAAACCTAGCAAATGCACTATCAATAGTTTCATCTTCTAAGATGACAAATTGTTCATATTTATGAACAATAATAGTGTAACTAAACTAATACTAACAAAAATATATCCACAAAGAATAAAGAATGATAGTGTAACTAATCTAATACTAACACATGTATATGCATAAAGAATAAAGAATGTAAAGAGTTAAGGGTAAAGAAAGATCAAACCGAACACCAAGGATTTATAGTGGTTCGGCAACGAAGCTCACTCCTCGTTCCTACTACACTCCTCGAGTACTCCTTACTCGAGAGTTCACTACACAACAAGCTCCTTATGGTGGAGAAAACCGTACACGTCGCTTAACCAATTTCCGACTCTAAGCTAAAATTCGAGCCCTAATCGTAGCTAGGACCAATCTACACAACTATACTTAGTACATACACAACTTCCAAATAGACACAACTACTTGGATCTTCACAACTATGACACAACTACAAATGTATAAAATTAGATCTTTAATGGATCTTTGGTGGTGGACTCAACACTTCACAAGGATAGTGTTCTTCTCTTTGCACTTGGAGAGGAAGGGATGAAAGAACAAGATTCACTTCTTAAACAAGTAATAATCAAACAAATGATCAAAGATTTGAGTGATTAAAGAAGGGGTTTGAATCTGGAAATAAATGTGCAAAAGAGGTGAGATGAAAAGCTGAGAATGGTCCACTATTTATAGGATAAAGGAGCCAACGGCTAGTTCTGCCAGCGGTACCTTATCTTAGCCCGCGGTACCTTATCGATAAGGTACCGCCGGACTAGACTCCGCTCCTTTTTGTCCTTTAGTGGTGGAGGTCTTATCTGGATATAAAAAATATCCTGAAAGGATATTCTTAACCAAATAAGAATATGCCATTTTCAAATTTCAAATAATTAATTTAATAAAACATTTTCTTAAAAAGAAAGTTTAATAAAAACTTGTCACACTTAATAAAAAGTGAATTTTAAGAAAAGATTAAATCACTTGATCACTTGATTAAGGTTAGTACTTGTTTATCCACGCCTTAAGTGAAAATGGGTAAAATGAAAAATACTTGAACTCAAGAATTCGTTTTTCGTTGTTTTCGTAAATGCTTGTTTTTACATATTGCCGTAATCAAAACAAGGCGAGACCGAAAAATGCAAGTAACGTTTTTAGGCATTTACTGTATTAACACAATAAAACCCATATGATGAATAGGCAACCTAAGAACAACAGTGGATCTCATCAATCTTGGCTATCTACAAAAGATCCACAAGGCAGACTCAAACCTGAAAATGTCTGGGTCCCCTTAAGACACTAACTTTTGCATATATCTTTTCTGTTGTTGTAGGTTACTCCATACCAAGATCCTACTCTAGGAATTGTTGATAGTGGATGCTCTAGGAGCATGACATGGAATAAAGGACTTCTATCTAACTTTGTACCGTTTTAAGGCAGAAAGGTCTACTTTAGAGGTGGTGAAGGAAGGATCTCTGGCAAAGGAACTATTCAGACACCTAACCTTAATTTTGAGCAGGTCTACTATGTGGAAGCACATCAACACTTCAACTTGATCTCTGTCTCACAAATTTGTGACAAGAAGCAGTTTGTTCTCTTTATGGAGACTGAAGCACTAGTGTTATCCAAAGACTTTAAGCTCCCGGATGACTCTCAAGTTCTACTCAAAATCCCTAGAAGACACAATCTCTATAGTATCAAGCTAAATGAAGTTAATCCTACTAGTCAACTAGCGTGTTTGGTTGCTAAAGCCTCAGAAGATGAAGCCACTAAATGGCACAAAAGGATGGGTCTTCTATGACTAAATCAAAACAGAATTATTCATTCTTATCACTACTTGACCAAATCTCCATGTTTTTAGTACATGGTAGGGGAATCTTCACAGCAGTGGAAAGTTTTATAGCAGGGGAAATTTTCTTGTATTTTGTCCACCAGCTTGAAGTTTCTCCTAATGCCATATTTGGTCCTTCTTGTTTCCATAGTGATTTGACTCATCAACTTTTTACCCAACAATCTTCCCCTAGTTGATGATGTCAAAACACTTCCCCTTAAGCATACAACACCAAGGATCAACAGGCTGAACATTCTCTGTAGACAACTTCCCCTTTTTGACATGATCAAATAGGGGTCTTCTATATGAACAACCTTGATTTTCAACTACTATTTAACCAATATCATACATCAAACCCAAGCATTCCACTTTTCAAGATACTCTCCATGAAGCACAGTAGTACCACCTACCTAAAAAAATTATCTTGACCAGTAGATACTCACATGAGTTGTAGTAACACCAATGAACAATAGAAAAAATCTTCACCTCAATGCCATATGCAAAATGATTAACACTTTAACAAATGAGCTTCCCCTTAAAGTGTGCTAACCATTTCTTTTGACCAAAAGTAGATGTATCAACCATAAGAAGCAAACGAAGAACTAACTATTTAAAGAACAAATACTGTGTAGCACCATCCATGAAGAGTAGTACCAGAAATTAGCATGTAGTACCTTTTTAAAAATGACCACACCAGTAGATGAACCAAGCAGTAGTAAACTCTGAAGAACAACTTTATTATGGTTGAATGTAGTAAATAATAACGACTTTTGTCAAGAATCTTGAATCTTCAAATTATGTAGGCTTTATGTAATGACCATATATGAAGAAAACTAATTATAACTTACTTGATGATGATGAAGAATAACACGAACCTGCATTCTATATCTTGTACCAACCATGTGACAAAGAGGCTTTGTATACTAAATCCTCATTTTTCATGAAAATGAGACACTGAGCACAATAATGTAACTCCTTCAAGTGATAGAGAATATGTGCATAGAGTACCATTAGAAAAATCACATATTCCTAGATCTTGTATCACTTTGTCACTAGGTGTTTTAAGAATAAAACACATACCCGCGAAAATCTAATTCATCCTCAAATAAATGATAAAAACTTTTCTTCGTAATCAATAAAATTAAATCAAGCCTTTATACCTTTAAACCAATTGCTGTGAATATACCAAAATCCAAAACACTGCTGTCCCAAAATTCATATCTGACAGCAGGGGAACTTTCAAAAACAGTGGGAATCTATTAATGAAAGCAGGGGGATCTATTGAAGGCAGTGGGATCGTAGCAGGGGCTTCTTTTAATGAAAGCAGGGGGTAACTTTTCAAAAGCAGGGGAATTTTTTTAATGCCACTGTTTTTGTTATTAACTGTGCCAAACCCACACAAAGTGGGAATGAATTTATAACAGCGGAATAAATAACAAAAAGAGATGCACTTAAAAAAATACCTACTGTGAAAAATATACATGTGCTTCTGACCTGCTCATGTCTGTATCAAATTATCCCATTCTTGTTGGACCAACCACCATGGGGACCATATTTAGCTTTCCGTGTGAACACAAATTGAATAATACCACTTGACCAGTGCATATATCTTGAGGTCACATCAGCTTTGACCAATAAAATATATCACATCTTTGAGTTTTCACGTGTTATACCAAAAGCAATTTGCTTCTACCATATTTATATATAACGTCCCTACCTTCTGTTTACTCCTTTCTTGTGAGTAACAAATAGCAGTCAAGTTTGACCATGGAATAAACACAAATACACAACATATTTGATACCTATTCCACGTCATAACCAATACAGATGTATGACCTTTTGTTGCTATTAATAATGAGCCTCACGTGGGACCCAATAAACTTGGACCTTCAAATAAAGGCACAACAGCTTCGTTCCACTTTAATCAACACGTGACTGTGTTATATCTTGGTCCCACACATTTATTGTTACACAGATTAGACGACACTATGTAACAATAGGAGTAAGCCAAAAGTGAGTACTATCATACTCCTCATCCCCTGTATAAACCGTCACATCATTCAAATCTAGGGTTTGTTCCACTAAAACCCTAAAAACAAAATTTTTATTAAATCACCACTTTACAGCAACATGAACACGAAAAACACCTTAATTCTCCTAGATATCGAGCCACCCGCTCTGATACCACATGTTGATTCCATTGGATCGTTAGACTCAATGGTAAAAACCATTTATCTAGGTTGAAGAACATTCTTATGAATTAACATAGCGGAATAGAATGATAATCATGAACAAGATGTTTGACAAGATGAAAGAATTCCCAACAAACCCTCCTTCTCCATTGGAGGTTTTTGTTATAATGTAAGAATGATGTTTCTCTGTGTTTTCTTGGGGTTAATATAACCTTTCTAACACTTGGGGACCAAGTAAAAGTCATATGATCGGACTTGTAATGAATGGGAATCATAAATATGACTTTTGAGCTGTGCAGAAGGAAAGTGTGTCGCACTTTTTGGATTGTGCGTCGCACATTTGCGCGTCTAGAATATTTTTGTGTGGTGAAAAATTGCGCCACACTTTTTGGATTGTGAGCCTCACTTTTAGTCATTTTCAGGTCATGACCAAAAGTCAAAGTTGTAGATAATTCAATTGTCTTTCCGTGGTCGCTTGAAACAACTAAAACGGAGTTCATATGCTCAAGATATGGCCAAAACAGTGACAGGTGTCGGGAGATCAGATGCTTGACTTTATTTATTTGTTTAAGCTTCATGTCTTCGTGTTTTCTTCCTTTTCCTTCAACGACACGTCCTTGGAACCTATACATCAAATATAGTCTATTAAGTATCGATAGTTCACATAATTAACCTAAATATAAACTAGTAACGCACACACAAACATGTATAATTAGAGCGTTATCAGAAGGCCAGGTATATATAGGCAAGCTCCTCGAGAAGCGTGAAAGACTCATTAATGGAAGGGCATACGTGGCGCTTTCTAGCCCACATAAAACGTTGTAAGTGCGCCACACAATTGGCGGCCCACAAAGTTTCTAGAAGGCCCAACACCAAGCCCAATACTTTTAAGTATAACATCATCCAAGGTCCAGATAATATTATACTTGGGGGGACATGTTAGTGTATGGTCCCGGAAAGTGGTCGGACACCATGAAACGTGGCACCAACTGGATCGGAGCTGGACATGAACCGGAGCGATGGTCTGACGTGGCTCAGACAGCGACACGGCTTACGTCACCTAACGTCACCTGCAGCAGGACCCTACTTGGACCTTGGACACATACCCAAAGAGGAAAGAGTGCAGTGTCAGAACCAAGAGGTACACAGACCCGTTTAGGAAAAGATTGCAGGTATGAATGGTTACATCAATAGGTATATACAGTCCTCTATAAATAGTCTTTCACATTTATTGTCATACACATTGAATAACCTGACACGTTACATTTATCACTCTCACCAATAACACCCTCATATTCGGATACTCATTCTCACACCGGAGATTGGTCCTGGGATAACACCAGGGGAGAGTTAATGTGTGCTATTACTTGTGTGTAGATGCTCCGACGGTGCTAGAAGCTTACGTGGAAGGTGTCTTTGTCCCGTAGGCCCTACCAGAGGATTCTTGCATCAACATAGACTATGAAAATGGCCAAGCGGGTGGGAACTTTGTGCGGAAATTAAAAATGAATCCATATTTGATGCCCCCCGTGATGACAATTCCTGGTTCCGCGGATATATGATATTAGGAAAACAGACAATGTATAGCAGTTTTCATTTCTCATAACCAAAAACATACATACCGAACATGCCATCAGTCTCATAGTATGTTATAAGTCGTGACGACGTCACCCTAGCCCAGCTACACACTCTGGTGACGTTTCTTGGCACCTTGATAGTGTATTATTTGCACACCATTAATGTTGCAGGAAAGCCAAATCTCGAGGTCAGAGTAATGTTAGAACAAGATTACCTCTTAATTTAACCACCGTTAATTAAATAATAGTGAAGTTTTTATTAAACTTTTAATGGAAAAATAAATAAACGTAAATAAAAGTGTGTTCTCTGTATTGAGTGTGTGCCCCCAATCGCCTCACGCATTTTCTGATGGCTAAATGATAGTGTATTATTTGCACACCATTAATGTGCATATCAAAGTGATGTTGTGTTTGCATTCCCTGGAAAAAGTTGTACTGATCGATACATACTAACTCACGCAGGTCAAAGAAAGAGCCTGATATGAACCGTTGGCGCCACGTTTACTAGCACAAGACTCAAGGGGGATGAAAGTCAATCTTTAACACTCAATAGTTAATTATGCTAATTTGTCTTATTCTAGGGTTAGGGTTATCGGTGCCTAGAGATGGCAAAAAAAACTCCGACTCCGATTTGACCGGGGATTCCCCGAGTTGACCGGGTATGGGAATGTGGGTGGGGATTCCCCGATAGTAAAAAGCGAGTATGGAGGCAGGATGTTAATACACTCGGTTGCCCAATCCCGCCCTGGATATCTTTATTCTGCATATACATTTATATATTTATTCCATATTTAAAATACTATGAATCGATAGTTAATATCTCATTTGAAACTAATCTTTAAGGATGAACTCTTGTACGTTAATGTTGTTATTGTTAATATTTTCCATGACCACATGGATGTTAATGTGGCTAATGTTGTTTGATATTACCCTATTGTGTTATTTGTAATGGTTGTGTCATCTGAAACATTTTTAAATGTTAATTGTGTAACAGGGAAAAAATCCTTAATTCCCCAATACGGATTCCCGTCCCCGATGAGAGGGATGGTATGTATCTTGTAAACCCTGATGGGGATGGAGACGGGGATGGGGATAGATATTGACTTTTGGGGATGGGGATGGTATTAACCGTTCCCCGCATACCCGACCCCGTTGCCTGGTTCTTTTTTAGGGGTCTGTGATTCGTTTACTTTTCTTCTTCTTGTTATACAATGGGAGATTCCTGGGTCTTAAAGGCCAGGCTTGTTTACTATATATTCTCGTTATCAATTTGGTTTCTATCTTAACCTCAAATGGCAATTATAATTACCGATCCCATGTAATGCAATACGGGGACTTGCAACTTAGCATTGACGAACTGTATTTATATTTGGGTACAAAACCTGCAAACGAAAACTTCACATTTATTCATAGCAACACCCTACGACCATCTTTGAAAGCTGTCAACCAGTATGATGCAGATGTGTTGTATTTCTGGCTTAAGGTTTGTTTAACCTTCAAAAAACTAATTTTATCAGTTTTATGAATATGTCTTAGTTTTATGGATCAAACAGGTCAACTCAACTCCGAAAGTGTAGTAAGTGTAGTTTTTGAACTCATATAATGTTTGTAATCAAATTGAACACATTAGTCGGCTGATAAAAAGCTCAAAAGATTTGGACAAACAGTGGTTAAAGAACCAGAAAGTCACTTGTTTTGATCCATAACTCAGACCCTTTTGTCCAAGACCTTATACGCCTATTCAACATCTTTTGTTGACAGTATCAAAAGGCACCAGAAGGATCTGATAGAAAGACTGAATCTCGGAAATAGTTGGCTGAAGCAATGGCTCACAGAATGCATATTGATTCTAGTATTAGAATCGTCGGGAAGGTTTTGTTTGGGTTGGAGAATGGTCCTGAGGTGCTGAATGCGGCAGACCTACCGGGGAACCACTAGTTGATGACTGGGACCGCCTGAAAACATTTGTAAGTCAACCCAGCCTGTTACTTAATCCGAACGTCTTCAAACTAACATAACATTTATTTGATAAACAAAACCATATAAAAATCATAGCACATGCGGAAGCGATTCAGGATCATATAATCATAACATGCACATAATTAATTGAACATAAAATAAATGGGAGTTTACCTTGCAATGCTTCCAATAACAAGAACATAATCACCAATCCAAGATCAACCTAACAAAGGTTGAATCTATGTTCCTGTACACACGTCTCGAACAAGCTACTTGACAAGCTAGGTCTACACGAGCATAACCGTGTCGTAGAAGTGGAAATTCAAACCGAACAACCCAAGAGTAGGGCTCGGCCGAATAAGGCTATGGCAAGGCTTAGGCTTGAGTTTTTCTCACAAATGAATGAAATAATAAAACCAATACCTAGAGCCTTGTATTTATAGTGTCAAGGTAGCTTAGGTTTTAGGTTAGAACTAATTACAAAGAATATATTCTAGTCTAAAAAACAAGACCAAAACACATATATTCCCCATATAGGGGCCGGCCATATGTTGCTCCCAAAATAACTTTGGGACACAATCTTTAGTTACCACTTTTACATTTAACGTCCGTTAGTCATTTTCCATTAAATACTTAACGGTCGTTAATCACAGTTTTAACACTCGTCAACTAATTAACTATATTCAAATAAAATATAATTAACTAATTAAATAGCTCTAAACGTTTGTGTGCAATCCCATAGTCTCGAGTTCGATCCTAACACACGACTATTTAAATACGTCCATAAACTAACAGCTCCCACTTGGACTATTTCATAAATATCGTGATCACATCGATTAGCGTCTAGCTACACGTCGATGCCTCTAGTACGATCTCGAGTAAGGTCTCCTAGACAAAACCTTTTAATGATTAAACATCATTATTATTATCCTTTTGTTTCTTAATACAAGTTAATAAGGATATGGATCTCAGTCATTCCTTAATTAACAAAATGCTTTCTCGTTCTTTGATTATTAAATATTACCAAATATCAATTTCGGTGTGGCCACACATACATCTTTAATTAATCCCACGAGGGGCCTAGCTGTATTAAAACTCCAACAAAATATTGAAGGAACAAAATCCCATTTTGACTACAAGCAAAACTCATGAATTTTGCAACACCCCTGAAATCAAATCCGTATAGCCACCAGTTACGTATAGTGTTAGATTGATTCACAGAAATGCACTAGATCCACAATGTTTCCTCGTATCTCAGGTCGAAGGATAACTATTTATGATATACTTAATGACAAAGATCCATAAAGTAATACCACATTTGTTGGGATAAGTCTTATATCTCGAATCATCGAATATCATCTAAATTTGGTATGTAATCACATCAAGTATTCTTCCAAGAACTACTCCCACTAAACTTTAGATTTGTCTTAATTAATAATATTCCTATATTATTAATCGACAACGGACAATTTAGAATAAATTAATATTCATGGATATAAACATGCAAATATAGGATACAAAATTAACTAACAGAAATAAACGTAACCCAAACTTTATTTCTTCAAGGTAATAATGTTTAACATCCCTTATCCAAATACTAATCACATATTTACATGAAGTCACTAGCTAACATAAGTCCTTTTCCCTTAGCATGCTCGGTGACTTTCCTACTAGACAATGCTTTAGTGAAAGGATCAGCTAAGTTACTATCTGTGTGAATTTTCAACAAATTAATTTCATTGGCAGCAACCTACTCTCGAACATAGTGAAATATCCTCAAAAAATGTCTGGCGCCTTTCATGACTACAGGTTCATTGGCGAATATGATTGCGGCAGAGTTGTCGCAATACACATCAGTAGGATTCTTTATTGAAGGCATCACTCCCAGATCATCAATAAATTTCCTAATCCAAACAGCCTCCATTGCGGCTTCTGAGGAAGCTACATACTCGGCCTGGGCAGCATGCATAGCGCTATTGTTGACTGCTTACGGCTCTTCCAGTCTACAGCTCCTCCATTGACGACAAAGACATAACCAGTATGGGACTTCGTATCATCTTTATCACATTGCCAAGAAGCATCACAAAAACCTGTTACATTCAGTTCTGTGTCTGGTTTACCTCCATAAATAAGAAACATGTCTTTCGTATTCCTTAAATACTTAATAATGTATTTAACAGCAACCCAGTGGAGCTTACTAGGTTTCTACTGATAACAACTGACTAAGTTCTGAGAAAATGCCACATCGGGCCTTGTGTATCTTACATCATGCATGATAGATCCTACAGCCGAAGCATAAGGAACTCTTGCCATGTATTCCTCCTCTTCAGGAGTTGATGCATCTTCTTCATGACTTAAACCATGATCAACATCCATAGGTTGATAACCTTTCTTGGAGTTGTGCATGCTGTACCTTTTTAATATCTTGTCAAGATATGCACTTTGACTAAGTCCAATCAACCGTCTTTTCCTATCATTATAGATCTTAATACCCAATATGTATGGAGATTCTCCTAGATCTTTAATAGAAAAACATTTACCAAGATAATCCTTAACAGCTTTAAGACCTGGTATATGACTTCCCAAGATTAATATGTCATCAACATATAAGACCAAGAAAACTACATTACTCCCACTAGCTTTACGATATACACATGGCTCATCACGATTCTGAACAAATCCAAACTTCTTGATTTCTTCATCGAATCGTTTATTCCATTGTCGTGAGGCTTGCTTCAGACCATAAATGGATCGTTGAAGTTTACACACACGATTTGGATATTCAGGATCAACATACCCTTCATGTTGCTCCATATAGATGTCCTCATCTAAGCGACCATTCAAGAAGGCAGTTTTAACATCCATTTGCCATATCTCATAGTCATAGTACGCGGCTATAGCTATGAGAATCCTAATAGCTCTAATGTCGGCTACCGGCAAGAAGGTCTCGTCGTAATCAACACCATGCGTTTGAGTGCAGCCCTTGGCCACCAAACGAGCTTTGTAGGATTGTATCTTTCCATCCATGTCAATTTTCAACTTATAAATCCACTTACTTTTCACTAGTTTAGCACTAGGAAGTGGATCCACTTTCGTCCAAACTTCGTTGACATCAATGGAGTGCATTTCTTCATCCATAGCACCTTTCTACTTTTTGCTCTTGGGATCAAGCATAGCAGATTTATAATTAGCAGGTTCACCGAAGTCACCTAGTTTATTATCTTAAACCTCTATGTTTAGACTTAGACGGTTGGGTGCTCGAATAGTCCTTTCAGACCTTCGGATAGGAACTAATTCCGGTGGAGGACCCAGACTTTCTGGCTTTACGGGAATTTCGCTAGTAATTCCTGAAGGTGATGTATCTTCATGATCATCTTCCCTATCATGGTTCCTCCTACAGAATTCTTGAGATACAAATTCTCTTTCAAGAAAATTTCCATATCTTGCAACAATGATTTTGTTTTCAGGTAGGAAGTAAAAGTAGTAACCCATAGTTTGTATCCTACGAAGATACACTTCACAGATCTTTGATGGAGTTTATCAGCTGAGTCACGTTTCACGTACGCCTCACAACCCCAGACCTTAAGATAAGACATATTAGGCTTCTTTCCATGCCATATTTCATATGGTGTCTTACTTACCTTCTGTATGAGAACCATATTAAGAATACGAATCGCAGATTCTAAGGCATAGTCCCAAAAGGATAATGGTAGAGTAGTAAGATTAAACATGCATCACACCATATCCAGTAATGTACGATTTCTCCTTTCAGATACACCATTTTGTTGTGGAGTATAATGAGATGATGGAGGCAAGGAACAAATAATGGAGGCATCATCAAAAGCGTGTCCAACCTTCCCTTCCAATTCTTGGAGTTCTATCAACAATGGCTTTAGATGTATAATCATTCGGAGTCCATTGAAACTCTTGGCGCGTTTGGTATGGTGCTATGAATCACATTCTGTACGAGTTTAGGTATAACGTCAAATGACAATGGATTACGTCAAATGTATCAGTCTTGTTGTTTGATTTGATAAATTATAAAAATAAATAAATTACAAAAAAAGAAGTAAAAAGAGTGTTTAAACTGATAATGCAGGGTTCAATTCAGGGTTTTCCACCAACTTCACTGTGATGACATTAGCTTATAAGTCGTGGCGACGTCACCTAGCCCAACTACACATCTCTGACGACGTTTCTTGGCACTTCTTTGAGGCTAAAGGGAGTTGCACCTCAATATCCCACCGTCACCTCATCGCTACCTCAGCTTTCTCACTCCTCTCAGTAACCCACCAAAAACTCACCTTTCAAGGTTACTAAGGAAAAAAAACCCCACCTCCACCCCACCTCCACCTCATATCTCCACTATCACTTTTAATTAAAAACGATACACGCGGGTAAATAAAACCGATACTCGGATGAATTAAAAACAAAAACTTTTATTAAAAACGTAAACAACACATTCGGAAATTAAAAACATTACAAGGATATTAAACACAATACATAAACCGCAGATAAGTTTTCAAAACCACTCAACAATGAAGATACTGAAACCGGCACCTATACTCACCTTCATATTCACGAAGGGCGTTATTTGTTACATCCTCGTCAGTTGCTCCAATTACCCGTGTACGCGTTGCGTTGTTGTAACATCCACCAAACCTACGCATGACGCACATTAGGGACTTCCATTTCCGATTTATGTTATCGTATGTTTGCTTCCTTGGATCATCTAAACGAGCCTCCATCCTTTGCAAAACCAAGCCCTAAAAACTACCACTATTTGTTGGGTTACCTGGCACGGAGTTTTCAACAACAAAGCCCCAAGAACGACACAACAATATTTCTTCATCGGGTGTCCATAGTACAAGCGCCATTGGAGAAGTGAAAGAAGATGAATTTGTGTTTGAGGAAGAAGATGAATATGAGTTGTGAAAAAATGAAAAAAAATGGTGATTATATCGGAAAAAATAGGGATAAAAAATAAATTTTAGGGTAAAGTTGGGAGAAGTAAACGGCGAGTAATTAACCGTTGGTGGGTTTTTTTCCTAGATTCTTTAACCCACGCGTGAGTTTTTGGTGGGTTGATGTGATATTTATGGCAACCCACGCGTGGTTTTATGCCATCTCACCCCACCTGTGGGTTTTTATCACCACTCCTTTCAGTCTGAGTTCCATTTTACTTTACTTTTATGCAAGTTATTTTCAGTTTATCAAAAAGTTTTTGAGAGAAATTTTCCAAAGCTTCTTTGAGATCCAAGGATTATAAGGTGATTGTATATGATTGATTTGACAAATCAAGTATAAGCAAGGCTTATAACTCTTGTTACTTTTCTTGTTCATTTAATTTCATGCAAAGTTTGGTTCCAAAAATATTTTTCCTAAAATCTTTATTTTTAGACTGCTTTTATCTAACCCCCTTAATAAGCCAACTTCTTTTCAATAACCTTGGCTTATTCAGTGGCTTATCTTTCTTGCTTGTGTCTTTTTCATCTTATTTTCAGGCCTTTTTATTGTAGAATACATTTCGTTTCAGCTTGGATATTTGGACTGTTGTAGTCCACAGCCCAAGCCCATAAGCCTTCTCATACGCTTCTAGATAATCCCTTAAATTTCAGAAACCTTGTTGAGTCCTTGGATCTAGACTCGTCTGAGATATAGTAACGATGATTATAACACAACGGAATAATAACGGACACAATCAAAGTTATGAACAATGTTTTTTTATTCATAAAATGCTAGTAAGTTAACTAATCCAAGGGGTCTTATAGGTTGACGCCTAGAGAACACACACCATTTGGTTTACATTATATTGGAATGAGTTAATGAACCTGTGTGTCTCACCCTCTTTATATAATAGAGGGACTAGGGTTTACAAGCCAAACCCTAGCTTACTAACTAAGCTAACCTAATATTACATATTAGGTCCTCATTGTTTCTTCTTTCTTCAATTCTATCTATATGTTCTGTAATCATCAAATCTGTAATTCCCAACAATCTTTCCCTATTTAATATTATAAAACAAACTGCATGAAAAAACAATGCTCGAACATGTCATTACGATAATAAGCTGCACATCATAACTTCTTCCCCTTTTGTAACCATCAAATAAGGTTCTTGTGCAACTCGTAAAAGTTTCCCTTTAAGTGATGCATGTAGATGGTTAAGTATATGAACAATAAGCTTCCCCTCAAAAGTATACTAACCATATCTTGAATCTTGAACTCAGTAGCATAGATCGTCTCTTCCTTTAGTGCGAAAAAGATATATTTATTACAATATCATGTAATAAAAGATCTTTGGATAATTCTTGTAGTCAATATATGCATGGCGATCACATGTAATGGCCGATAGTCTTAAAGAGCTCTGAGGGATCAACCAGAAACCACTCAATGCTTATGCTCATTATAATTTTGATGATCATATAATGAAATGTATGATATCATATGCCCCCCAAAATATTTGTTAAAGAGCCTATAACTGTTCCAATTAAAAATGAACCATACACTTCGTCATTGTTCAAGAGAAACCACCTCCTTTTTTTTCTTTTTTTCATTTTTTAACGAACAACATGAACCAATAAAACCCACCAAAAGGAACCATAAGTCACTAGTAGGAATAACTAGTAGAAACCAACTAGTAAGAGCCAACCAAGAGGAACCGACCAGTAGTAACCAATAGCTCAGTAGCAGAAGTAAGCAATAGCTCAATATTAGAAATTTGTAAACAGGGACACTTCTTCTGTCGCTGAGCTGCTGCTAAAACAATATAGTTTCCCTCCAATATGATTAGCGACGTTGGAACTGTCACTATTTCTGTTGCTGTTGATGTTGCTAACCAGAGTAGAACATGGTACATAGAACTATATTCAGCCCATATATGACTAGCCCATTAGGAACCTATGAAGATCCTCGTTTACAGTTTATAACAAACTTAAAAAGGTAGCCAGAACATATATACGGAATCATATAAACTAGAAACCCATGTTCACGCAAACTGCTTCCAAGAATATCGTATATGCAACTCATCTCAAGGTGTGCTTGGTTAAATGTTTTAGGGGGTAAGGAATGAAAATGATAATGATTAATAGTGCTTGGTGAGAAGATATATACGTAATCATTACTCATTACTGGGTAAATGACCATTCCCTTATAAATTGGAGGTAATGAATTCGAGGTAATAGATTCAGCTACGTACGTGTCTCCACCTACCACCATCACCATCATTGACCACCACCATTGTCTCTACCACCACCCTCCCAACGCCACCACCACTCTCGGTCATCGCTACCACCACCACAACTGCCACCGGTCGCTATCACTTTTCCATGGTGTTGGGTACACTAGATATGGATCTTGCAGCCTGTTAAGGATCGTGAACGACTTCTTTAATCAAAAGTCTATTCACAGAGAGACTCTAGATAACCTACAAAGTATAAGTGCGGAATAAAAATACTATGAACAAGAAGAAACATAATAACTATAATGACTTGATCCTTACTAAGGATTTCTAATATTAATATGAACTAAATAATGTTTGATGAAGGTGTGTTTAACCCTTCTGCCAATGGTTCCTTTTATACAACAAGGAAACCCTAATACATCATTAAACCAAAACGTGTAATTCTGATGCATATCCTTTCCTAACATATCTCATGCATATCCTAACAAACTACTCAAAATAATAATGTTTGACTTTCTAAAGACCAGGAGCACGTGTTGCTCCTACTACTACTAGGACCAGGAGGAACTACATACCTCCTAGCATACCTATTACAAATGACTATTATAGAGGTCCTAACAATCCTCCCCTAAACTTGAATTTGACTTGTTGAGTTCACGTTTCCGGGTAGATCTTGCAAAACAGCTTGAGGATTGGAACAGCAACACAAATAGCAGCATCATAACCATCAGCATGAACAACACAAAGACTGCTGCAACGAGTAACATCAAAAAGATTTTTGGAAGCTTGAAACAGATCTGCACCTTGTTGAATCTTCACAGCAACATGAGCATATTTTATGAGCCTTTACATTGCTCGCTCTTGGGCTAGATAGTCTTTGTGGTGGAATACGCATCACCGTGGGAGACCAGAACCCAGCCTAACTCTTAGAACGTGAATCAATGGTGAGTGGGGGTACCCTGATGATTTTGGGCAAATCATCACAACCGTCAACGGATGTGATAGAGATCTTTACCAGAAGTCGTACCCTTCCGGACTAGCCAACTCTTAGCAATGAAGCATCGGTGAGCTGAAAACCCTATAGCTTTGAGCAAGCTATTACAGTTATCAATGGATTTGATATAGATCTTTACCAAGAGCCGTACCCCCTTGGACTAGCCACTTTTCAGTCTGGGACCAAGGCAAGTGAAAACCATCCAGTTTTTGGTAACCTAGCAACCATCAACGGATTTGATAATCACATCAGATTCGTACCCTCATGGTGAATCAACTATTTCTTGTGTGTGAAAAATGGTGAGTTGAGCACCATTTGTTATGTGGAATAGGTCCAACACCAGAAGTACCTCTCAAAAACAGCCCAAGTATGAAAATGTCAATTGAAAAGCAATGTCATGATGAAAAAGTATAAGCAGATATTGTACAAGTTTGAAATTCCATCACATGTTTAAAGTATAAGCAGATATTATATAAAAAGTATATTTTTTAACTATAATGTGAGTCACCAATCACTGTACACATTGGTGAAAAGAATGTTAGTATAACACAAGAATAGAAGAACCATACCAATCACTTACCAGAAGCTGCAACCTTGTCTACATGTAACCGGGCTTGAATACCTTCGACCAAGGTAGTGGCCATGGTAGACTCATTACCAGGAGGAGCATTGGATACCTGCAGATGAAATTCTAGCATAGCATCCATGGTAGCAATTGTCAATGGATACTCCATATCTGTAAGCATAAAATACAACGACACCAGTCTCAAGCTCTAACACATGAACACCACAACCAGCATACAGTTTCCACCTCTTGATCACCCATCGAGGTTGATCCTTCCATACACCAGCATGGGGAGAATTAGGAGGGGAATCTAACATCAGCTTCAAATCACCCCAAATAGTCAATCCAGGCTAGTTGGGAAGCTCACTCGGAGATTGATGAATCTCAGCATCCACCAAACCATATAACAACATAAGATCACGACACTCCACCCATGTCAAAATGTTTTGCAATCCCGAGACCTAGCGAGCATATCCATCACTGGTCGTAATCTTATGAGTAAAAGTACCACGAACAATAGGGGATGGCCGATCTTCCCAAGCGACAATCCAACCCTTACCCATGTGCAACTTTGTCTCACTATCTGAAGCAGCATCAATGAGATTTACTGGATCTCTCTTTTCAAACGGGACAGACTTACCACGATGAGCCTTCTTCTTCCTAATGGAGCGACGAGGTGAAGGGACACCAGAAGAAGATTCAACCTTGACCTTTCCAGCAGCAGTAGCATCAGCAGTAGTAGACTCAAAGTCCTTACCAACCCTAGGATCAGATTTTGCTGCACCAGCGAATGAGGTAGGAAGTGTTTCAGTCACCGGAGTAGCAGGGGTGGTGTGACAACCCTGGTTTTGAGGTTCGTCACTTAGTTTTATTTTGTGCTAGTTACGTGTCTTTACGTGTTTATGTGCTTATTGGTGTGTATAGATTGTGGTTTGGATATCGTTTCCGGTACGGGGTACCTTGTGAATGAAACGATGTGTGATGATTTCATGTTCATGAGCTCACATGGTAGTGACTATGAAATGAGATGGTGTTATTTAGTGGTTTTACGTATACGTATATGTATTATAGAAAATCGTATTTTTTACGATTTTCGGTTTAGCATTTAGAGGTCTCGGATAAGGTGTTTAGTCATATGAATATTTTTCGGGATGGTTTTAAGTCATTTAGGACTTAGTTATAAAGTTTATTTCAAAATTTGAGATTTTTTATAAAAGTGTATATTTTAAGACTTTTATGGTAAAACGCGTAAATTTGACTAGTTTTACGGTTGAGGTTTTGGAGGCTTTAGGTGCTGAAATAAATTAACAAAATTTAAGGTAATATTATTAATACATATATTAATAATAAAAAGAAGAAAAAAAAAACGAATTTCAAGGGGTTTGGGTCGGTTTGTTTTGGACGCAAGAAGAAAAAAAGGAAAAAAAGGAAAAAGGGAACCGGGCTTTGAAAAAAGGAAAAAAAAGGAAAAAGGGAACCGGGCTTTTGTATTTGGGCTAGGACTGCTTAATATTAATTATATAAGGTTTTTATTTATCAAAACACTTCATAAAATCCCTGGAGATCAATAAGGAGTCGAAATATACAAGGGAGGAATTAGGGTTTTCATAAAAATCTTGGTTTTTCATAAATCAAAGCTTTTTGCTAGTGCGAGGACATTTGGAGAAGCTCAATCAGGTGAGTTTCATAGTCCCATGTTTATTATTTATTTTGACTTCCAGATGGGATGGAAGAGACACTGTGTTGAGTTATTTTCTAAATTGATGCTGTGAATGTTTTTGTGATTTGAGATGGACTTGTGTGTACATTGTGTGATTAACTGCTATGTGATTCTTGATTGTGTATGAGTTGGATCGGGGGACACGTGCCGTCTCAGTTATTGTGGTTTGACAAGGTAGGGGCCTTGGGATAGGTACATAGCGTGATCGTCTATGGGACCAATGGAAAATGACAAGGTAGTGGCCTTAGGATAGGTACATAGGTGTATGGGCGCCTATGGTACCATGGTTGTTGGTAAGGCGTGATGCCTTGGAAATTGTGGTTGTTGGTAAGGCGTGATGCCTTGGTAATTGTGGTTGTTGGTAAGGCGTGATGCCTTGGAATTGTGATGATTGATTTATCTTGAATGCTAGTTGTTAATGCATACTTGTAACACATTGTCCATATGTTATTGTGTTGATGGTTGTTATTCACAGCTTGTAACTGATTTAGCGTTGGAGTCTAAACCTATGACTCTCACCAACTTTATGTTGACGTGTTTTAGTGTCTCTTTCAGGTGTGAATGTGTTTAAGCTTGAGGATAGAAGTGGCTAGACTTGGATGCCTTAGGATTGCATATAGAAGGAGATCCCCGTTCCTTCTTAGTTTCTTATGTTTGTTTTGTTTGTGATATTTGATTGTCTTGGGTAAGAGGTAGGACTGTTACCTACTTACCTAGACTCCTGCATGTTGAGATATTGTCATGACATATGTGTCACCATTTATGACATTTCTTATTTCATTTAGTTATCTCTATAGACACGCCATGTTGTGATGATATCCATACGTCACGTGTGACAATCCGTAAATTTATGGTTGATATTTTATTCTCAAATATTATTTAAAAACATTATTTTAATGTTATATTATGAACTCACTTATTTTTCGGAAGAAATTTGGATTTACGTATTAAAGTAGCATCGGCTACGTCTAAACCGGAGGATTCTACGTTACGTACTTACGTTTACATACACCGTTTTGGTGACAGTCCGACATTCCAGGAAATAAATTTATCCGTGAATATTATTTTGGAATTTTAAATTTGAGTTGGTTCATAAACTCACAAATTTACGAGAAGAGATTAGGACTTACGATTATAATTTAACGTCCTTTACGACTAAACTAGAAACCTTAGGTTTACGTATTTACGTTTTCGAACTCTGTTTTTGATGAGACAAATTTTATTAGATTCGTTTTGTGCCGTTGATTCATAATTTATAAAAACGCTTTTCGTAAATCGACCCGAGGGCACGTAAATCGAGAAACTAGAATCGAGGAGTACCCGTAAATAATTGGGATGAGACAAAACAAGTTTTGCCCCACCCCCAATATGGGAGGGTTTAAATAATTTACACAAACACACTTAGGTGTCATGCTTACAAAGTAAGCAAGACACATGTCTTGCTTAACTTTGCAAGCTAGCTACCAACATCAAAACTACACAACCTAAACCACTTCCTCATTTTCTTACATGCAAAACCACAAAACCACTCCTTTCTCTCTCTCATTTTCGTCCCAAAACCACCCCTAAACACCCTCATTTGATCAATTTTAACCATGAAATCATGTGTTATTCACACATATGATGAAGCCCTTTTGAAGCTCGATAGATTGGTGGTGATTTTAACATCCAAAGAGAAGTTTGAAAGATGAAGTAGGGCTGATTTTCAAAGACCAACATCTCCCTTGGTGATCTTAAAGATTTCATACAAGAGTTCATAAGATTTGGTGACCCAAAACCAAGTCCTGATCCTTCAAACTACTTAATCTTGGTGGTATAGAGATTGTTCTTCCAATCCTTTTGTTATTTTGATTATGTAATCTTGTATTTTCTTTATTTATGTATATGTATATGATGATGAATGATGATTAAAAATATTATGTGAGGATTTGGTGTTGATAGATTTGATAAATATGGTTAAAAAGATGGAAAACCACATGTTAAATGGTTAAAATCTTGCTAAAATATGAAGGCTGTATAAAAACAGTAAGTAACCAAAAGCTAAACTGATAAAATGGCATATTGGAATCAATTTACAGTAAGTATTAGGTGTTATACACATGTGAGAGTTGGACATACAATGTAATCATAAAAATGAGTGAGATATGATCAAAACAAGTTTATAGTGCAAATCTGCCTATACTGTTTTGGACGAATTTATTAAAATATTTAGAGGTTTATTCATCAGTATCTATAAAGGAATAAAATGAATCACATATCATTTAGTTTATGTCATAAAAATTTGAGGTCCTATCTCCTTATAGAACTCAATATATGATAAAAATGGTGAAAGTGAAACTAAAAATCAGATTTTGTGAAATTAAAGTTTAATACTATTATATAAGCACTCAAATAAATATAGTATAAAATGTGAATTAAAACCCACTAACTTATATATTACATTTATATAAATATGTACAACGATAAATAAGTGGACATTATATAAAAATGGTAGTTTGATAAGTTTTATAAGTTATAAAACTATAAACATGATTTTTACGACTTTTTCGGCTATTACCGTAAAAATTAACGTTTTTGTTAAATAAAACTTAGACGGTTGGACCCGTCTAATGTAACCTTTTATAAACTCATATACTGATATATAAACATATATAACAAGTAAAACCCGATAAAACCCGAACTATATAACATACGGACATTAACAGGCTAAATTAGCATTACTGGACTATTAATCCAACTAAATGGGCTAAACACTTATAAACTTACTTATTGGGTTTAACCCACTTGGTCCTAACATGTAAAGTATAATACTGATAATAAAAGTATAAAATGGATCAAGGTAATGGACCTACAATGGGCCTAATGGGCCTTGACAAGTAAAGAAGATGGACTAGTGAAACAAGTATAAAAGTTGTCAACACATAATGCTAAAATGAGTAAATGAGAATGTACAAACCCACTTGATCATCATATATATAAAATCATCATATGTATACATATTTTTATAAAGTCATTGACAAGAGTCTAAGACAAGTATTATTTGTCTAGGTTTCCGTGATTGAAGCACGTACCGTACATCCGAATTGCCGATAACCCGCTTTCCTACATCAACGTGAGTTCATAGCCTCGCACTCTTTTAAATGTTTTTATGAAATGTTTATAAACCCGCGAGGGAGATAACATGTTAGCTTTTATAAAATAGGACACTAGTTGTCCCGATTGTTTGTTTATTGATTTGGACCCGAATGATTGTATGACCCTATGAATGATTAAATGACCCGATAGATGAAATAAAATGGATTATTAAAGTTAGGTTATGTCACTAAAAGTCCCATTAGCATGAATTGTGAACTACCAGGATTTGGTAGACGCTTATGCATATAATAGTACTATTTGGGGACGATCACCCCAATTCGCGCCTTGACGGTTGGTCCCCGTCGTGCCACATTGATTGGTAAGCGAATTTATGTATGAGAAGATTTACATAGCGTGACCTTTGTGACGACACGCTAATTTAGATGGGAAAATGAGTTTCGGGCTAGCTACGCGTTGTTTGTTGTAGTAAGGTAACAATGTCATGCGGCTTATAATAATCCAATTAACGAAATACTGCTATACGCACCGAATTACGATGTATTGCCTGACTAGCAATACGGGGTCATACTGTTGATGTTATGTTCGTGTTTTGGTTTTCATACCCATAATCATATAACGGTTTTTATTTAACTCCATACAACGTTATAAAACGTATTGTATGATATTTTTTTACGACATTGGTTCGTATAATGATTTTGAAGGCAAAAGCCTATATTATGATTATTTGACAAGAATTTGTATAAAATGATTTTGGCTATTTTATGGCCTATTAAAATGATTTGTACAAAATGATTTTCGGTAATAATTTTAACCGATGTTATATTGATGGTTTATTAAACTCTAAATTCACTCGGTGTTATCGTTGACCTTTTCTTTTAACATGTTTTGTCTCAGGTCTTGAAGGTAATTCTCGGGAAGACAACAAGAGTTCATGGCCCGCACCTAAATACTTATTTCCATTCAAATGCTTTGTAAAACCTGTATTAAATATAATGACTTGGGACCTATGTAAATTTGATATTTATGAATGGAAATGCTTTATTATTAAACGACGCGAATTTTTATGCGTTGTCTATGATGTGATTAATGTGCTATCCCGTAACACCAACGAGTCTTCCGCTGTATTGAGTCGTATAAATTTGGGGGTGTTACAGTTTGGTACCAGAGCTCTCGTTATAGAGAACGAAAGATTTTTAAAACTAAGGTTTTGAATAAAAACATTTCAAAATATTTTAACTATAAACATTTTTCTAAAAATGTCTAAAAATCTTTTGACTATAACGGTGCCGAAGAATTCCCGAGTTACCGACAAGGCCAGACTGAGAAGTGTTATTTTAATATATATATAACTTGGATTATATATATATATATATATATATATATATATATATATATATATATATATATATATATATATATATATATATATATATATATATA
The DNA here is from genome assembly GCA_025667525.1 of Glebionis coronaria. Taxonomy (NCBI): domain Eukaryota; kingdom Viridiplantae; phylum Streptophyta; class Magnoliopsida; order Asterales; family Asteraceae; genus Glebionis; species Glebionis coronaria. Next base: position 730,502 of record JANFOE010000276.1, on the reverse strand, counting down.
TATATATATATATATATATATATATATACATATATATATATATATATGATGTAATTTGATTACATGATTGTTTGATGATTATTTAAATATTTATACGAGATATTTATACGACGTAGATTGTCACAAGGAACCCTAACTCCCCTAGCAAATCAATCGAAGCTATTCCCATAGGAATCCTAGCTATCCTAGATCTAAACCAAGTTGTGGATAATTATGATCCCAACAAATGGTTGATATTCGTAGAAATGTAGATATTAGTTGATTGTGATATTAAAGAAGAATTGGCGAGATTAAATCTGATATCGATGTCATGACGATCTTTCCTTATAGAGTGGAGCTTGACAAAACGTTACCACCTAGAAAGATGTCATCTGATTCGTGTCATCCAATTCTTAAATTGAAATCGAAAGGGTGAATGTTGCACTTGAGGCTATCATTGGAACCATTACCCAAAAGACTCAAGCCACTAGTACCTTTCCGAGAAATCTAATTGAATGTATGAGTCATTTCATACTAGTGACTCATTTGATAACTATTGATGAAAGAGCTATAGGATTGGAAATTAAGTGTTATACATATCGAGCTTTTATTGCCCTATTAAGGCCTAAGAATAAGATTGAAAGTATTGGAGAATGAAGTAGGATATCGCATTAAGTATAAGTTGATTGAAATTTGAATAAAGTAAAACTTAACCTATATGGAATATGAGATTGTTAAGAGGAAGTCGTTAAGTTCTGTAATTAAATTATAAGGTTTTAATTGATTATTGATTCGTGTTAAGTGTTGTTCCTAGGCCATTGTCCACTAATGAGGATGCCTAGTGTCCAAGAAATAAATTGAAGAAATCTTCTTCTGAATTGAGACCGATGGATCTTCTGGGACATGTGGAACACCTAATGACTCTTGTAGATTAGTATTCATTGTGGTATCTTTTAAAAATCCCCTAACTTAACTGAGACATCAGTTGGTAGGATGAGTTCTTGGAATTGTATGACATAGTGACCCATAATGTGTTACGATACAATTTTGACTTGTTTGTGATTAATGAAAAGACTACCATTGATTGATAAATTCTACATGTATCGATGTTATCTATCCTTTATTGCTATATCCTAATGTTCGCATTAGTGATGCAACCATTGAACAAGTACTCATCTTGAATTGAGTTACGTTGTGAATTATTCTCTTTGTATTCCTGAGTGCCATCGAGGTCATGAACCTCATGATTATTTGGCTAAAGCTCATTTCCTATTATATTGAAGTTAGTTCTTGGTAAACAAGCTTTCATCACTCTTTTTGCAGATCACTCATTGTTTTTATAAAATAAAACCGTATCCATTGAGAAAAATTGAATTTTCATCACTATAAGGATTATTCAAAGTGAGATTTATAAGTGATTGTTATCGAAATAAAGTTGATTATGAAATACCTTGGAAAACTTAATTGTTTTCATAACAAAGAAAATCTTTGTAAATTTATTTTTGATTCTTATTTAAGAATTAAGCATGAAAATGTTTTTATTATAAACATGATGATAAAATTTTGACGAACTGAGTATTGCATCGTTAATCTTGAAATTGTATATAGTTGCGCGCCTACATACAATTTGGAATGGACCATGTAAGGCTGATTAGTAGTCACCATAAAACTGATTAATAAACACTACATTTTCTTTAAAGATTGTAAAAGATTAAATTTTATGAGATCTGCAAGAAGTGAAAAATAGGGACATAGTGTTAGGGACACCTACATATGTGCCCGTACTATTTATTCTTCTGAGTCGAATTTACTCATCTGTGGAATTTTTCATATTTGACAATTGATATTCCCTTCTTGTCCAATTCTCCCGTAGTGAGATTCTTATGAAAAGTATTTGATTATCGAGTGTAGATACCAGACTGGATGTATCGACGTTGCTATCATTTCTTTTGATTAGATTTCATTTAAATGACTTGGGTAACGATCCGAGGAGCTTTCGAATGCGTACTCAAATTATGAAAACATGGGATATATTCATATTCATTAAATGTTTTCGTCTGTATCTGATTTGAAATTCTCTCGCGTAAATCATGCGTTGACCTTACTCTTTTAAGGTTAGTTATGTCTCCTAATATCCTTGAATTTGTGAAGGATTATGAATTATTATTAGTCTTTTGAGAAGATCACATCTTATCAATGGTAACAAAACTGGAAAGTTGATAGTGCCAGTACAATGGATTGCTTGATTATAACATGACGACACTGTCTTAATTGATGGGAACTCGAGTAGAATTACCCTAAATGATAAGATGTTGATTATCAAAAGTGATTTAAATAATTCTTGATGGATGACCATATCCTGCATTTAGACTTGAAATTATACCATGAATGGTTGTGAATTATGTTCCTGCTATCTGAAACTTTAGGAAGTATTTGTTGATGAATTACCTCGACTTTCGCCATTAAGGCAACTTGAATTTGGTATTGATTATATTCTCGGTGCTGCACATGTGGCGTGCGCACTGTACATCAGCACCATCTGAATTAAAGAAATTACCGTACAACTGAGAGAGTTATCGGAGAAAGATTTTATTCTACCAAGCTCATCATCATAAAGAGCTATGGTGTTATTATTTCTTATATTTATAGATTACTGTGACTGAGTAAATTGACAATCGAAAGCGATATCCATAACTCGAAATGGAATATTTGTTCGATCATTTACAAGGTTCTAGCAATTTGATCCACGGCATGGTTATCATCAACTTCGCGTCCGCGAAAAAGATTATCTATTCCAATCACTACATCCAGAACTTGTAATAAACATTATAAGTTTCACGTGATGACGTTTGGATTGACTAATACACATGTAGCATTCATAAATTTGGTGAATCACGTGTGTAGGCTGTAATTTGATAAATTCATGCTTGTGATCAATAAAGACTATTTGTTTGTTTATAAGAATAAGAATGGGTTAATAATTATTTATAGATTGCCCTGAATTGGTCGAATAATGAAAACATGTACCTTGAATATTTAACATGTGATAAAAGACTTAATCCTTTATATTATATGACCGCGTGATTAATAGAAAATGGAATATATTGACTTTTCAGAAATTAGAAGTCATTTAAGAATTTGGGTTTTACCAAAAAGAAAATGGAAATATGTTTTAACAAATGATTTTTAAGGGATTATTCCCTTATACCCATAACATTTAACTAAACTCCCGTTTAGGGGTAAATGTTTGTGTATACCTCAAGACAACCTAAGAAGGATTGAGGAAACCATTTAAACCATAACTTGAAATTTGAAACGACAATTTTTGCTTTTCAACTAAGAAAATTTTGAGCAAAATATAAACAAAGATTTTTCAAACATTTACGGATCTTATTAATTATTTTAATTATTTTCGATAAATCAACAAAAATCTTGTTAATTAAATTAAAATTTATTTGAACATTTTTATATAATTGGTCGAACTAAGAAATTTTAAAATTTTTACGTTTACATTTCATAAAAATTAAATATTTATTATTTAATTACTTCTAATAATTATCGACGTTTTAGACGTCGGATTGAGTAAAACTGATAAAAATGACAGTGGAGACGAAACTAAGACTTAGAAAATGTGAAGAAAGAATTTTCGAATAAATACGGTCATGATAATTATTCCATCTAGGAAAGTGAACGTAATTACTGACACATTATGTATAAAAGATAAAGAACCAATTAGGACACGTTCCTTAATAATGAAGGTGCAAAATAAATTGCCGAACAATTTAAATGTAAACGATGTTTGTAAAAAAAAAGATAATATAGATAATAAAAGGGGTTCACAGCTAATGTTAACCATTAGAATTGAGAAGCCGATGGCGTTAAATGTTTTAAAAGGCCGTTTATGGTTGCCTAAATATGGAGATTTTGAGATGTAGTCATGTTGGAATCTTGTAAGTATAAGTATTCTATTCTTGTCATTTCTGATTAAATGTATCATTAGCAGAAGAAGTTGTACTGATGGCAAATTATGAAGGCAGACATTGCCTCATACATTAGTAAACGTCTAGCTATCGCAAAGGTCATCATCTAAATTTGATTCGATATGGGTCATCGTCGACAGACTGACCAAATCTGCTAATATCATTCCTGTTAATGATAGATTCTTGATGAAGAAATTGACTCTTTTGTATTTAAAGGAGTTGTGTAAACATGGTGTGCCTGTATCAATCATCTCTATCAAGATCCTCGCTTCGCATCGAATTTCTAGAGATTTGCTCAGAAGTCATTGAGAACGAATCTTGATGAGAGTACTGTGTACCACCCCAATCAAAGGGACGAGGTAAAGTAATGATACAAAATACTATAAGTGTTGTTCTATGTTTGAATGATTGACCTTTGGTAATGAAGTGTAAAATCATTTTCCTTGGGAGAGATTATCATTGATAATTATCGTATTAGGATCAAGATTGAATCTTGTGAGGATATACATTAGAGCATCTGTAAGCAGGAGTTGGGATGAAGACACCCGACATACACTCATTGTGAGTTGGACATGTCTTTTATGTTTAAGGTTTCCTATGATGGCGAACCTAACCTTACAAAATACTCGACCCGCGAGACCTGAATTGATTGTTGAAATTAGGATCTGATTATTGACTGTCGGTAGTGTGTAGGAGGTTATGTGAATATGAAATGTAGATCTTGAAGTGCAAGATGGGTAGCGAAGTTATGCCAAAAGTTTTCACCATAGAAAGATGAATTGAAGATCTGAAAGATCATGGAATATAAGTCCCCGTTGTATGGGACCATAGAGATGATGTAAAAAGATTGGTTTGAAAGGCATATAAGCTGGATCTACCCTAGGACTTCAAGAGCTGCGTGAATTATGTTTCGTATATCTAACTTGATGAAATGTCTATCAAGTGAGAATCTGATTGTTAGTAAAGTTTAGATCGGCGAAAAGTTGCATTCATCAAAAACCCGTGAACATCATGGATAGAGAAAGTAAGTCAAAATTAAGCCTGATCTTATTCCCGTAGTTATGTTTGATGAAACTCACGTATTGTAATGGATTACACTTGTGAGAAAAGACCGAATGTGGAGGAAATACCCACATGGCTTTAACTCTATAAGAAGCGAGTAGTAAGATGATCTTTGAGGACAAAGATCCTGCTTAGGGGTAAATGCTGTGACAATCCGTCAATTTATGGTTGATATTTTATTCTCAAATATTATTTAAAAACATTATTTTAATGTTATATTATGAACTCACTTATTTATGGGAAGAAATTTGGATTTACGTCTTAAAGTAGCATCGGCTACGTCTAAACCGGAGGATTCTACGTTAGGTACTTACGTTTACATACACCGTTTTGGTGACAGTCCGACATTTCAGGAAATAAATTTATCCGTGAATATTATTTTGGAATTTTAAATTTGTGTTGGTTCATAAACTCACAAATTTACGAGAAGAGATTAGGACTTACGATTATAATTTAACGTCCTTTACGACTAAACCGGAAACCTTAGGTTTACGTATTTACGTTTTCGAACTCTGTTTTTGATGAGACAAATTTTATTAGATTCGTTTTGTGCCGTTGATTCATAATTTATAAAAACGCTTTTCGTAAATCGACCCGAGGGCACGTAAATCGAGGAAACTAGAATCGAGGAGTACCCGTAAATAATTGAGGATGAGACAAAACAAGTTTTGCCCCACCCCCAATATGGGAGGGTTTAAATAATTTACACAAACACACTTAGGTGTCATGCTTACAAAGTAAGCAAGACACATGTCTTGCTTAACTTTACAAGCTAGCTACCAACATCAAAACTACACAACCTAAACCACTTCCTCATTTTCTTACATGCAAAACCACAAAACCACTCCTTTCTCTCTCTCATTTTCGTCCCAAAACCACCCCTAAACACCCTCATTTGATCAATTTTAACCATGAAATCATGTGTTATTCACACATATGATGAAGCCCTTTTGAAGCTCTATAGATTGGTGGTGATTTTAACATCCAAAGAGAAGTTTGAAAGATGAAGTAGGGCTGATTTTCAAAGACCAACATCTCCCTTGGTGATCTTGAAGATTTCATACAAGAGTTCATAAGATTTGTTGACCCAAAACCAAGTCTTGATCCTTCAAACTACTTAATCTTGGTGGTATAGAGATTGTTCTTCCTATCCTTTTGTTATTTTAATTATGTAATCTTGTATTTTCTTTATTTATGTATATGTATATGATGATGAATGATGATTAAAAATATTATGTGAGGATTTGGTGTTGATAGATTTGATAAATATGGTTAAAAGGATGGAAAACCACATGTTAAATGGTTAAAAACTTGCTAAAATATGAAGGCTGTATAAAAACAGTAAGTAACCAAAAGCTAAACTGATAAAATGGCATATTGGAATCAATTTACAGTAATTATTAGGTGTTATACACATGTGAGAGTTGGACATACAATGTAATCATAAAAATGAGTGAGATATGATCAAAACAAGTTTAAAGTGCAAATCTGCCTATACTGTTTTGGACGAATTTATTAAAATATTTAGAGGTTGATTCATCAGTAGCTAAGGAATAAAATGAAGCACAAATCATGTATTTTATGTCATAAAAATTTGAGGTCCTATCTCCTTATAGAACTCAAGATATGATAAAAATGGTGAAAGTGAAACTAAAAATCAGATTTTGTGAAATTAAAGTTTAATACTATTATATAAGCACTCAAATAAATATAGTATAAAATGTGAATTAAAACCCACTAACTTATATATTACATTTATATAAATATGTACAATGATAAATAAGTGGACATTATATAAAAATGGTAGTTTGATAAGTTTTATAAGTTATAAAACTATAAACATGATTTTTACGACTTTTTCGGCTATTACCGTAAAAATTAACGTTTTTGTTAAATAAAACATAGAAGGTTGGACCCGTCTAATCTAAACTTTTATAAACTCATATACTGATATATAAACATATATAACAAGTAAAAACCGATAAAACCCGAACTATATAACATACGGACATTAACGGGCTAAATTAGCATTATTGGACTATTAATCCAACTAAATGGGCTAAACACTTATAAACTTACTTATTGGGCTTAACCCACTTGGTCCCAACATGTAAAGTATAATACTGATAATAAAAGTATAAAATGGATCAAGGTAATGGACCTATAATGGGCCTAATGGGCCTTGACAAGTAAAGAAGATGGACTAGTGAAACAAGTATAAAAGTTGTCAACACATAATGCTAAAATGAGTAAATGAGAATGTACAAACCCACTTGATCATCATATATATAAAATCATCATATGTATATATAATTGTTATTTTTATAAAGTCATTGACAAGAGTCTAAGACAAGTATTATTTGTCTAGGTTTCCGTGATTGAAGCACGTACCGTACATCCGAATTGCCGATAACCCGCTTTCCTACATCAACGTGAGTTCATAGCCTCGCACTCTTTTAAATGTTTTTATGAAATGTTTATAAACCCGCGAGGGAGATAACATGTTAGCTTTTATAAAATAGGACACTAGTAGTCCCGATTGTTTGTTTATTGATTTGGACCCGAATGATTGTATGACCCTATGAATGATTAAATGACCCGATAGATGAAATAAAATGGATTATTAAAGTTAGGTTATATCACTAAAAGTCCCATTAGCATGAATTGTGAACTACCAGGATTTGGTAGACGCTTATGCATATAATAGTACTATTTGGGGACGATCACCCCAGTTCGCGCCTTGACGGTTGATCCCCGTCGTGCCACATTGATTGGTAAGCGAATTTATGTATGGGAAGATTTACATAGCGTGACCTTTGTGATGACACGCTAATTTAGATGGGCAAATGAGTTTCGGGCTAGCTACCCGTTGTTTGTTGTAGTAAGGTAACAATGTCATGCGGCTTATAATAATCCAATTAACGAAATACTGCTATACGCACCGAATTACGATGTATTGCCTGACTAGCAATACGGGGTCATACTATTGATGTTATGTTCGTGTTTTGGTTTTCATAACCATAATCATATAACGGTTTTTATTTAACTCCATACAACGTTATAAAACGTATTGTATGATATTTTTTTACGACATTGGTTCGTATAATGATTTTGAAGGAAAAAGCCTATATTATGATTATTTGACAAGGATTTGTATAAAATGATTTTGGCTATTTTATGGCCTATTAAAATGATTTGTACAAAATGATTTTCGGTAATAATTTTATACCGATGTTATATTGATGGTTTATTAAACTCTATGAATTCACTCGGCGTTATCGCTGACCTTTTCTTTTAACATGTTTTGTCTCAGGTACTTGAAGGTAATTCTCGGGAAGACAACAAGAGTTCATGGCCCGCACCTAAATACTTATTTCCATTCAAATGCTTTGTAAAACCTGTATTAAATATAATGACTTGGGACCTATGTAAATTTGATATTTATGAATGGAAATGCTTTATTATTAAACGACGCGAATTTTTATGCGTTGTCTATGATGTGAGTAATGTACTATCCCGTAACACCAACGAGTCTTCCGCTGTATTGAGTTGTATAAATTTGGGGGTGTTACATCACGGCCCATATTCCGCCATGGTGGGGTGTGACAGAATGGTATCAGAGACAATGGTTATAGAGAATTAGGTTGCTTAGTCGCGTAGCCTAGTCTATAGTTTAAGGGTCCCTGCATATAGGCGTCATAGGAGTATGTGTGCATTTTATATTAATTGATGTGTTTGGATGTTATTTATTGCGATGTTTTGACTAGTATGAATTTAACCGTAGTATGTTCATACTTAGTCACCTGTTATTTTCTTTTCGGGTTTGTGACTAGTGCGGGTTGAACCATAATCGTCCACGCTAGTCACTGTTGTATTTTGCTTAAATGGTACATTATAGTACATAATTTAGTACAAGGTAGTTTTTATCTTTTATCGAGTTATTCTACATACCTGAGGTATGTTATTTTTCTTTTGATGTTTAAGTCATGTTCCCTAAGAACCGTGTGGTGGTTCGAGTTACTAGGAGTAGGTGGATAGGAAGGCTTTTAAGCTGTTTCCACTCTTACGGGCGACATGACTTATAACTGATTATGTTTTTGTTTTGGATTTAGTCTAGGCTGTTTTAGCTAGACTATGGATTTTTGTATTCCGAGAGTTTGACTATGTTATTTTAATCGTTGGAGTTTTGAACCTTTGTTATGTGGTTATGAGCTTATGTGAGTAGATGGATTTATGTGTTATGTGTTGTATTGATTCTTGTAAGTGTCATCATAGGAGGGAGTGCATTGGGGAAAGGGTAATTGTATAAGTATGGTGGCCAACATAGTTATACAAGTACCACAACTTCAATGGGTTCCTAAGTATGATTGCATGAAAGAGGGTTAGTACATGCTTGTATATGATGAGATGTGGATTTTGGGTATATTTATAATATATGGGTTTTGTGCCTTGTTGTGGCATGGTGAGATGGTGAAAAGGTGATTACTCGTATGGAAAAACGAGTGTATGACGCGATCGACTTGATATGTATGATAATGAGTATGTTTTGGGAGATTTAATAGGTATATATATGCGGATGTATATATACTACTACGTGTTAGGTTATGGTATATGGTCGTTCACTAGTTATTATAACTTGAACGTACCTTGTGTTTGTTCGTGTTTTATGGTGCTGGAGTTTGTTGGAGTTCCAACGATGTTTTGAATCTTTTGAAGTGTGTCTTGTAGCGTATTCTTTGAGTTTCGTATTTCACGTGTACGTTTTAAAATGGTGTTTTTGGTTTCAAGTCTATTGAAATAACTTGGGGTTTCTTTTGAGATAATGAAATCTTTTGTGTTGGGTCTTACATTTCTTTTGGTCGGTATATATTGAGAAAAAGGGGGACTTGGAAATCTATTATAGGGTTAGATAGTTGGTTGTATTCGTTAAAATAAGGGTAAGGTGTTGGAGTCGTGTTTGAAAGAAGGTGAAACATAAGATTTCTTTTTAATCAACACTTATTTATTTCAAATTCTAAAAGACTTTCTTTAAAATAGAGCGAAGTAAAAATTCTTTCTACTTACATAGTTTATATAATTGGGTTTAACCAATTCACGTCATTTATAATTATTAATACGAGGTTAAATTGAGTTTATGAAGGTTACACATACAATTATATCTGTCATTTAAAACAGGTATATTAATCACTAAGTCTATTCTTTAGTTTTTTTTAAACAACTAGTATAAAACTGATTTGGTCATAACTTGTTCGTTTTTAGAGCTTTTTGAGGGATTCAAAAGCCAAAAATTATTTCCTCGGAACGTACTTTTCAAATATTCAGAATGTATAGTCATGGGAGGTCAGTATCTGGGCCCAAATTTTTGTACAAGTGTCGGGTTAAAGGTTGAGTTTGAATGGTAGTTTATTTTTATGATTTGGGATGCATGGGATACCTAGTTTTCGAGTTGAGTTTTGAGTTCGTCAAGAGGGTTGTTTGTAGATTGTTTTAGTCACATAGATGTGGGAAGTAATAATAGTAAAAAAAAGAGATAATATATTCTTTTGGAAAAATGTCGATCTTTTGCACGGTTTAAATAATATGTCGCGGGGCGTAATATATTTTGGTTGCCATTGTTGATCCCAAACTTAGATCGATTAAGCTTTGTGTATACGAGATTAGATCAAGTACTACACGTAGAGAAACCTTTGCTTATGAATAAAGTAACAAAGTGTTATGCGGAATTAACACTTGATCTAAAACACAAAGATGTTAAACAAACTTTCACTTGTATTAGAATGATCGTACTTGATTACAATGAAAGAGGTTTAACTTGCGAATACTTATAAAAACTGATAATTAACTTTAACCTAAAAGATCTTCTTTTATAGAACAAGAAGTCTTGTACAATAAGCTACGAATCAACTATTCTAGGTAAAGATAATAATGGAAAATACAATGTCGTGCTTATCTTTACCATACATAAATAAAGAAACAAATAAACAAAAAGATTCGTATGAAGATATTCCATCAGTGTCAATCTTCAAGGCTGTCAGCGTTGACTTCTTCAATGTCAACACTTGGCTGTCAGCGTCCAATGTCATCCTATCAGCGTTGACATTCTTCTTATCAGCGTCTAGTGAACTGACCCATATTTTATTCCCAACAATCCTCCCCTAAACTTGATATCCATTCCAATGATCAAGTTTCTGAATAAATACTTAAGACTTAGGAGGAATCTTGCAAAAACTTCTTATGTTGGTGATAAACATATCTAATCAAGTCCTTGGCCACGTCACTAGTATAATCAATCTCCAAGGGTGTCTCTAGCATCTTCTCCAACACTTCTTTGGATAAGAAATAGTCAGCATCCACAAGTAAATACTCTGAAAACTTTGTAGAGCTCAAATGAAATACACCACAAGTAGAATAAAGCCTCCAATGAAGATTACTGAGATCATCTTCAAGATCCTTCCATATGGCAGGATCTGCTTCTCTTGGACCACACAAAGTCAAAAATGTGTTCCAGAGTCTTATTCCATTTGCTGAAGTAGGTGCTTCAGCTGTATACTTGGCCTCTATTAATCTCCATAGATGCACCAAGTCTTCTCTGTCTATGCTTGCAAATATAGAAATGAGTGAAGTAAAAGTATGTACCTCCTTTCCAAATCTGCCAATCTTCCAAAATCCACACTCATCTTCATCAAAAGTGATGATTGGATTTCTGTCATCTAGAGGTACTACATTAACCAAATCTGAAGCTTCCAATGGAGAAAGCTTGAGATGCTTCCTTATAACACCTTCAGTTGGAAAATACACATCCATATCTTTAGGAAATTGGAAAGGATCCCCTTTCTTCACTGGTCTTTGAGCAATCCTCATTTCCTTTTGAATCTGCATTTCCTCAGCAAGCTCTTGTTTCCTTTCTTCTGAAAGAAACTGATAGACATTATTTTCTTGCACACTCCTCCAAATAGGATGTGCCCTATACTCTAGCTCCTCAAAAGATAAAGCCAGCAACTTCTTTGATGTCCAATTAGGCTGATGGCATCTAAGCAACTTGTAATACAACTGCCTTCTATCTCTTTTGAGCCAAGTCTTGACCTCCTGTGCATTATACTTCAAAATCACCTTTATGTCATCTTGTACCCTGAGAAGAACTTCCAACCCCCAAATTTGATCTGACAAACTCATCCCTGGGTTGTCCATAACCTTGTCTTCCCAAGCATGGTACATTCTGGTGATTTCTGGTAGGTCCCAATCAATCTGATTCTTCAAATCATTCAACCTTTCGTTTGCTAGCTCATCCCCATATTCAAGTCTTTCTGGATCTTCAATAATTTGAATACTTGAATCTGAGCTATCATCTTATTTTCCATCACCACTTTCTTCCTCACTCTCAGAAACTACAAATGGTGATCTACCTCTCCTCTTCAAGTCTCTTTCCAAAAGTTGTGCAGCCAACTGTTCATCAAATGCAATTTGTGCTGCATCTTTCTTTGGAACATCTTCTTCAACCAATTTTCCTTTACCTTTGTCTTTTGGATCAATAATAGGTAAAGTAGAAGAAGAAACCTGTGTGGACACATCTTTGATGATTGTTGATGGCTGGAATACATCAACACCACCTGCAACTTTGTCAGCGTTCAAGTTACCTCTATCAGCGCCACGACTACCTTTGTCAGCGCTGGATGTGTCAGCGTTCAAACCTGTATCAGCGCCCACTGTTTCTTTGAAAGATCCTTCCAAGTTTAATGGTGTCACCTTGGATGTATCAATAACTGAGTGCTTCTTCAAGTTGGTAAGAGCTTCAGCAACCTGTAAAGATTCACTAAATTGTGAACTCTTCTCTGAACTCTTCTCACTAGCTGTATGAATCAGCTCATCCTCTTCATCCTCTTCATCCTCCCCTTTGGAAGATTCCTCCATTAGACTCCTGCTACTTGGATTCTCCAAAATAGTTACCCGCTCCCTCAATGCTTGGAGTTCACGGCCCTGGTTGTTGACAGTTTGTACAAGGCTGACATTTTGCTTTTGCAAGCTAATGACAGCAGCCGTCAATTCAGTCAATGTCATAGTGTCCAATCTGCCCTCAGCTAGAATGGGGATTTGACCTCCCAAAATAGAATCATGGGGCGTGGATGAGGTCTTAATGATGTTGGGACTGTCTTGACCAGCATCTAAGCCTGTGTCAATAGCCCCAGCCTCACCCATGTCACCAGCCACACTTGTGGAGGTGGTTCTCTCTGCTACAAGGCTAGGATCACTAGAGGAGAACACTCCAGTAACCCTTTGGCGTTTATTCAACCTAGATTGTCATGGGGTGGAAGATGAAGTAGATTGTGTGGGTGTTGGTTGGTTAAGGGGTGTTTGGGATTGTTCAGGAATGGTATCAGCGTTGGGATTGGCTGTGTCAGCGCCAACATTTTGAGTGTCAGCGCTGGGTTGGTCAATGTCCATGTGATCTGGTGAAGGTAATGGTTCATGAATAGGCTCAAGTTGGGGTTCAGGTTCTGGTTGTGGTTGTGGTTGAGCAGCCTGAATTACTTCAAGCATGGGTTGGGTAAGAGGTATGGATCTGTTGGTGGAGCCCATTTTAGCAAAAATGGTTTTCTGTTGTTTAGGGATCTCATAAAAGGTGTCATGATCCCTAGAACAATATTCTTGTAAATCAAAGACCATTTGCAAAAATCGAGGGTAAGCCAAAGTCATTTTACTTCCCTTATTTTTACACATCCCTTCAAAAATCATTTTTGAAAAATTATACTTAAGCCCACGTGTGATACAAACCAAAGCACTTGCAATTGACCTGTTTATTTCATTAAAAGAAGTACATTTTGGACTTAAGCATTGTAAAAGGACATGTATCAAATATTTCCAGTCAGAGGGAAATTCCTGCTTATGATATTTATTTAAAGTGACATCAGCAGGAATAGGATAACCCAATTCCCTAAGACCTTGTTCTATTGTTTCAATGGCATGGGTAGTCACACCATCAGCGTCATCAAGACGCAAAGCTTGGCGAACCAAGGCTTCAGTGACCACCCATGTTCCTCCATGAACAGTAGATGTTAATGTGGTCACTCCATTAGTTGTTGTGGAACTAGCAGTGTTCCAAAACTGTCTAATGTGTGCGACAGGGACTAATGGTGTATGAGAAAGTGCATACCTGAGCGAGGATGCATTTAAAAATGCCACCATTTGTGAATACTGAGGGAACAAATCAGGATCAGCAGTCAAGTAAGCTACCATATTATGTTGGCTCTTGAACTCCAATGTTAAATTCTTTGAGTTGAATTTGGGTGCCATGGTGAAAGCTGTTTAGGTTATGTGATATGGGAAAAATCTAGGAGAAAAAAATGTTAGACAAGAAAATATGAATACCCAGAATAAAAAGATTAGCCAAATTTATAGGAGAGATGCATGATTTTGATTGATCAAAAATGAGGCAGTTATATTCAAAGAATAATGATGAAAATATTGAATCAAATATAACTTATCTCATGCATTAATTAAAAGTAACTTCTCCCCAAAATTACGGCCAAAGATTAGTCAAAAAAATAACAACTGGGTAGGGCCCACTAGGTGTCAACGGTCAAAAGTAGACCATCAGCGCCCAACGGCTATATTTTCTTGTCAGCGTTTGCCTAAAGCCTTGTCAGCGTCACGATTGGACGTAACAGCGTTTGGAGAAAAACTTGTCAGCGTCTAAAAATAAAAATATTTAAAAAGAAAAAGACCTTAACAAAGTAATTTATCCTAAGGGAAATATCTTACAAGTTGATAATAATTACTGGGCGGCAAGCACTGTCCATTTATGCACACTTGCTTAAGCAAGATAGACACAAATGTCCTCTAGAGTCCCTTGCTAACCAAAATACTTACCAACAAAGTTATTTCACAAATTTCTTTGTAACTCCCAGGTAAACCCATAACAAAATTATTCCCAAGTCTCCCATCAGACCACAACCAATTCTAGGCCAAAAATGTCTTGGCAGCATGCATAGTTTATCAACTTTGCATGCTACAGTGCCTCATGGTTTAGTAAAACTAACCCATACTCACCTGTGGACACAATCTAGAATTGTGATGAGAGTATTGTAAGAATACCCAAGAGTCCTAAAGGTTCCATAAACCTCCCCTGAAACTATGATACATGAGTTCTCAAAAAAAAAATATATATGAACATTAAAAATTTATGTCAAGATAGGAATATAAATATTCCAACCATCATCCATAAACAAAAACATGTCCAAATAGCTCTTCAAAGATCCATAAGCAACTCTGTATCCAATGGTATAAAGCTACCACCACCTACACATTTAGATGAAAACCACAAAACTAACATTTGTTGCTGACAGTGTCCCGACAACACTTATCAGCGTTGAAGGAACTCTTGTCAGCGTTAAACAATAATATCTCTAACAACGGCAAAATAACACTTGACAGCGTTACATTTACCTTTGTCAGTGTTAGAAAAGTAAAGTGGAAAAATCTAAATCATCACCAAGACCAATAACAATGCATTATCCTGTACATACTTTTACAAAAAGGTTCCAAAACACATATTAAGTGAGATTAACCATTCCAATATTTGTTACCAAATATTGAAATCTTCCAGCATCAAAAGGTTTAGTTAATAAATCAGCCACATTATCCTCTGTGGCTACCCTATCTGGTTGTATTAAACCTTTCTCAAAGCAATCTCTTATAAAATGATGTCTAATTTCTATGTGTTTGGTTTTAGAATGATGTACAGGATTTTTAATAATGCATAAAGTACTGTTATTGTCTACAAAAATCTTGGTATGCATAAAATTATACCCATAATCCAACAGCTGGTTCTGAATAAATAAGACTTGTCCACAACAAGCAGCTGCAGCAACATATTCTGCTTCAGTTGTAGAGTTTGCCACCACTGTTTGTTTCTTGCATTGCCAAGATATTAATCTGCTCCCAAGAAATTGACATCCACCAGTTGTGGATTTCCTATCAAACTTGTCACCACCATAATCACTGTCTGAATATGCAATAAGATCCAATGGAGAATCTTTTGGGTACCACAAGCCAAGATCTGGATAACATCTTAGGTAACTAAAAATTCTTTTCACAGCAAAAAGGTGACATTCTTTGGGAGTCACTTGATGGCGTGCACATGCACACACAGCAAACATGATGTCAGGTCTTGAGTCTGTAAGATACATCAATGAACCAATCATTGATCTATAGTGCCTAACATCCACATCCTTTCCAGCTCCAATTTTTCCCCAAGGGTGTTGCCTATCCATAGGAGTGGAAGCATCCTTTTCATGTGGAGAAAAACCATATTTCTTCAAGATTTCAGCTACATACTTGTCTTGGGAGATGAAGATACCATCTTCTTTCTGCTGAACTTGCAATCCTAGAAAGAAGTTCATCTCACCCATTGCACTCATCTTGAATTTATCTGTCATGAGCTTGGAAAAATCCTCACTCATTTTTGGATCAGTAGACCCAAAAATGATGTCATCAACATAGACCTGCACAAGCAACACATGTTTTCCTTTCTTCTTTGTAAATAGTGTCTGATCTATGGTGCCCCTTTTGAAACCATTTTCCACCAAGTAGGTGGACAATGTACCATACCATGCTCTTGGGGCTTGATGAAGTCCATACATAGCTTTCTTCACTCTATAAACCTTGTCTGGATTTTCAGGATCTTCAAAACCAGGAGGTTGCATAACGTATACCTCCTCAACAATTGTTCCATAGAGGAAAGCACTCTTCACATCCATTTGGTAAACAGTAAAATTCATACAAGAGGCATAAGCTAGAAAAATTCTTATAGCTTCAATTCTTGCTACTGGAGCAAAAACTTCTTCATAATCTATACCTTCCTCTTGTGTATATCCCTGAGCTACCAAACGTGCCTTGTTTCTGACCACAACACCTCTTTCATCTTTCTTGTTCCTTAGAACCCATCTTGTCCCAATTGGTCGCACATATCTAGGACAGTCAACCAGCTCCCAAACATCTTGTATAGCAAATTGGTGAAGCTCATCCTGCATTGCTTCCACCCAACTAGGTTCTTTGAGAGCATCAAAAAATTTCTTGGGTTCTTCCTGTGACAGAAAACAGGCAAACAAACATGCTTGTACAAGAGGGGTATCAACCTTCTTGTGTATATTGGCAATAAATCCACCAAGACTTTGATGGGATCTTCTTGTCTGAACTGGAGCCATAACATCACCAATGATCTGAGATGTGGGGTGATCCTTTGCTGTAGAAGTGAGAACTCCTCCTTCAAAAAGTCTGGTATCCTCAACTTCACGCTCCATGTTGCCAATATCTTCTTCATCAGACTCTGTTTGATCAACATGAATCTCTTCATGGACATTGGAAGGTCCACCTTGTTCAAAATGGGAAGAGAAAAGCTGTGTAAAGGTGTCACCAAAGTCTGATCCTTGTTTGTCAGCGCTTGGGCTAACAGCGCTTGAACTGTTGTTGTCAGCGTCTAAGCCATCAGCGTCTGAATTGGTCTTGTCAGCGCTTGATTTCCCTTTGTCAGCGCCTGAAGAACCATGCATGTTTGTATTTGGTGGTATTTGAAAACCACCATTATCTTTCCTAGCAGCAGCAGCAGCAGCATAATACTCATCTGTCCATATAGGAAGTGTAACATATTCTTGTGTGGGAGATGATTTAACTGCTGGTGGTCCATCCTCCTTAGCAACCTGTATACCTGAAACATTACCAATTCTCTTTTCCAAAACACTTGAAGTTACCTTCACAATGTCTGGATCAGTAACAGGCATATAATTTAAAGCTCTAGATAAAGGTTCTAAGTCAAACAACCAATTTGGACCACTTTCAGGATCACTAGGTTTACTCTCTAAAAACCTAACATGTACTTTTTCAAGTATACGTTTTTCCTTTTTAATGTAAACCCTATATCCTTTGCTCTGCACTGAATAACCCATGAAGTAGCCTTCATCACCTTTAGAATCAAATTTACCTAGGTCCTCACTAGTTTCTAAAACAACTACATGACAACCAAAAGGCTTGAGAAAGCCAATACTGGGCTTCCTTCCCCAAAGTAATTCATAAGGTGTCTTATTATGTATCTTGTTGACCAATGCCCTATTTTGAACATAACAAGCTGTGTTAACAGCTTCAGCCCAAAAGGCTATAGAAAAGTGGGCATCAGCCAACATGGTTCTGGCTGCTTCAATAAGGGTTCTATTCTTCCTTTCAGCAACCCTATTTTGCTGTGGGGTTCTAGCTATGCTAAACTGCCTAGTAATCCCTTTCTTGGCACAAAAATCATCTAACAACTGATTTCTAAACTCACCCCCATTGTCACTTCTAATAATTTTGACCTCATTACCATTTTTCTTTTCAATCTGGGTAATGAAATTAATCAGACTTTGGGCAGTTTCACTTTTCTTGGCTAAAAAGAAAGTCCATGTAAACCTGGAATAATCATCAGTGATAACAAAACAATATGATTTACCCTTCAAACTTTCTATATTAGTTGGACCAAAGAGGTCCATATGCAATAAGTGAAGTGGTTTAGAACTAGAGTGAACCTGTTTAGACCTGAATGAGACCTTGTGCTGCTTGCCCTTAAGACATGCAACACAAGTGTGGTCATTGTGAAAAGCCTTTTCAGGCAAACCATCAACTAAACCAAGCCTCACAAGTCTATTGATATTCTTAAAGTTTATGTGCCCTAATCTCCTATGCCAAAGATTACTTTCATCTACTGAGGCTTTAGCATACAGACATGACATTTTATTATTTATCTTAATTCCATTAAGATTCACATTATATATGTCTTTATGCCTTGGTGTTCTAAAATCTATGTATTTATCCTCAGGGAGCTTATAATCTTTGCTTAACACCAAGCACTCAGTATCTGTGAAAAGAACCTTATTTTTGTTATCACACACTTGTGATACACTAAACAAATTATAATCCAGTTCTTTTACCAGGAAGACATTCTCAAATCGTAGATTGTTGGTGACAAGGGTTCCTTTTCCTGTGATGGTGCCATAGCCCCCTCCAAAGTATACCTTATCACCATCTTGAATAGGAGAGAAATTAGTCAGATAGTCTTCCTTCCCTGTCATGTGCCTTGAGCATCCACTATCCCAATATCCATAATCATTGATCTTCTTCTGAATGCCCTGCACATAAAGAAAACACATTAGTTTTCTTTGGGAACCCAAGCCTTGGAAGACTTGGATTCATCTGGTTGTTCAACAAGAACAGACTTGGTTCTCATAACAACCCCATTTTCATCCCTTTTTGAATGAAATTCCCAGTTAACCCCAATTGGTGTTGACAATGCTTTTGAAATATAATGAAACCTGTTGCATGTCATAGAAATACCAGTAGAATTAGGGTTTTGGTCTTGTTTTGGTCTCCATGTTAAGCTAGTAGAAGCTTTAGACCTATTTCCCTGTGGTTGCAAATACCTAGGTTTGGCAGTGTGTCTGTCAGCACTTAAATTGCTCTTGTCAGCGCCCCGATTGCCTTTATCAGCGTTGTACCTAGGGTTTGCTACAGGAACCCATTGCCTATTGGACCAAGTGTTTGACTTTTGAAAAGGTCTTAGGCCTTGTGTGTTAGACCCTCTAGAAAAGAATGGGGCTGGTCTAACAACTTGTGAACTTTTGTTCACAAAGGTATTGGGTCTGACAGTGTTTGACCTATTTTGACTTTTGTCAGCGCTGAAATGGTTCCTATCAGCGTTGACATTGGAAGCGTTGACACATTTGTATGCCAAATGTGAAAAGCTACCACATGTGTAACAAGCTTTTCTAGACATAGTCTTAGGTCTAGAAGCAAAGAAGCCTGTTCCATGATTACCAACTTGGCTTTTTGGTGACCTAGTATTCCTATACATCTCTGCATACTTAACACTAGGTTTTCTAACAGTTTGTGGGCCAAGGTCAACAGCTTTGCCAGTGGTAGGGTGTGTGATCTTAATAGGTTTAGGATCATTGGACTCCACAATTGGTATCATGTTTGGTGTGGGCTCATTTGGACTTTCACACAACAACACTCCCTTAACAAACAAGGTGTGGTTAGCTTTCTTCCACTCATCTAGGTCAGTCAGTTTTTGCTTGTATTCCTCAACTGGGGAAGTCACTCTAGGTGGAGGAATGAATTCCTCCTCTTGGCATTCTGGCAAGCCAGTCCAAGATAAATCCTTTGATTGGACACCATAGAAATCCCCAGCTGGTGGTGGAACACCAGTATAATTATTCATCCCAATCCCACTCATATCCTTAGAGTCTCTTTGTTTACTAACACACTCTCCTAGGGATTGTGTGGCCTTATCAAATCTCTGGATTTTAAGACTCACATTATCTTTATTTTTGTTAGCCTCCTCTAACTGAGCTATCAAATCAAGATTAACCCTATTTACTATATCTTGAACATCTTTACTCTGATGTAACTCATGTTTTAAGATATTTATTTGATCCTTTAAATCAAACTCCATTTTCTTATACTCAGCTACTGTCTTTTCTGTTTGGGTAAGAGCAATTTGATAATTAGATACTTTGCATCTTTCAGTACTTGCCTCATCTAATAATTTTACTATCTCTTGATTTAGTTTTTCAGTATTTAAACGACAACCCTTAGAACAGAAAGCATCATCATATACCTCATTATCTGATGAAGAGGAGGAGTGTGCCATGAGAGCATATTCAACATGCTCTTCTTTAACTTCAGCAACCAAAGCTCTGTCCTCTTCCTCATCCTTGGCCATCCAGCTCCAGTCCCATTCTCCAACACCATCAATTTGTTGAACAGCTACCATGGCCTTGGGATCTTGGCTCTTAACCATTTGGCTTGAGGGTTTACCAGCATCAGATCTTCTTGGAGATCTACATTCCCTCATGAAGTGCCCCATCCTATGACAGTTGTAGCACTCAACCTTGGACTTGTCAAAGCCAGCAACATCCTTAGCATTAAAGGTCATCTTCTTCTTGAACCTTTTATTAAACCTGTTTGCTCTTAAGCTTACAAGAGCCATAGTCCACTTGATGTCCATCTCTTCCAATTGTTCATCACTTATCTGCTCAAGATCTTCATATGTAATCCTTGAATCACTGGGCAGAGAAGCAATGAATGCACACACAGTATCTAGATCTAAACCAGCAGGTTTAAGTCTATCAGCGCCAAAGTTGTGTGTGTCAGCGCTTGAGTATAAAGCGTTGACAGGATATGATCCAGCGCTGACAGACTGACATCCAGCGCTGACACCTTGAGATCCAGTGGCTGGATGTCCATAGAAGTTCATGGAATCAAATTGGCCTTCACTTTGTGAGAAGAAGGCCATGTTACTACTGGAAGATTTATTATCACTATCCAATTGCCATTCATTCTCCAACAGTCTTAGTTTGTTGAAGATGTCATCAAACCTGGAGGTCTTGTGGGTATTATTGACAAGAATGGATCTTGTCTCAATCTTCCATACATCACCAAGGCTTTTGAGAAAAGTAGCATTCAATTCGGGGTCATCAATCTGTGTTCCCATGAAGGAAAGTTGACTTGTGATGTCAAGAAGTCTACTTCTCACACTGCTGAGATTTTCATTGGGTTGAGCTTTAAAGACAGCATACTCATGCAAGAGTTGCTTCTTCTTTTCTTCTTTTGTGTCAGCATTGCCACCATGTGCTACTTCAAGAGCTTCCCAAAGCTCTTTTGCAGACTCAAAGCGTTTGTACTTGTGCTGATTCTCATGACCTAGGGCATGTTTCATGATGTTCAAGATTTTCATGTCCACCCTCTTCTTGGCTATATCTTCAACAGCTACAGCTCTCCCATCTCTAGGCTTTTCCTTCTTATCAGCTTCAGGACAATTAGGAACAGTTGTCCTTGTGGCAATTGCAGCAGCAATCTTTGCTGCTTTGTCGAATGTGTTCCCATATTCGACAATCTCCCAAAGAGTGTAGTCATGAATAGCTATATATTGCTCAAAATTTGACTTCCAAAGCTCAAAGTTCCTGGCATCAAACATGGGAATTTTGATACTAGGATTTGAGGAGTTGTTTTGTAGCAAAGCAGCAGGTTGATCTGTGCCAGACATGGTGTTTTTAGGGTTTTGAGAATTTTAGGGTTTTTGGTGTTTTAGGGTTCTTGCGTTACTTAACGATCAAAAGTTTCTCAACAAGCTCTGATACCACTTGTTGATCCCAAACTTAGATCGATTAAGCTTTGTGTATACGAGATTAGATCAAGTACTACACGTAGAGAAACCTTTGCTTATGAATAAAGTAACAAAGTGTTATGCAGAATTAACACTTGATCTAAAACACAAAGATGTTAAACAAACTTTCACTTGTATTAGAATGATCGTACTTGATTACAATGAAAGAGGTTTAACTTGCGAATACTTATAAAAACTGATAATTAACTTTAACCTAAAAGATCTTCTTTTATAGAACAAGAAGTCTTGTACAATAAGCTACGAATCAACTATTCTAGGTAAAGATAATAATGGAAAATACAATGTCGTGCTTATCTTTACCATACATAAATAAAGAAACAAATAAACAAAAAGATTCGTATGAAGATATTCCATCAGTGTCAATCTTCAAGGCTGTCAGCGTTGACTTCTTCAATGTCAACACTTGGCTGTCAGCGTCCAATGTCATCCTATCAGCGTTGACATTCTTCTTATCAGCGTCTAGTGAACTGACCCATATTTTATTCCCAACAGCCATTGGGTGTTTCTTGGATTATTTTTCGTTGTCATGGGTCATTTTGAAATGATACACGTTTTGGGTTTGAGTTTTCTTTTGAGTCTCGTGGTTTTTGACTTGTTTTAACTGGTGCACGTGAAATGTCGTTAGTTATCCGTGGGTTGATTCGTTGATCGTATCTGATGGATTCAGGATGTAGTTTTGGTTTCGTATTGTTCGGGAGCATTGAGGTAGTCATATGAAGACTTGGTAGCGCCTACACGCGTAAGTAGGTGACCATGAGAGAACGGTCAGAATACCCTTAGTGGGGAGGAAAGAAGTTCGTAGATGAACTAATGTGGTCATGAGGTCTCTTAGGAGTACCAAGGAGATGAATAGAGATTTGTGGGATACTAGCACAAGTAACGCGCCATAGAGAGTGTTGGAAGGGGATAAAATACCTCAAAGGTATTTATGATTGTGCGTAAGGCATGTAAGTTTTCCGAAAATTTCCTGAGATTTAGTAGGTTTGCCTATTACTGTGAGGTAGAACCATAAGTAGAGCAAGTAGGAGAAGTGAGAGGAGTTGGAGTTAGTGCCTTTCCAAGGAAATTGTAGATGGAATGATTCCAAGAACAAGAGTTGATGGAAATTGCAACGGATGCAAGGTAAAAGTTGAGTTGCTTAGTAGTAGATTGGATGTTGAAAGCGGTTGAGTGGTCTGATGAGAGGAAGCATTGGTCTTTTAAAATGCGTGTAGAATTTTGCAAGTAGAAGGAGGTAGGAATTTATTCGTATTGCCGCTAAGAGAGGGTGCAAGGAGGACATAGTTGAAACTGCCAAGGAGGTGGTATGAACGCTTTGGGTTTATGGTTATGCATTTGGCTTCGCCAAAGCACTAGCGGTTTTCATGGAATCAATGAACCGAGTGTGCATGAACGTATATAAACGAGTTGTCATCAGGAGCATCGACGACATCTTGATCTACTCAAATCTAAGAAGGAGAGTGAGGCGAATTATGTGTTGGTTTTGGAGTGGAGTTATACGTGAGATTTTCAAGTGTGAGTTTTAGTATTAAGTTTACTATGATGAGTAGTTAGAGATGGTGGCATATCATGGAACCAGCAAGGGCGAAGTGAAGAAGGATGAGGAAGCGTTTTGGAGGCTGAAGAGGTGGATTGGATAATGAGCCGATCTTGGCATTATCGGAAGGACTGGATGAATTCGAGAAGCATGACGATACGTGGAGCAAGGATTTGGATGTGTACAAGAACGACAAAGAAAGGCGATGGCTTATACGTTGCAAGAACTGAAGATTTAGAAGAACTAGATAAGACATAGTTAGTGGAGCTGGATTGTTATATCTGCCTAGAAATGCTAGAGGCATTTGGTGTACGAGACGTGGAGAATGATCTATACGGATCATGAACGTCTCCAACACATATTCAATCGTCTTGATTTAACATTTGGCAAAGGTTAAGTGGTGAAAGAAAATTGCAAGGCCAAGTACCATCTAGGAAAGGCAAGCATGGTTGATGAGACATGGAATAAGAAGAATGAAGTGAAGTTGAGAAGGACTTGAACTATATGGATGACGTATAGGATGGTTTGGATGAAAGATGTAGGTTGCACGAGTTGGGTTGTCTAAAGCAGAGAACGCGTCAACATGTATGTTGCATGGCTTGGACAATCATATGGAGAAAGGGACGTAGACTATACTTCCTACATAGATAGGAGTAGCTTAGAAAGGGGCAGGAGGTTTTGCAGCAAATGTTTTCTTCAATATTTTCGACAGATCTTCTAAGTCTTCACTATCTAAAATTTGAAACATGACATCTAGACTTAGAAATGTCTGTGATGTATTGTCAGCCCTTGTAAGCTTCCACCAAGTCCTCCCTTTGTGTTCATAAACAGCATATTCTATGATAGCAAACTTCTTTCCAAGTTTACTGGGTGAGATATCATCATTTTCCTGCAGAATTAGCTGTTTATCAATTTCATCATTTGAAGGCCTTTGAGACTCTTTAGTAACTGTGCCCACTTTCTCCATTCTTTTGAGCCTTTTGGCTGCTCTTTGTACATTAAGTACAGACTTCTCAATTTCTGGAAAACTTCCACCTGCTTGATGTAATGCCCCTGCTTGTGATGATGCACCTGCTTGGGCTGATGCACCTGCTTGTGTAGTTTCCAAAGTTGTTTCTTCAGCTTTTCTTTTCTTAGATTCCCTGGCTTTCTGTAGCATATCACTTTGTCTCCTAAGATACTCAGCTTCCTCAGGAGTGTTGATAGTCATCCAATCCTCCACATCATACAATCTTAGGACTGGTCTGACTGCTCTTTTTATAGCTTCAAAACTTATATCTCTGAAGTCACCATCCTTCCACTTCCTATGTCTCTTAAGCAAAACTTTGTAGTGTTCAAGTTGCCCTTTCTCTGAAGTCAAATACTTCTCTCTCTGAATTTGATTTTCCCTTCTTTCCAGATACTCAGTCTGATATTTGTAAACAAGGCAAGTCAACTCATACCTGTCTTCCAAAGGAGCATTTATTAACTCCTTCTCCCATTGATCAAGAAACTCTCCAACATGAGGTACCCTGTCATCTAGCTCTCTATGCATAATCTCAACCTGCTTGAGCATATCTTTGGGCCTCATCTTTTGCATTCTTTGGTCCTGCATATCCATCTCCTCTTGTTGTAGCCTGAGAGCTACTTGTGCATCATGTGCTTCTTGAGCCCTTTGCTGTTCAGGAGTTAAATGCTTGTATTTTCTTTTGGGCTGTTCCACCATGATTCCTTTTCCTTTGTCTTTTGGGTCCACTACTGGTGCTGGTTTCACTCTAGATGCAGGTTCTTTGATTGTAATCCCCTTCTGAGCTGGTTGCTTTCTGTTCTTTCTAACAAAAGTTTGAGTAATATTCTTAGCAGGGGATTGACTTACAGCAGTGGGATCAGCAATGGCAGGGGAAACTTTTGAAGCAGGGGCTTCTTCTGGATTGCCCATGGTGAGCAATGTTTGAGCAATATCTTTGGTTGCACTCCCCTTGTCACTTCCCTTATCAGCACTTCCTTTCTCCATCCCTTTCTCAGCACCTGATATCTTTCCATGTACACCACCAGGATATGAACAATACTCAGTAGACCCTTCTGTATGTGGAATTTCCTCCCCTTTGGAAGCATCCTCATCTGTTGAAATAATCAGTCTGGGATTTCTCCTCCCCTCAAGAGTAGCAAGTCTAGTTTCTAAGTTATTGATAACTAGGCCTTTCTTTTTGACATCTTGTACTAGTTGTGCATTCTGCCTTTTCAGACTCATACACATTTTCGTCAATTCCAAATTAGTCAAAGGTTTCATACTGCTCTCAATCCTAGAAGGGAATTTCTCCCCTTTTTGGATATCATGGAGTGAGGGAGAGGACTTACGGATGGTGTCATTGTCCTGCTCACCCCTTGAGGATGAGACAGTAGTGGCAGCCAAACCCTCAGGTTGCTCCAAACCCTTGGAGACTCTCCTCTCTGCTGCTTGTGAAGATTCACCAGGCAAGGGAGACCTGGCAAACCTGGATTTAAAACGCCTTTCATGTTGTGGATCAGCAGGGGGTAAAGGACAAGGAGGGTGTAGGTGTCTGGCAGGGGAATCAGGAGATTGGTGTGTAGCTGTTTGATTCTTGGATTCTTCCCGTCTGATTTGGTCCATCATAATTGTAGTGAGTGGAATGGTTTTGCCAGAAAACAGAGGTGATGGTGCAAGGAGTGTGGTGAATAGTTTTGTGGTATGTTTGGTAGCTGAAAAATAGTTTTTGTGTTTAATTGGACAATGATCACTCATATTCAGCAGAAGTTCTATAAACCTTGGGTACATACAAAACTTTGAGTTGCTTGAAACGTTTTTAACCATTCCTTTAAAAATCATTTGAGAAAAACAATACTTCCTCCCTGTTGCAAAGCAGATCAGGGCAGAAGCCATCTCACTACCAAACTCATTAAAAGCAGTGGTTTTTGGTGACAAACATTGCAAAATTGTATGAATCAAATATTTCCAATGAGGGGCAAACTGGCCTTTAGCAAACTTACATTTTTGGTTTTTAGAGAGTTTGTACCCCAATTTAACAAGACCTGCAAAAATTTCAGCCTCAGAAAAGTTGGTTATCCCATCCTCATCATCAAGGAGAATATTCTCCCTGATGGAGGCAAGTGTAATCACCCTGGGATGACCATCAACTGTGCTTTGAATTATAACCTCTCCATTCACTGTTTTGGTCATGGCTTTAGACCAGAACTGCTGAATGTGTGAGGTATAGATTCGAGGATTGATGAGAAGGGCCACTCTAAAGTATGATGACTTTAGAAAGGCCACAACATCAGCAAACTCTGCTGGTTCATCATGTAGCAACGCGATTTGGTTATGATTAGCAGCAATTTTAAGAGTCATGATAAAGTTTGAAAATAGTTTGAAGGTTTATAAAGATGAGAGGTTGGTGGGATTAAGTCGAGGGAGAGAGATGGACCTGCTGGTGAAGGGAATTAAGTTTTTATAGGCGAATTGAAGAGCTGTGATTGGACCAAAATTTTCAAATTGCAAAAATATCAAAGATAAATCTTGATAAAAAAGTAATTTATTTGAAATAATAAAGAAAAGATTACCAATCAGCGAAGAAAGCGCCTTAAATATCTTTTAAAAACAATAAAATATTCCCTTACCAAAATTTAAGCTAGCAGGCCCAATGGTTATGAACAGGGTAACGGTATTGTCGGTCAACGGTCAAACAGGGGAATGTTATGATAGCAGGGGAATGAAAAGATGAAAGCAGGGGAAACGTTCCTAGGGGTATTGGACTAGTCATGGAGTGACCAATGCTAACTAGCTCTGCTCTAATGCACACACTTGTATACACAAGATATATACATAGAAACTCAAGAGTCCGCTATGCAGCAAAGGTCCCAATACAAAAAGTCAACACATAAGTCACCCTGCAACCAGGTTAACCCAAGAAAACATGCATACCCCAGTCACCATCCCTACCTTGTCCATTACCTATGGTCAGTCAGTCTTGGCAATGTGTGCCACACAGCTGTATTTGAACAGCAAGCTGTTTAAATAGAGAAATGTGAGCACTCATTACAGTGCCTCAAGGTTTCAGAGTTCTGACAAGCTTTGCAGCAAGTCCTCATTACCCTGAACCCTCACTCACCAGTGGATATGATCTAAGATCATATATGAGTATCCTAAGGATACCCTTAATCCTAAAGGTGTGACCTAACCTCCCCTGAAACATAGAGTATATACCTGATTCACCAATGAGAATTGTATGCACCATATAAACCTCTGCATTGTTAGTCTAAAACCACATATAACCACTTTTGTAAAAAGAACACACCCAACTTAAGAGAAAAAATCTCTTAGCAGGGGAATGAACCCCCAGCAGGGGAATCTATGTTAACAAGCAGTGGAATAAAAAGTGATGGAAAAATGGACTAACAGTTATACAACAATAGCAGTGAAGCAACCCTGATCATACAGGACAAAATAGACATCAGTTTTTAAGGGGTAACCATTCCAATACCTGCAACCAAATACTGAAACCTCCCTACTTCAAAAGATTTTGTTAATAGATCAGAAACATTAAGTTCTGTATCAATTTTCTCAGGGACAATTAGTCCTTTTTCAAAACAATCTCTGATAAAGTGATGTCTAATTTCAATGTGTTTAGTCTTGCTATGAAAAACAGGGTTCTTAATAATGCAAATGGTGCTGTTGTTGTCAATGAATATCCTGGTTTTAAGAAAGTTATACCCATAATCAAGCAGTTGATTTTGCACCCAAAGTACTTGACCACAGCATGCAGCAGCTACTACATACTCAGCTTCAGTTGTGGATGTTGCCATGATGGTCTGCTTCTTACATTGCCAAGATATAAGTCTGCTTCCCAAAATTTGGCATCCCCCTGTTGTAGACTTCCTATCATTGTTGTCACCAGCATAATCACTATCTGAATAGGCTATCAGCTCAAATGGTGACTCCTTTGGATACCAAAGTCTTAAGGTGGGATGACATTTTAGATACCTAAAATCCTTTTTACAGCAAATAAGTGACACTCTGTTGGTGACACCTGGTATCTTACACATAAGCAGACTCCAAACATGATGTCAGGTCTTGAAGCAGTGAGATACATAAGAGACCCAATCATAGACCTGTAGTTCCTGACATCTATAGGCTTTCCAGGACCATCTTTACCCCATGGATGATCCTTGTCCATTGGAGTGGACACCTTCTTCCCATCAGACATGCCAAACTTCTTTACAATCTCAGCCACATATTTGTATTGTGAGATAAATATCCCATCTTTCCTCTGCTGAACTTGTAGCCCCAAAAAGAAGTTTAGTTCTCCCAGGGCACTCATTTGAAATTTATCCTGCATCAGTTTGGCAAACTCCTTGCTAAGCATAGAGTTAGTGGATCCAAAAATGATGTCATCAACATAGACTTGTACAAGCAAGAGGTCACCCTTGTGTTTCTTGGTGAACAGGGTCTGATCAATCTTCCCCCTGCTGAATCCATTGTCTAAGAGATATTTAGAGAGAGTACCATACCAGGCTCTGGGAGCTTGGTGAAGTCCATACATAGCCTTTTTCACCTTGTATACTTTGTCTGGATGTTCTGGGTCTTCAAACCCTGGAGGTTGCATAACATATACTTCTTCATCAATGGTTCCATATAGGAAGGCACTTTTCACATCCATTTGAAAAACAGTGAAGTCCATGAATGAAGCATAAGCAAGGAATAATCTAATGGCTTCAATCCTGGCTGCTGGAGCAAATACCTCTTCATAATCAATTCCTTCTTCCTGAGTATACCCTTGTGCCACTAGTCTTGCTTTGTTCCTGACAACTATTCCCCTTTCATCCTTTTTGTTCCTGAGTACCCACTTTGTCCCAATAGGCCTTGCCCATTGAGGACAATCTACCAGAATCCAAACCTCTTGTATGTCAAATTGTAAGAGCTCTTCTTGCATGGCTTCAACCCAGCTTGGGTCATTTAAAGCCTGAAAAATCTTCTTTGGCTCTTCTTGTGACAAAAATGCAGTAAACAGACAACATTGCATGTTGTCATGATTGAACTTCATGGTGATGTTAGCAATGAAGCTGTGCTCCTTAGCTGTGTACCTTGTATGTCTAGGGGCTTCAGGATTACCAATGATTTGAGAGATAGGGTGATCCTTATTGATTCTGTAGGTAGGCTGCATGATTACTTCTATTTCATCTTCTTCTAAATCAGACTTGATGGGGCTATTTTGATTAGGAAAGAAGTCCTCAAAGGAACTTCCAAATGATACAGCATGACCTAGAGATGGGTGCTGGTGAGCAGAATGAAGCTCTGAGTAACTAGGACCTCCACTCTTGATGATTCTGCTTCCACTGCTGGATATAATAGGACCATCAGTTATGGGTGTAGATGATGAAATGAGTGGGGATTCTCTTTCTGCATCATTAGTATCATTAGCAACAGGATCCTTTGTGGAAGAGGAAGCAATTGGTCTAGCAGGGGAATCGTGGATTCCACTGCCTTCAGCCATTCCGCTGCTTTCAGGAGGTGACATAGCAGGGGATAAGATTGGCTGTTCTTTTCCTAGAGAAGAATTATCTTCTTGAACATCAGCTTCAATAGGAAACAATAAGGGTACATTCATGTACCTCAGGGGTGACTTCTCTGCACCAGTTGTTTCTTGAGTACCTGAAATGTTAGTGTTCTGCAAAGAAACAGGTACATAATTCATAGACTTTGAAAGTACTTCTATATCAAAGAACCAGTCAGGACCTGTTTGAACATCTTCAGGCTTGTCTTCAAGAAAGTTCACATGAATATTTTCTGTGATTTTGCTTGTCTTCTTGTTGAAGACCCTATATCCCTTGTTGTTTAATGAATAACCCACAAAGTATCCATCATCACCCTTTTCACTAAACTTACCTAGATTGTCAATAGTGTTCAAGATGATCACATGACATCCAAAAGGTCTGAAAAAGTCAATTAAAGGAGGTCTTCATTGAACAGCTGATAAGGGGTCTTGTTGTGTGCCTTAACCACCAAGGCCCTGTTTTGCACATAACAAGCAGTGGATACAGCTTCAGCCCAAAAGATAACTGGAAGTTTGGAATCAGACATCATAGTTCTTGCAGCTTAAATGAGTGTCCTATTCCTTCTTTCTACCACTCCATTCTGTTGAGGTGTTCTTGCAATGCTGAATTGCCTCTTGATGCCTTTGTTTATGCAGAAAGAGTCCAGTTTCTGATTTCTGAACTCACCACCATTGTCTGATCTCATGGTGACTACCTTCATGCTTTTTGATAGTTCAATTTGATTGATGAACCCAATGAGTACATCAGCTGTGTCAGTGTTCTCAAATAGAAAGAATGTCCATGTGAACCTTGAAAAATCATCAGTAATCACTAGGCAGTACCATTTCTTCATTATGCTTGCCACAGAAGTAGGACCAAAGAGATCCATATGCAGTAGTTCCAATGGCTTGGCGGTGGACATACTTGTTTTTGATTTGCAAGATGCTTTGTGTTGCTTCCCTTTCAGACAGGCAGCACAAGTATGTTCATTGGCAAAAGACTTGGAAGGAAGACCATGAACCAGATTATACTTTACTAGTTTGTTCATGTTCTTGACATTAAGATGACCAAGTCTTCTATGCCATTTCTTACATTCATCTACTGAAGCTTTGACAATGAAACATGTTTCATTGTCTTGGAGAGATATGTCCTTGAGATCAATTGTGTACATATTCTTCTGTCTTGGTGTTCTGAGTACAATAGGAGTGTCTGGTGGCAAGAAAAACTCCTTTCCTAACACCAAGCATTCAGTGTCAGTAAACAAGACAAAATTCTTGTTATCAGTCATCTGTGACACACTGAAGAGATTGTACTTGAGTTCTTTCACCAAGTAGACATTGTCAAAAGTCATCCCATTAGTGACAACAGTTCCTTTTCCTGTTATAGTTCCATGCCCATCTCCAAAAGAAACACCATCATTGTCATGCAGGGGCACAAAGTTAGACATGCAAGCTTTTTTTCCAGTCATACTTCTTGAGCATCCGCTATCCCAATATGCTCTATCATCCCTTGTCTTCTTTGTCACCTGCAAAAAGAAAAACAAATCAGTTTTTCTTGGGGACCCAAGCCATTACAGACTTGGATCTACCTCGTGTATCAATATAGGATAGCTTATCAAAAACTAGAGATACACCATTAGATTGAGTACCCCTTTTGGGTACCCAAACCCAACGAGCTGAGGCTTTTACAGCTTTTCCCCATCTTCCCATGCTCCTAGAAGGCAAAACTTTGTTAGCAGGGGATACCCCAGTTTTAGCAGGGGAATCCCTATGCTTAGCAGAGGGAACCCATCTTTTGTTTTGGCCTCTATTCATGTGTTGGTAAGTTCTAGAGCCAAATCTATATGCCTTATAAGATGTTGGGGTGGTCACAGCAGTGCTGGGTTTTGTGTGAACATCATTCTCCTTCTTAAGTGCAGGAACAACATATTTATCAGTCACCCTGTTTCTCAAGGCAGGGGCAACATACTTGGCAGGGGAAAAGGATTTTGCCCCTGCATTTAGAAGAATGGTTTTAGGTTGCATATCCTTTAAAGGATTTGCAGCCACCATCTCCATTGGTGCCTTACACTCTTGATAAGTGTGCTCAAAACTGCCACATGTGAAGCAGGGCTTGGTGTTAATCACAAAGTCTTCTCCTAATTGATGAGACTTTTGGTCATTCCAATTTCTTTGATTTCCTCTTACAGGCCTGTACATGCCAGCATATTTAATGGTGGACTTAGGAGACTGTGATCTGGACCTAGATTTGGGAGAGCTACTCTTAGAACTAGAGTCACTACCAAAAATTCCTTCTCTTGAAAATAGAACAGGGTTATCAATTTTCCATTGTTTTAAAGCAACCTGTTATTTTTCAAAATCCCTAATAGCA
Organism: Glebionis coronaria; assembly: GCA_025667525.1. Taxonomy (NCBI): domain Eukaryota; kingdom Viridiplantae; phylum Streptophyta; class Magnoliopsida; order Asterales; family Asteraceae; genus Glebionis; species Glebionis coronaria. Next base: position 697,843 of record JANFOE010000276.1, on the reverse strand, counting down.
CTAGTTTTTACTAGGGACTCTTTAGTATCAAGATTATAAGGTATATAAGCACTTAGGTCAAACTCAATATCATCATGTTTTTGAAAACAAGGGAGACCAGTCCAGGACAGGTCTTTTCTAGGAAAAGGTGCATGGATGTTGGCAGGGGGTGGTGGTATGGTGGCATGCTCATTTTTAATCCCAAAACCTGTTTTGTCCCTAGGAGATTGAACAATTTCAACTGCTTTGGTTAAATCTTTTGAAGCTTTTCCAAATTTTTCAACAGTTTTCTCATCTATCTTTTGGTTAGCTTTAAAAATTTCAAGTTCAGCAGTCAATTCTTTTATAGATTGGTTATTCTCCTTGGCATCTCTTTCTAGAATCACAATGTGATCCCTATAATCACTTTCTCTTTGCTTAAACTCTCTTATGGTGGACTTTAACTGTTCTAAAGCACGTTTATAATTATCAAGATCATTATCACAATTGATATAGTCAACTTTTACCTTTCTGATTTGATCATTCAAATACTCAGTATTTTTCCTACAATCTTTAGTACAATATGAGTCATCATATACCTCATTGTCAGAGATGGAACTTGACATGGCCATAAGTGCAAAGTCTTCTTCTTTTTCCTCAGCAATCAAAGCTTGTTTTCTTTCCACATTCTCTGTCATTGCACTCCAGTCCCATCCACTTGCTCCATCTATCCCCTGCATTGCTACCATGGATTTAGCACCAGAATCATCATCTCTTGTTTCCTTTCTGTAGCTATTTCCAGTCTTAGATCCTCTGCATTCCCTGGCAAAATGACCCTTCTTGCCACAGTTGTAGCATTCAACTTTTGCTTTATCAAACCCAGCCACATCAGAGGGGTTAATTGAGATCTTCTTCCCATACTTCTTGTAGAACCTATTGGCTCTCATGCTGAGCAGAGCCATATTCCACTTGATATCCATCTCTTCTAGCCCTTGCTTACTGATTTGACTTAGATCTTCATGTAACACAGTAGATCCTTGTGGCCCTTGAGATGCTATAAAAGCACAAGCAGTGTCAAGGCTGAATGTAGCTGGTCTTTCTTCATCATAGGAAGGTCCAGACCTGATAGCAGGGGAATAAGTAGCAGGGGCTACTTCAATTCCACTGTTCTTGGAGATTCCACTGCTTTGTGATATGAATGCCATGTTAGCAGGGGAATCACTGAATCCACTTGAGTTGGTGGGAATCGTTCCTTTTGACTTCATCTCATTGACAACAGGTTCAAAAACTTTTAAGTTATTGTATATGTCATCAATGTTCTTGTCGTCCAAGTCATCCTTATTCTGCCAAATTGCCTTATAGACAAACCATTCTTTCTAGAGGCTGTCAAGAAACCTGGTATTCACCTGCTCTTTTGATACCTCAATATCAAAGGATCCCAACTGGGCCACCATATCTTGAAGCCTATTGTAAATAGCTCCAATTGATTCATCACCAATTGCTTTGAAAGAAGCAAAATCATTAAGCATTTGATTCTTCTTCTTCTTCTTTGTGGCTTCATTTCCTCCAAAGGTTGTGCCTATGGCTTCTCATAGAACCTTAGCAGTTTTGTATTTCCTGAATCTGAGTTGATGTCTAATCAGGTAGAGCCAACAGCAATGAGCTGTGAGCCCTGACATCATGCCTTCTAGCTAGTATCTCCTTATCACACAGAGCAGCAGATTTCTTCTTGTCCTTACCATTGGAACTTTCACCTTTTTCTTCTTCCTTGCCATCTTCAACTGCCATTGTTTTGGTGAATTGATCACCAAACTCTATAATCTCCCAAAGAACATAGTGTTCCATTTTCAGGTATTGTTGGATTCTGAATTCCCATAATTCAAAGTTTTCAGGATCCAACATGGGTAACTTGAGGTTATTGTGGTTGTTGCTGTTTGAGGATGAGTCTGTAGACATGTTTGCTATGAGGATTTTGTTCTTGATTTAGACAAAGTTTCTCAACAAGCTCTGATACCACATGTTTAATCCATTGGATCGTTAGACTCAATGGTTTACACCATTTTATCTAGGATGATTAACATTCATATGAATTAACATAGCGGAATAGAATGATAATCATGAACAAGATGATTAACAAAGATGAATAATTCCCAAAGGGTTTGTATTATATATGATTAACACAAACCACTCTAGGCATGTATACATTGAATCCCATGCCTAGAGATCAAAGACTCTATAGGTTACATTTGAGTAGTATGAATTGATGAATAAAATCTGGTGTTCCTTTTATAACTTAAGGAACCCAGGGATACATGGAAACTAAATAATATAATAATGACTAAATCAAAACAGAATTATTCATTCTTATCACTACTTGACCAAATCTCCATGTTTTTAGTACATGGCAGGGGAATCTTCACAGCAATGGAAAGTTTTATAGCAGGGGAAACTTTCTTGTATTTTGTCCACCAGCTTGAAGTTTCTCCTAATGCCATATTTGGTCCTTCTTGTTTCCATAGTGAGTTGACTCATCAACTTTTGACCCAACAATGTAAACTTCAAGACTATTCACAAATTGGCAAATATGAACTTGGTTTCTGGTTTACCTCCCAAAAATTTCAGAAATGACATCAATTGCCTTGCGTGCAGCAAAGGCAAACAACACAAAGCATCCTTCAAGGCCATTAATGCTCTTAGTCTCATAACTGTACCATTGCAGCTACTACACATGGATTTATTTGGTCCTACCTCTAAGAGCATTGAACACAAACAATACTGTCTTGTGGTAACTGATGGGTATAACAGGTTCACGTAGGTTTTCTTTCTGGCTGCCAAAAGTGAGACCTACTCAATTTTCAAAGATTTCATTACACTCATTGAGAATCAGCTGTCCAAGAAGGTGAAAGGTATCCGATGTGACAATGGAACAGAATTCAAAAATACAGACCTCGTAGCACTTTGCAATTCCAAAGGTATCAAAAGAGATTATAGTGTTGCAAGGACTCCTCAACAGAATGGTGTTTTAGAAAGGAAGAACATGACTCTAATAGAAGCTGCGAGAACCATGCTTGCAGATTCCAAGCTTCCAACCATGTTTTGGAAAGAAGCTGTCAACACTGCAAGTTATGTGTTGAATAGGGTTTCAATTACCAATACACACAAGAAGACTCCCTATGAGCTACTCACAGCTAAAGTACCTAGCATTGCTCATTTGAAGCCATTTGGTTATCCTGTCACCATTCTGAATACTAGTGACTATTTGGGGAAATTTGATGGCAAGGCAGATGAAGGATACATAGTGGGATATTCAGCTCACTCTCGGGCCTATCGTGTCTATAATCTCCATGCCAAGCGTCTCATTGAAACCATTAATCTCAGGTACTTTGAGGAGAAGACAAACATCCGAGGCAAAGGTCCTAAATGGTATTTTGATCTTGATTATCTTAGTGACTCATTGGGATATTTTTGTTTCAAAACTAACCAAGATGCAGGTCTACAAGTGTTTGCAACTTCTAGTGCAGGTGCTCATTCTAGTTTTTCAGAATTAGATGAGGAGGATGATATTTTTGTTGTTCCATCCTATTCCACCACAGTCTATCCAAATACCAATGCTACTCCTATTGATGCTTCTCCATCAGACATTGTGGAATCACAAGGAGCTCTTGACACATTGCTCAAGCAACAACAAGATGCTACTACAGCAGCTGCTCAAGGAGGCTTTGAGTTTCCCTTAAGTACCCATGTTGTCCAAGTTACTCCTAGTGCTCCTAATGTTACTCCTAGTGCAAGTTTAACACCTATTGGTAGTCCGGTTAGTGATCTAACTTCCTCAACTAGATTCTCTGGTCCTTCTGTCCTAGGAAACTATCAAAGGAAGACTTCTACTAAGCTGGATGATATTCATAAGCAACCAATAGATGGCATTTTCGACTCTACTTCATATGATGATGACATTGTTGGGGATCTTAATAACTTGGCACCAGAAGTGGATGTAGCTCCTATTCCTGTTAAGCAGATGAATAAAGACCATCCTACTACTCATATCATTGGAGATCCTGGTTCTACTGTTAAGACTCGCCGCATGCATAAGAAAGCAACGTCTAATCATCATGCTCTTGTGAGCTATATTGAAGACCAAAAGCGTAATAATCACACAGACTTTCTTCGCTGTTTGTTTGCTTGTTTTCTTTCACAGGTGGAACCTAGGTCAGTCTCACATGCTCTTGAGGATCAAAGTTGGGTGGAGGCTATGCAGGAGGAGATGCAGCAGTTCTTGTTTCAGAATGTTTGGATCCTAGTTGACTTGCCAGATGGAAAGACAGCAATTGGTACCAAATGGATTCTCAAAAACAAGAAAGATGCAAGGGGTATTATGGTGAGAAATAAGGCTAGGTTGGTTGCACAAGGTCACACACAACTTGAAGGAATTGACTATACTGAAGTCTTTGCTTCTGTTGCTAGGATTGAGGCCATTCGTCTGTTTTTGGCTTTTGCTTCTTATGTTGGCTTTACGATTTTTCAGATGGATGTCAAGAGTGCATTTCTCTATGGCAAGATTGATGAGGAAGTTTATGTCACTCAACCTAAGGGCTTTGTGGATACACTTCATCCCAAGAAAGTTTACAAGGTGGTCAAAGCTCTATATGGACTTCATAAGCCTCCTAGAGCATGGTATGAGTGTCTGTCCACTTTCTTGTTGAAACACGACTACAGAAGAGGCACTATTGACAAAACAATGTTCCTTAAAAGGAATGCCACGAACATCATCCTAGTTCAAGTGTATGTGGATGATATTATCTTCGGTTCTACTAAGAAGGAATGGTGTGATGAGTTTAAACAGCTAATGAAAGGTGACTTTCAGATGAGTGCCATGGGAGAACTGACATTTTTTCTTGGTCTTCAAGTCAAGCAGCAGTCGGATGGTATCTTCATAAGTCAAGACAAGTATGTTCATGAGATTCTTCAGAAGTTTGATGTGGAACCTCTTAGCGCAGCAGCAACACCTTATGAAGTCACTAAAGTCAAACTCAATAATGAGCCAGATCCTCCGGTAAATGTTCACATGTACATGTCAATGATTGGCTCACTCATGTATTTGAGTGCATCACGTCCGGACATTATGTTTGCAGTAAGTTCTTGCTCTAGACATCAGGTGGCTCCAACCGTATCTAACTTGAATGCAGTCAAGAAAATCTTCAAGTATATCAAGGCACAACCCAAGCTAGGCTTGTGGTATCCTAGGGAATCACCTTTTGTTCTTGAAGCCTATAGTGATAGTGACTATGCAGGTGCTAATAATAATAGGAAATCTACTACTGGTGGTTTTCAGTTTTTGGGTCGAAGACTTATCTCGTGGCAATGTAAGAAACAGACAATAGTAGCTACCTCTTCAACAGATGCTGAGTACGTAGCTGCTACTAGTTGTTGTGGACAAGTCTTGTGGATAAAAAATCAGATGTTGGATTATGGGTTCAACTTCATGAACACCAAAATTTTCATCGACAATCAAAGCACTATCTGCATTGTGAAGAATCTTGTCTTTCATCAACGAACCAAGCATATTGAGATTAGGCACCATTTTATACGGGATGCAAATGAGAAGAAGCTGATACAGGTTCTTAAGGTACATACGGATGATAATGTTGTTGATTTATTGACTAAAGCCTTTGATGGTTCGAGATTCAACTTAGTGGTTCACATTGGAATGGTCAATCCTTGAGGCCTAGGATTGAGGGGAGGCTAAGCCTAAGGGGAGGCTTAGTGTACATATTTCATTGCACAGTCTAACATATGGTAGATTATAATAACAGTTTTCATGGGTATTTGTGGTGTGTGCAACTTCTAGTGGAAGATTTTGGTTACTCCTAGTTGTAGTCTTCTGCTCCTAGTTGGTACAAACCCTTCTAGTTCCCTCATGGTTGGCTTCTAGTATTGCTTTTGGGTCACTGTTCACTTCGTTGACTTTCATTGACCACTTTGTGCTCCTAGTGTTCACCTTTACGTGTTTTAACTTTTAGTCAACGCAAGTTACTTCTGGTATATCTTTTTATTTATCTTTGGTAACTAGGATTTGCAAATAATGGTTAAGGGCAAGTGGTTACTCTTACATTAATGACTTACTTTTTGAAAGGCAACCCCCATAATTAGGGGTCAATGAACAGTTTTATGACCATTATTTATAGTTAAATCCATCAATTGACTCATTCATCCCAACCATACACACATACATACGCTCCTATTCTTTACCCTCTTCAATAAATCATCTTTCATTACTTCAATCATCAACAATGGCTGCTCTCCAGTACAAACCCGATCATAACAAGGTAGCCTATCTTGGCGACGATCCTAAACGAGAAGAGTTCACAAACATCCTGGAATACATTGAGGCTTCCAATCTAAGGTATGCTTTTACGGTTTGCCCTAATGTGTATGATAGTGTTATACGTCAGTTCTGGGCAACTGCCCACCTAGTTGATGTTTTGGGACGCCCACTAGAGCTCCATGCTACCATAGATGGTCGCTCATATGTGGTGTCTGAGGCATCTATTAGGTCTTTCCTTCATCTCCAGGATGAAGGTGGCATTGTCTCCATTCCCAATTCAGAGATATTGGATGGTATGGCTGCTCTAGGCTATAATCATGGGGGGAAGTTTAACTTCCAGAAAAATAGGTTTTCCCCTTAATGGAAGCTTCTGGTTCACTTCTTGATTCATTGTTTGAGTCTAAAGTCTGGGAGTTGGGATGCATTTCCCACCCCCCTTGCTACTGGTTTGATTTGTATTACAAAGGGTCGTGTGTTTAAATTTTCTCGTTACTTGTTTGATGGTATGATTTGTAACCTTAGTAGTACTGGCTCTAGGAAGAAGTTCTTGATGTACCCTAGGTTTTTGCAGCAGGTTCTTATGTGCCTACCTAGGAATAGGGAGGAATATGATACCCCAAAGCTTAGTTCTAAGGTGTATTCGAATATGGCACTTGGTTTTTAGGGTCTTTGGAGGCCTCTTACTAATGCTATGTTGGGCCTTGCCCAAGGGGATCCTAATGTGATTCCTCTGGCTGATGAAGCCAAGGAGGAACTTCTATTGGAGGATGATCCTATAGAGGAGGAGCACCATGCTACTGGTGTACCTCATGTGGAGGTGGAGGATCCCGCTAGAGAGGTAGTGGTAGAAATGCCATCCACCTCAAAGGCTGCCCCCTCTTCTCGCCCAGATGAGTCCCCATTTGCTGATACTCCCCCTCCTAGTCCAGCTCCGCATTCTGCTGAGAAGCCATCTAGCTCTCATGCTCATATGGATGACCCAAATGTTGCTTCTGGTCCCAATGATGCATCCCCCAAGCCAAGTCCTCTTGGTGGGGAAGCTGAGAAACCTGTTACACTAACTTCTTTGCTAGCTCTTATGCACAGGTATTATGCGAAGGTTGTTGCTTTGGAAAATGATCTTAATCAACACCGCAAGCTCACACGAGACTTCGTACTTCCCTTGGCGAACAAGATTAAAGCATTGGAGTCACAACTAAAGCGCCAAAAGAAGAAAGTTGTGCTTTCTGATTCTGATGAGGATGTTGAGGAGGATGGGCTGACTATTTTGGCCAGGGCTGCTTTTGCTGATAAGACGAGTGATGATTTGCCTGCTCCTCCTAGTCCTTCAAGCATCCCTAATGTTGCTGCTGATCCCAGACCAATGAAGGACTCTGGTGGTCCTTTTGCTGGTCCATCTGCTGGTCCTTCTCGTGATCCCAAGGGCAAAGCCCCTATGATTGATGCAACCTCTCCTCCAAGGAAGCGTACTCGCAGACAAATAGAGGAAGAAAGGTTGGGGGAAGAGGCTGCTCAACGATTTCAAGAGGAGATTGATCAACAAGCTAGGGCTGAGGATGAAGCCCTTCAACAGCAAAGGCGTGAGCAGTTGAGGCATGATGCCATGCATTGGGATGACAATGACTGGATGAGGGTGCTTATAATACATACCTCTGACTACTCGTAGTTCACAGATTTGTTGGGAGCTGATGTGAATCAAGTAAAATGTGTTCAACGGGCAATGGCTTTGATGCGTAAACAACAGTTGTCTCTTGCTGTCCAGCTTCGTGAAAAGCGCCATAACAGACCTATGTCGAGAATCGAGGAGAGGAAGTTGATGCATCAATATGTTAAGAATCAATCAGCTGCTTACTTTCAAACTGGATGGACATGGGAATGGGTGAGGGGGTTGTCCTTTGATGAGCTTAAAGATTTGTACACAAAGATGATCAAGCATCAAAATACACCGGTCCCTGAACGCTTTATTTATCGCCAGCCTACTGCTGCTCCCACCTCTTCGTCTGGTGTTCCCAGGTATACTTCTGCCATTCCATCTGTTGGTGCTCCTTCTACTGCTGTTCCTACTACCACCACTTCGACTGTTCATCCCACTCACTCTCAGGTTAATACTACCACCACCAATGAAGCTACTACCACTCTTGCTACTAATCCCACCTGTCACACCCCACCATGGCGGAATATGGGCCATGACGTATGGATATCATCACAACATGGCGTGTCTATAGAGATAACTAAATGAAATAAGAAATGTCATAAACGGCGACACATATGTCATGACAATATCTCAACATGCAGGAGTCTAGGTAAGTAGGTAACAGTCCTACCTCTTACCCAAGACAATCAAATATCACAAACAAAACAAACATAAGAAACTAAGAAGGAACGAGGATCTCCTTCTATATGTAATCCTAAGGCATCCAAGTCTAGCCACTTCTATCCTCAAGCTTAAACACATTCACACATGAAAGAGACACTAAAACACGTCAACATAGAGTTGGTGAGAGTCATAGGTTTAGACTCCAACGCTAAATCAGTTACAAGCTGTGAATAACAACCATCAACACAATAACATATGGACAATGTGTTACAAGTATGCATTAACAACTAGCATTCAAGATAAATCAATCATCACAATTCCAAGGCATCACGCCTTACCAACAACCACAATTACCAAGGCATCACGCCTTACCAACAACCACAATTTCCAAGGCATCACGCCTTACCAACAACCATGGTACCATAGGCGCCCATACACCTATGTACCTATCCCAAGGCCACTACCTTGTCATTTTCCATTGGTCCCATAGACAATCACGCTATGTACCTACCCCAAGGCCCCTACCTTGTCAAACCACAATAACTGAGATGGCACGTGTCCCTCGATCCAAATCATACACAATCAAGAATCACATAGAAGTTAATCACACAATGTACACACAAGTCCATCTCAAATCACAAAAACATTCACAGCATCAATTTAGAAAATAACTCAACACAGTGTCTCTTCCATCCCATCTGGAATTCAAAATCAATAATAAACATGGGACTATGAAACTCACCTGATTGAGCTTCTCCAAATGTCCTCGCACTAGCAAAAAGCTTTGATTTATGAAAAACCAAGATTTTTATGAAAACCCTAATTCCTCCCTTGTATATTTCGACTCCTTATTGATCTCCAGGGATTTTATGAAGTGTTTTGATAAATAAAAACCTTATATAATTAATCCTAACCAGTCCTAGCCCAAATACAAAAGCCCGGTTCCCTTTTTCCTTTTTTTTTTACTTTTTTTCTTCTTGCGTCCAAAATAAACCGACCCAAACCCCTTGAAATTCGTTTTTTCCTTCTTTTTATTATTAATATATGTATTAATAATATTACCTTAGATTTTCTTAATTTATTTAAGCTCCTAAAGCCTCCAAAACCTCAAAACCGTAAAACTAGTCAAATTTACGCGTTTTACCGTAAAAGTCGTAAAATATACACTTTTATAAAAAATCTCAAATTTTGAAATAAACTTTATAACTAAGTCCTAAATGACTTAAAACCATCCCGAAAAATATTCATATGACTAAACACCTCATCCGAGACCTCTAAATGCTAAACTGAAAATCGTAAAAAATACGATTTTCTATAATACATATACGTATACGTAAAACCACTAAATAACACCATCTCATTTCATAGTCACTACCATGTGAGCTCATGAACATGAAATCATCACACGTCGTTTCATTCACAAGGTACCCCGTACCGGAAACGATATCCAAACCACAATCTATACACACCAATAAGCACATAAACACGTAAAGACACGTAACTAGCACAAAATAAAACTAAGTGACGAACCTCAAAACCAGGGTTGTCACATCACTCCCTCCTAATAGAAATCTCATCCCGAGATTTACTCCTTATGATCAAACACATAAACAACAAATCACATGAGGATACTTGTTCTAAACGAACTCCTCTCATTTCCACGTGAACTTTAGTTCAAGTTTCAAAATACCACATATACAAACCAAAAATAATTAAACTCATTGCCAAACTCTTGACCTCACAGACAATAAATCTCACAAATGGCTCTTTGATAAAACAAAGACTCTTATTAACACAAGTCCCGAATAACCGAACATGCAAATATGCATTCTCAACAACATTTACCAATCTTAATACATGAAATATATCATGTATACCACTCAATTTCCCCCAGGTAATTCTATGATCATAAGCTAATGGTCCGATCTTTCCAAAGATCATAAATGGACCTACAAAATCTACATCAACTCTTCCATTTTACCGAAACGTACCACCCGTTACTATGGGTGAAACTTCATACACAACTTTGTCACTAACTCTAGTGGTTTCCTCCTTTTCTACATAGCATCCCTTGTTGCTCTCATCCTTTCCACAACATCATTACCACATTAGTAGCCTCTTTTACCAATTCTAGTCCACATTGGGGACAACTCACCCTATCCTTTCATATAGTGCCTCAAATGGCATTTATCGACTTCTAGTATGATAACGATCACTATATGAAAACTCAGCCATCGCTAATGAGTTTCCTAACTCCCTACCATACATTACGATGTGATGCTTCCCCTCGTTTCTTCCCTAGCCAGAGTCCTTCATAAGGCACTCCATACATATTAGGCTAACCTTTACGTAAAACCCTTGATTCCCTCACATCCGTACGCAATACTTCCAACTTCCCAACTACGTGACTTCTCATTCCTATTGAAATAGGTGATGAATTAGTCAGTCTATCGACTATCACTCAACTCTCATCGTACTTAACCCTCCACTGCATTATGTATCCCTTTATGAGTTGTTTCTTGCACACAATGTTGCATTACGGATGGTGTGGAGAAGGATTGGGTAATCTGGGAGTGCATGCATAGGATGTATGAGCATGAGTTATTTGATCCTATATTTGATGCAGTGAATAAAGGAGATTTGTTGTATTGGAAGCTGTTTACCAATTCTGGGGTCTATGAGGTAGTGATGGAAGGCGTGAGTGTGTACTTGCTCAATCATAGGTATTATCCCTTCTCTCAGGAGACCTTGAAGAAACTAGCACAGGCTAACTTAATTGTAGATGCTAAAAAGCCTGTTGCTTATGATCTGGTAAGAATGGTTCACAGTCAGATTTGGCCAGAAAGTTTGTAAGCATCCTCATTAACTAGTATTTATTCAGAAACTTGTCTTTAGGGGAAAGCACAAGTTTAGGGGAGGATTGTTGGGAATAAATCTATGCTAATTGGTTTCCTCTGCTAGTTGATTATTCGTACCCCTGCTAGAGTAAGTTCCCCCTGCTAAATAACAAAGGCAGGGGGATTGGTTCCCCTGCTGAAGTCAAAGGCCCTGCTGACAAAGATAAACATGTAATAGATTTTTACGCGTTTCAGTTATTATTCCTTAATACTTTCCAAGTTTGTTAGTAGTGATCTTGTACGCGAGTCCTTATGGCTATAAAAGGACTCACTAGGTTAGCATGCATTGTGTGTCTTTCTCATTTGTCTTTCATTATCATACTTTAAGGTTTTGTAAACCCTAATACCATCTTAGGGTATTCGTATATCTTTGATATATTAAAGTTCAACGTTTCAATTATATTTGTTCTTGTGCTAAACATTATATTCCGCATCTTGTTTAGTTACTTTGCTTTGCAAAGTTTCTCTAGTGTTAGATTGAATTCTTTCTCTCTATCACAACCCTTAAACAAGCTATTAAGGTTTAAGATCTGACTTTGGGATCAACAGGGTTAAGTAATCATAATATTGGATTTGGTACTTTGTAATCGAATTTACCACATCACCCACGAATTTACCACATTCCTTGGGCATATTCAGTAGCAATTGAATGTTGGTTGATTATGGAATTATTGGTTTTAGAATTATGGTTGTTGTAATCATAATATTGGATTTGGTACTTTGTAATCGAATTACTCGCATAAATGAATTGGGTACATCTCTTTACTGATCAAATTGATATGTTTCTTAGTTTATTGATGCTAGTGATTTTGGTTATTGAATTGATTATATTAGCTTTGCAGGGTCGAAGTGCGGCGCACAATTAGTTTTGTACAGCGCACTTTTTCCCTGGTTCGTGTTTATAAGTATGATCTAAATGCTTTTGTATTGGATGCTATTGTGTAAGACCATTGTTATTTGCTGGGTTTATTCATGATCATGACTAGTACTCATGTGAGTGGATAGATTTCTTGTCATCTAGTAAATGAATCTTGTTATTCGCTTTTGTCGCGATTAGTGGAATAAAACACATAACAACTCTTACATAATCTTATCTATTACTTTAGTCATTGAAATCAAGCATAAACTATTCTTAATGCTTTTGGTATGACATAATCTGTAGAAGGATATTTGTTATATTGAATAGATGTTTCATGTGCGACTAGTAATAGACATGTTGTCATACCTTGTTTATGTGCTTGTAATTCATCTTAGTTATATATCATTTCTATGTTCTTAGCATTTACCAAACGCACCTTGAAATCATCATTTGTAAAAGTGTGTCTTTAGAACTTGTGGCACTCTAAAGATAATTGTTTTAACTTGTAAACAACAATCTCGTTGATCGACCTAGACTTACCTTTAGACTATGCTATACACCAAAGGGTATACGTGCCCGTGTTGTGTTTTTAGTCCCTTGTTTGGTAATCTCTAGTAATATATAAATTTAAAACTCGATTTCACAACATCAAGTTTTTGGCCCCTTGTTTAGACTATGCGAAACAAACATCAAGGTTTTGGCGCCGTTGCCGGGGATTGTTTTCGTTAATTGTTAAAACTTTCTGAGATACTTGTTAAAAAATATATAATCATCGCCGTAAAGATTTCTAGAAATCTCAACTTTCTGTCCTAAAAATTGCTGAAAGTACGCCGCACATTTAGTTTTGTGTGCGACACTTTCTAGAGAACTTTGAAGTACGCCGCACATGTAGCAATGTGCGCCGCACTTTCTGGAAAATTTCAAAACGTTTTCTGATTCTATTTCAAAAATCCCTCAAACCTTTTTAATGCCTAAGTTCACTGCTAAGAACATGATGATTGTTTTCTTTGTGCTCATACTTGTTGAATTTTTGCATTTGTGTATAATGTACATTAAAATTAAAAATAAACAAAAAACAAAAAAATTAAAAAACCAAAAAGATTTTTCTTCTACGTTATTTTTACTTTCTTTTGAAGTTGTCATTAATAAAATAAGTCATGTGCCATTGTAGTTTATGTTGCATATATAGAAAAACCAAAAAAAAATTGAAAATAAAAACTAAAAAGATTTTTACTTCTTAGTTATGTTCGTTTATTTTGTTACTTTATATTTGTCATGCTTATGTAATTATAATAATTAATGTGTTTCTACGTATTGTGCCTAGTTTTTAAAATCTCTTATAAAAATCATTAAATATAAAAATTTGAAAAATTATAGTAAGTACACCACACATATGTCTTGTGCGCCGCACTTTGGTTCTACAAATAAAAAATATGGTCTTGTGTATAAATAAAAAACATGATTAGTTTATTTGTGTTTTGTGGATACTGGTACTTTGTTTCTTGCATTTTAGTTCGCATGTGTCATGTGTGCTTGCATCTTTATCGTAATAATAATTATAATGTGTAATGTATATAAAATATTTCAAGCATGTTTGTAATTGTATTGCATTTTGTTTGGTAATGTCTAATTATCCATGTTTTCATTTCCGTAATAAGTTAGATTTTCTTCAAGAATAAATGTGATGTCTAAATAAAATAGAAATTTTTTTTGTACAAATGTACGTCGCACATTCCATTTGTGCGCCGTGATAACGCTCAAATCTAACATGTATTAATAAGCGTTATCTTCACTATTGATATAGTATTTGTGGTAATAAACGAACTTTTATTGCTAATATTGTGAAAAAGTTCGGTTATTGTATTTTGTAGGAAGCAAGGATGAAGAAACGTGAATAAAGGAATAAAAAGCACGAATTGGAGGCGAAGGAATAAACGAGGCATGGGAACGTAAGCTCTCGTATGAAGAATAATTGGAGACGAATGAGTCTTGAAAAGTTTAGAGGAAAGATGGAGGAAGAAATAAAGAAAAAGGACTAGAAAAGGAAAATGTGGAAGATGACCCAGTTGCCACCAACAACTTTTATTCTGCCACCAGCAAAACTACACCATTTTGCCACCTGTAGGAATGAAGTTACCACCAGCAACATCACACCATTTCGCCACCAGCGGGATCATTTTGCCACCAGCAATTTGCTAGTCAGGTTTACCACAAGTTACATTAAAACAATCTTAAACCACCACCATCAATGGGAGGCTTCTCATTTCCCCTACATAATAATTCCCAGACGTTTTGCCTTCTCCCCAAGCCAAAATCATGTATAAATTAGACGTTAGGGTCATTATTTTCTGAGTGCTTAATCCAAGGATCATTCAAACCCTTGACAAAGGTTAGAATCACCATTCTTACATAACCCGAAAGACAATAAATCCTGTTAATCGTCATAGGAGGGACGAATATCGTGAAGGAGAGATTCGGTTGGAGGTTCATTGGTTGATTGGAGGCTTTGGAATTGCTCTAAATTCTATTTTGTTATTTCCTTGTGTTTTGAAGAACTATTGGTAAATTATTGTACTTGAATTGATTCTCATTATAATTTAAGTATTGTTGAATGTTTGAGGAATTTATGAATTGTGTTGCAATGTGTTTGAATTCCGAGTAGTGTGATATACTTGTGTGATGAACATGGATTCTAAAGGAGAGTTTGGTTTTATGATCAAGAGAATATAATTGGGTTTTGATGGTTGATAATTTCTTGAAACATGTTTTGGTAATCAAATGAAATATAGCCTTTTATTAGATTTATAGGTCGAAATGATTTCCGGTAAACTATGTTCCAAAAGATTTGTGCACGAGTCAATTTGGTTTCTTGGTGATTGACACTCACCTTGACGAGTTGGTTAAAGGAATTTGTCAAAAGATTTATCTTGGGTATAGGTCAAAAGAACCCATTCAAACCATACTTATCTCTTTGTACTTTCTAAAAAATGGGGATTATAATGAATTGGAATAGATGATCATAGGTCGAAAGGGTTTGTCTACACCAATTTGTTAATATGGATTCTATGAAAAATACCATGGAATGGAATTCATGTACTTTATATTTGTGATTCGTAGCTGCTAAACGCACACAAATAATCTCTCCTACGGATGAATTGGAATTCACACAAGTATTACTTTTAATTATGTTTCCTTTACAAAGTTAATTCTAGCGGTAATATCGGTAGTGACAACCCTATTACCTGCACCACCCAAACGTTTTGAATATACGCAAATCCCATGGGACGATCTTGACTTACACGACTGTACTCCAATAGAACGAGTATACTTGCTCGTATACGTAGTTAAGGGATTAATAAGTCTTGTTTATTAATGTAAAACTAGGAGTGTAAGACACGCATCAAGTTTTTGGCGCCGCTGCCGGGAATTTGTTTATTACAAATTAGTGGTGGTGTTAAAATTTAGTTTTTTGTTTTAATAAAAATTGAATAAGAATAGGTTTAGGATATTATAGTTTAAATAATATTCTTGAATAAATGTGTCTTATGTTTATTTAATGTTTGCATTACATATTTTATAAGCTCATTTATACACATAAAATCACAAAAAAAGAGAATAAAAGCAATTAGGTAGTGTTTGGATTAGCCTTTATTTTGTTTATATTAGAAGTTATATGTTTTTGTTTTGTTTGATTTTGTTCCTTTAATGAAAAACTTCAATGAATATGTTTTTAGAAAAATTCAGAAAATGTGGTAAAAAAGAGATGGTAAATCGAAAGAAAAAAATTTGTGCAGGCAATGTTGCCACCGGCAAAACATCCTTTCCGGCCGGCAAACTGCTTTCGGCGAACCTGTTGACGCCGGCAAGATGTGTCTGCCGACCGGCAAAAGTGAAACTGTTAATGTTTTGTCGCCGGCAAAACCACCTTGCCGGTCGGCAAAACTGGAACTGTAAAAAAATTATTATTATTTTCTTTTGTTTGTTTGTTTGATTTGTTTTTATGGATATTGTTGTATGTTTAGTTGTATAATGATTGTTTTCTTTTACTAACGCTAACCCTAACATTTATGAACTTTGTCATACTAGGCTTATTCTTAAAGATGGATACTCTTAGCGAGATTTCCGCATACTTGAATGGGTTAGAAGGAGAACTCAGTGATGAATGTGACTCAAGTGTCACTAATGTGGAAAAAACCAAGGACGAGAAAGAAAGCTTTGCCTCACAAGAGTGTGATAATCAATGAAGGAGAATGTGAAAAAGCAATCTATCAAAGAGCCGAGTATCGTTCATACACTGAGCCGTCAATGCGGTTTGCTATTCCATGTACGGTTGACAATCAAAGGGCGTGGGATGCTGAACTAAACCTTACTTACCCAACCAATTACATGACTAAAGAAATGTTGGGAAGGTTAGGGTTCGTGATAGTTGGCTATACCAAATATGGAAGACGTGGGTACGAGACGTATGGGTGAACATCCATGGGTATGTATTTTTGATAGAATTCTATATCATAGATCATGCCGACATAGGTGAACCATCATTGGTCTTTGGTTACAAGTTTCTACGGAAACTAGGTGTGTTGTGGATTTTGAGCAAGGCACATTAACGGTCAATTTGACCAAACTCAAAAGTGAGAAAGACGATTATATTGAGTTTTTGGTTGAAGACGGACCTAAGGTTGAAAGCGAGAATGAAGTAGTAAAGATAGGGAAGGCAAAGAGAAACAAGAATACGGAGGCAAGCAAACTAATTCCAAACAATTACTTGCCAACACAAGCCAAGCATGAGGAAGGATCTCCTTCCGCTTTTGTGCCCAATCCATTACCATTGGCTTATCCTCTCTCCAATAAACAAAAGGAGAGGATAACAATTATCTTGAACAAGAAGGAGGAGGAACTCAAAGAACCCAAGCCAATCTTGGAGGTCTTGGAGAATTATGTAAGCTACCGAAAGAAGCTAGATGAAATAGAAATGGGTAAGGCACCTTTAGAAGGGAAGGAATTGAACGAGCATATCAAAGAAAAGATCATTGAACATGGTCTACCTAATAAAATGCAAGATCCCAGAAACTTTTTCATACCGGTTCTAATCATTGGAACCACACCATTCGACGCATTAGCCGACACGGGGGCTAGTGTAAGTGTCATGTCGTACTCTATCTATCAACATCTTGGCTTGAGCAATCCGGAGCCATACTTTTCGAACATAAGTATGGCGGAAAACACGCAAACCAAACCTATGGGCTTGGTAAGAAACGTCCGTGTACAAATCAATTTCAAGCTTATGTCATGGATTTCCTTATTATGGACATCCCAGAGGATAAGGACCTACCATTGTTGTTGGGAAGGCCTTTTCTAAAGACGTGTAGAGCGGTTATTGATTTGGGACGAGGAACTATTGCAATTAAAGACGGTATTACCGTTCATACTTATGCACCTAGACCGAGGGCAAAGCCTTGGTACTTCGATTTTGAAAGTGAAATGGAGGACGAATGGCTAAGCTGTTTCGAAGCTGGAAGAGATGATGATGGTTATCCCTTGTATGGACCATTGGGAGCACCATATTTAGGATGTGAAGATCCTATGGAGAGAGCTTTAGCAATTGAAGCTTACTTCCACCCGTTTAAGAATATTATAGTCTTCAAGAAAATGACGGACTTCTTGGGATCATTACCGGTCCAATTGAATAACCTTGATTGGGGAACAGACAGGGATAGTAATTATATGAGAAAAGAGGGAGACAAATTCTGGCACGTAAAGATAGAAGTCACCACATCATGTGGGAATGTGTGCACACGAGGGTATAAGACAAAGCACACCAAGAGGAAGCTAGCAAAGAAGTTTAGTGCCGATGACGTATTGAACATGGAATACTTCATGGACTAGAAAAATCAAAGACTTCAAGAATAAAACAAGACAAATGCTTGATCTTTTTCTTTAATTTTTAGTTTTTCTTTGACACTATTTTGGTTTATTTTCTTGGTGGTTTGGTAATTTAGACAATTTTTGGTTTTTGGTAATTTGGTTGATTTAGTTATTATGTTTTCTTTATTTTTAGGATTTTATAGACATGTTGTAAAAATTTTGAAAATTGTCGACGGAATAAAACCTGTTGATGAGATGGCATTTATACATGATCTCATCGTTCTTTTCGGGCTTTAAATGCACTAAAATGTCATAAAATACCATATATATGCTTGTGTTTGTTTACTTGTGTGTTTTAGGTATGGATATCGTGAAAAAGACAAAAGATCACAAGATACAAGGAAAAACGAACACGAGAAACGAAGCCATACAAAGAACCGGGCCCTAATCATGGAATTTTCATCAAATACCCTTGAAGACTTGAAGACAAACAAGATTGATCCTCAATGAATGAAGAAATGACACTTAAAACCCTTGTATATTGATAAGTACAAGTTTGGTCCCTTAAGTTTGTCAAAATTGCAAAAAGGTCCTTCAACTTTGAAGAAATGGCAAGATTAGTCCCTCAACAAATTCAAATTGCCAAAAATAGTCCCTCATAAAGTGGAAGACTCATTGAAGACCTTGGAAGATCAAGATTGTCCAAGTTCAGTCCTTGAATTACTCAAAAATGTCAAAAAGTACCCTTGATAAGCCTTTGTGGAAAGTTTGTGCCAAAAGTGTCAATTGATGGAAGATATTAACAAAGGAAAGACACATTTTGGGGCTGGAAACCTTAAAAGCCAAAAATAACAAAACATAAGGACCATTTGTGCCAAACCTGAAACATTTAAAAAAATAGTGCGCCTAACACCCAACCCTCCCCCAATTTCGGATCAAAATGGTACTATTCATCATTCTTACCACCCCAGATTTTACCCTCACATTTACTTGGGTAAAACTCAATTAAACTCTCACACACTTAATTCACACACTCACAAACCTTTCCCACTCCTAAAAACCTGCATCCCACTCATGTGCACCAAACCCCCAATTCCCCAATCCACCAATCACATCATTCCTTTGTCCCCAAGTTAGGTGACGTGGCAAAATGGACGTCCAAGATGCTATGCTTGCTCACAAAGCAAAATTTAAAGGCCAAGATCAAGAAAGGACAAAATGCACTCAAAATCATTCAAGGGCACATTTGGGATTTTCTATGTATTAGGGTTTTATGTTTTTATGCTTCTAGGATGTTCTATAGGCTCTATAAAAGGAGACCCAAGCTGTGGTGATCCCTTTGTTCCAGTTTTTAAGCTTGCACATGTAATACCTTTTTAAAGAAATAAAAAGTTTGGTTTTTGAAATATTCAAGTGTAATTCCTTTTTTATTGTTTTTAAAAGTTGAGTGTTGTGTTAAGCTTAATTCTGAGTTCCACACTTTTATTTGGTTAAGCAACTTTGATTTTCAAAGTTGTTTAAGGTTTTGAGATTTTGAGAGATTTTGGTAAAATCTTCTCAAAAGGTTTGGATGTTAAGAGGTTTTGATTAATTGGTGTTATAGTGTTAATAGAAACGTTTTTAAGAAGTTTGATAAGTTTTGGTAAAGTTTTAAAAAGAAAAGAAAAAAAAAAAGAATATTGTAAGCTTGAATTGTGTTTTCTTTGTTTTGTGTTCAAACAGGTTGAAGGCTTGTTGATTTAGTTCAGCACCAACCCGGGTTGGTTTGGAGGTGGATTCAACATCCACTAGGACCCTTGGATGTAGGGGTCCTAAGGTAACTCTCTTTTACTCTTTGAAAAGTTCATAAAAGTGCTTGTTACTTGATTTGCTTGATTGATTGATTAAGTGTGTTTAAGTTACTTGATTTGTGTTTATGTTATGTTATATACATGTTATGAAGCTTTGATAACAATTTGGTTAGGTTTCATAAGGTTTTGATTTGGAAAAATTGGTTTTCAAAAAGTTTAAAGGGTGTTTGGCAATACGTTTTAGCAGGAGTTGGATCTTAATTAATGAATTGTAAGGGTGTTATAGTTAGTGATTAAGGTTGATTTAGATTTTAACTAGTTGGTAACTTAGTTTGGTACAAGTTTTAGCTTAGTTTAAGAGGTAAAAGGTAAAAAGGGTGTTAAAAATCTGCATAAGTGTTATCTTGCTTGTTTTTATGATCTTTGGTGCATTTGATTTCTTGAATTTGAGTGCTAGGTGTTTGTTTCCTTGTTGTTATTGACTCCTTGTGCTTCATTGAGCACAAGGGTGCCCAATTGTTCCAACATAATCACCAAACAAAGCATCAAGCCAAGACCTCTTGGCATCACAAGTGCACAAGTGTGCACTTGGTTGTTCATCAGTAACTTAGCAGTACCAGGCCACGTTTTGCATAGTATTGCGCCGCAAGACCTACTAGTTGCGGCGCAACCGAAGGAGCTACAGACCAAAGGTGCTATCGTTTCACTAGTTGCGGCGCAAGTAAAAAATGTTGCGGCGCAACTGAGTGACAAAAAGGGGGGGTTTCAGGATTCGAACCCTGGTCACCACGTTCACACCACACCACACTCACCACTGCGCCCTAGGGTCTTTGACTACTAGGGAGTGGTTTCCTTATTTACTTAACCTATTTTGGTTTCTAGCTTATTTAATAAGCCGTAGCCGTTTTTCCCATTTTCTAGCTTATTTTCTTAGCTTATTTTTCTTAGCCTATTTTTCTTAGGAAGTTAATAGGATTGTTGATTTTTCAAAATTGGTTTCATAATTTTCCATTCATTAGATTAATTTCTAGGATTTAATTAATAACCGTTTTTATTAAATCATTAAAAAATACCAAAAAGAGTTTTCATTTATAGGAAAAATAGTTTTTAGTTTTTAAAATATATTTTTGAGGTTTACATATAATTTTGGTTTCAAAAACATTTATTTTTAATTTTATAATATTTTAAGGTTTTTTATAAACTTTAAAGATTTTTATAAAATTATTAAAAAAGGTTTAGAAGCTCTAATTTGTGTTTTTCTCTTAGTTATAATATTTAGGATTTTTATAGATTTTTAGAATTTATTTTATAAACTTTTTATTTTTAGCATTATTTTAATATTATTTTATTAATTAATTTTCAAAATTTTATTTTTCTTTCTTTTTCATTTTTCCTAGGTTCTTTTTTATTAATTAGGACTATTTCCATTTTTAGAATAATTTTCTAGCTTTTAGATTTATTTTTATAATTACTTTAAGTTTAATTAGGTTTTTAATAATTTTTAATTTTTGTGGTTTTTTTTTTACGGCTTTACGTTTACGTTTTTTACGACATAGTGTAATTTTCACAAGACCGTCATTCCATCTCATCAATATTAATCTCAAAGAAATACAAGTTAATTCACAACACCTATACCTCCTCGAGAACGAACTCACTTTTAGGGTCATTCACACACGGTTTTCCTAAATCGTCGTGCTCGCTTACCCTATTTACGTTCTTTTTCCTAAAAGACGTATTTCTACAATAATCATTTTTGGCGCCGCTGCCGGGGAGGTGTGTCGTGATTTAATTTGGAAAATTTTGTTTTTAATATTATCCAAAATAGTATTTGTGTTAAGTGGAACTCCCTTAACACGTATTATCGGTTTTCTCGGTTTTTCTTTGTGAATATTATTAATATATTGTATTAAGTATCACAACCAAAATACAATATCTCCAAAAGTGTGAAAACACAACCTTGATTCGGGATTTCATCACTCGATCATTGTATTCGAATCTCAAACAAAAAGAAAAGGCAAAAATAGATAAATACTTTCGAGAAGCTCGATTTTGAAAGATACGAACTATAAGGTGGGTATAAGGCGGGTATTATAAAATATACCCTAAGGAAAAAGGCTCTTAAGTGCTTCGCGCCGCCTCGTTTCCCCGCTTGCTTGTGAGTATTTTAAGATTGAAGGCTAATCGAGGGTTTTGCCGCCCAAAGTATTAATACGTATACTATATTTGCTTGGTTTTCTTTGTGATTAAACCCTCGTGAACAATTTGGTTTTCACCAAAGTTCTAAAGTCATTCGAAGGCGTTCACTCCACGTGATCGTTTTCATTCCTTTGAGGCTTCTTTAATCAAGAGTTTGATTCGAGGAGAGATTTTGTAGATTGTTGTCTACGAAGATACACCAAAATCCAAAAAAATTAAATATCATCAAAAACACAAAAAAATTGAAAATTCACAAAACAACCAAAAAGAATCTTCTTTGCTCACCTCCCATTCTTCGTGAAGTTTATGATCACTCGTAATCAAGCTAAACGAGCTCGTAAACGACTTCAAAAGCAAGCCAATCAATCGTTGATTGTTGAAGAACCTCCAATTGTTGAACCTATTATAGAACAAGAAGTCGTAATGGCTAATCGTACTATGATGGAGTTGCTACAAGCACCCACCGAGGGTTTTGGAGAGGCCATTGTTATTCCCGCCATCCTTGCGGAGAATTTCGAGATTAAGACGGGTTTAATGTCGATGCTACAAGCAAACAAATTTCGAGGTCATGAGAAAGACAACCCGCATTACCACATTAGGAATTTCAACCGTCTCACGGCCACTAGCAAATTCAAAGATGTTCCGCATGACGCCATTAAGATGATGTTGTTTCCATATTCGTTGGATGGACCCGCTAAAATTTGGCTCGAGAAAGAACCGCCAAATTCGATTTTGACATGGGCCGATCTCGTTTCTAAGTTTGTGAACAAGTTTTTTCCACCATCGAAAACAACACACTTAAAAAATGAGATTTCACGATTTGTGCAACGTAACAATGAAAGTTTTTCAATGGCATGGGAACGATTTAAGGAGATGTTACATGAATGTCCTCACCATGATTTTTCGGAATTGCATCAAATTGATACATTTTATAATGGGCTTAATGATCATGAACGAGATTATTTGAATGCCGCCGCGGGTGGTAATTTTTTGTGTAAGACGACAAATGAGGCTTTACAAATCATTGAAAATCGATCTAAGGTTTATAGCCCTCGTAACACACCGAGTGTTGCCAATATGGGTTCGTCATCGTCGTCACAATCGTCTCGTGGAATTAATGCCTTACATGATGAAGCTAATGAGGAAAATCGGTTTTTTGATAGATTTGCTAATCTAATGTCCCATTGGAAGGCTCAAGAAGCTTCCAATTCCGCTTCGGTTAAAGCGGTTGCTAAGAGTTGTTTATCGTGTGGAGGAGCTCATGATTTATCCGAGTGCATTACCGCGGATGGTAACACTTCGAGTGCTTATGTAGCAACGGGAACTTACAACCAAAACGGCCAAGGTTCCCGCCAAAATCAAGCTCCACCAAATCAAAATGTTAACAATTATCGAAACAACAACCAAGGTAATTACCAAGGCAACACACGCAACTACAACAAAGGGAATTATCAAAGTGGGAATGGACAAATCTCAAATCAAAACCAAAACCGTGATTTTCAAAATTCTACACAAGGTTTTCAAAATGCTCACACGAAAAATTTGCAAGGAGAATTTTTGGATTATGCAAAAGCAAATGATGCTAAATTTGATAATATGCAACGTGAGATGATTAGCTTAAGGTCCGAGTTGAAAAACGAGCTTAAAAATGAACTTGCTAATGAACTTAAAACTCATGCAAATAAAATGGAAGGAAATGTCCAACGTCTTCAACAAAACCAACAAAAGATGGAATTAGGACAACATGAGATTAAGCAAGAGTTATTGAAAGCGGATGCTAGGCAATCTAAATTTGAGGACCGTATGGCTAAGATGTTCGAAGCAATCATGTGTAAGCCCTCTTCTTCGGGTGGTCTTCCTAGTGATACCATTGCAAACCCGAGGGGAGAAATGAAGGTTATTACTACACGAAGTGGTAAAACTTTCAAGGAACCAATCTCTCGTCCAAGTACTTCTACGGAGAAGGAAATCGAGAAAGAACCCGAGGTGATGGTCGAAAAGGAGCACATTACAATCCCACGAAGTACCGCTCAAACCACACCTACGGTTATACCAATACCAATTGTGGAACCCGAGTTTCCAAGGCCGTTGCCTAATGACCAACCCACACCACCCTTACCTTACCCTTCGAGACGAAACAAAGAGAAAGCACAAGAAAGGAACAATTATCAATTTGAGCTATTTATGAAAATGTTTCGTGATTTGCATTTCAACATAAGTTTTGCCGATGCTTTAATCATGATGCCTCGATTCGCCGCAAACTTCAAAAGTATGCTAAACAACAAAGAAAAGTTACAACAAACGTCTAGTTGTTCATCGGTTTTTCTAAGCCGCATACCACAAAAAGTCGGTGATCCCGGTAAATTTTTGATTCCGTGTGCTATACAAGATATGGAGGAATGCTACGCCTTGGCCGATCTTGGCGCTAGTATTAATTTAATGCCTCTCGAGATTTTCAAATCGCTTTCGCTTCCGGCTCTTACTCCTTCGAACATGTCCATCGAGATGGCCGATCATTCTACGATCATGGCATGT
This sequence comes from Glebionis coronaria, assembly GCA_025667525.1. NCBI lineage: Eukaryota > Viridiplantae > Streptophyta > Magnoliopsida > Asterales > Asteraceae > Glebionis > Glebionis coronaria. The sequence goes on along the minus strand of JANFOE010000276.1, from coordinate 673,104 downwards.
GGAGTAGCCGAGGACGTTTTCGTTAAAGTCGGAAAGTTTTACTATCCCGTTGACTTTATCGTTGTAGACATTCCCATCGATCGAAAAGTTCCTCTCATTTTGGGTCGTTCATTTTTGGATACATCACGAGCACTTATCGATGTTCATGCTCGAAAAATCACCCTTCGTTTCAATGAAGAAGAACTTGTCATCAATGCAACACAAAACTCCAATCTTTCTCATGTATATTCTATTGCAACTTTAAACCATGGTGACTCGACCAATGTCGTTTGCAAAGAATTTTCACCAAGAGTTTTAGGGAATGTCGCCAAAAACAATTTACCATTTCCTCCGCCGGTGGAGGTTATGAGTGCTAAGCCTACAAGAAAGAAACCATCAATACTTGAATCGAAAAATTCCTCGCCTCATCTCGAACATTCATTCTTGAAAAGTGTTGATAAGTTGCCGGTTTCTACGGAAGATCTTTCGGATGATGAATATGTTGGCCCCGATGGGGAGGTTTTCTTCGTCGATAAACGTTTTGAGAACTTGCCACTACCAAAACCAAAACGGTTTCAAAATGTGAGAATTTTTAGTGTGACTAACATCGTCTTAGAAACACCGAATATTTTCGACATAATTAAAAAGGGTTTTCATAAGGAGAGTTTAAAAGATAAAAAAGGAAAAGATCTTAAATGTGATTTAATTGATTTTTCTACAAATCTAACTCCGTCATCACCACGTGATTTGAGTACTACAAACTCGTCTACTCCTTTTGACGATGTTTTGTGTGGTTCTAGTATGGGGGAAGCCCCTTATGTTCCCTCATCCTTGTCCACCGAGGACGAGATATTCGATCCCGGAATTTCATGTAAAGGGAAATCTCGGTCTTCCACCGATGCAATAAATGGAAACTATATCTATTTGCTTGGTGCGAGTCTACCTCGAGTAGCTCAAACGTTTGTCTTACCAATTGTCTCACCCTTCTACTTCTCATCTATTTTCTTCAAACTCTTTGAGTTTATGGCACATGTTGGAGTGGCGTTAAATTGTTTTTTCCATGAAAACGAGAACGCCATCTTCGACCCCGGTATTTTGCATCATTTAAGGACTTAGTCCTTTTTACCGGTTGCTTTTTGGGCCTTGTTTATCATGTAAGCCCCATCAAAAATTGACCACACCATGATATCCCTAAATGTTCATTTTAAGGGGATCGAGTCGAGCTCATGACTCGGTAATCAAAAACGAGGTGCCTCGTGGGGGAGATCCCATGCTTATCTTTATGCTTTATGTTCACTAATAAGGGGACTTGTACCCTTCCAACTCGTTGTCTCGTGGTTGTTTGTGATTGTGTTATCTAGATCATCATCATCGTCTACGATTGAAGACTCTCGTGTTCGTTTACGTGAGCCTCCATCGTTCGTTTGAAGAAGTTTTTCACGATTCCATGACATATCCTTTATTGTTCTAACAATTATCTTTTAGCATAATTAATAAACGGCTTTAGATATATTGTTGATCACCCTTTCCATGCTAGATCCTAAGCATTCGACTCTTCGTCTCTAGTATGGGGGTGCTCACCCTTTAGACTCGAAACATTGAGGACAATGTTTACTTTTAGTATGGGGGGGTGAATAGGTACTTGCTTTGCTACGCCCTCACGTTTTCCAATTTTCAATGTTTTGTTTTGCTAATAAGGCTAAAAATGGCCAAATTTTAAAATTTTTCTTAGTTTTCATAAGTGTTTTTAAGACACGAATGTATATTTTCCGATGGGTAGAATAAGAGTTAATTTTTGACTTGATGGGCATTTGGAGCCATTTACATTCCTTAACTCGCTCAATTCAAGTTTTGCTAGACTTTTATATAGGGAGCTTTAAAACGCGAAAGTCTTAATTCATTCGGGTTAAGAACAAGAACTTTTCGCAAGTTCCTATAATTGATTCTAGAAAGTCACTTATCAAGGGAACTTTAAAACGCATTCTCTAAACTTGAAAAAGTCCAAGAAAGTGCAAGATCCTATAGGTGGCTTGAAAACCCAAAACTTTGATTTGATATAGTCTTAATGAAAGCTAATCCAAATTTGGCTTAATTTTGACTTGCATGGCTAAGTATTCACGAGTCTCTTTAATTAGAGGTCTTTAAATAGTGAAGAACGAGAAATGATAGAGTTAGACAAGTGATCATGCTAAACGTAGAACATGAGAATGTTCTTTCAAAAACTCATATGTTTTTAATTGTGGCTTTTTCTTCCCATAAGATCAATGCATTAGGAATAAATCATAATTGCAATAAGTAAGGTCGTACGGTTTGAAAGGTTACTTAGCCTCTAGCGCAAGATCGTTTAAAAGTTGCTCGGGGTTGAATAGAGTTCATAGCCAAGGCATAACTTATTGAAGCGGGACGCGAAGATTGGCGATCATCCAAAAAGGCCCTAACAAGGCATGAGGAGCTCTATTTTTGCTAAAGATCCAAAGATGATGTGGAGTATCATTGTTCCAAAATCAATATGAAGGATCGAGACACACGACGAGAAGCTATTACTCCCCTAAAGAATGGAGAAAGTCTATCCAAAAAGACCCTAACAAGGTATGAGGATAAATATATCCAAGTCCGAAAAGGAGGCGGATCGTTGTATATCAAAATCCAAAGTAAAGATTGAAGAAAAATGATGAAGTCGTGGTCCTATATGAAGAATCTCTCAAAAACGTCAAGTGAAGAAATTCCAATTATATGAAGAGAAGACCATAATTTCGAGAACGTCTTCCCAAGATTTGAAGTATGAAGTACATGCCAAATATCGGTCCGAGAAAGGTCTCGAATCGTGAAACGAGTTATGCCAAGATATGAACTTAAGGAGATACACGAGAAGCCGTTTTAAAAGATTTTGTCCTTCGGCTAACTATTGATCAAATCGTGCTACTTTGCTTTCGGACTAATAACTACTTGAATAAGTCAATATGAATCACTTGTGATCCATGACAAATAGATAAAAAATGCTAGTAACCCATTTCCTTTTATAATAACTAGGATTGCGGGGAGAAAAAGTATTACACAATTTGGACGTATGAGTAGTGTTAGCATTGTGACTTGTACCAACAATGATCTTGTTTTTGCACTTAGCATGGAATGTATGACAATCAAGGATGACGAAATTTACTCTAAGGGACATTAACTTGTTTCTATTCTTAGACCCTAAAAGTCACCTTTTGGTGATGAAAATCATACATTATGTCTTTACACATTCTCGTAGTATGTTGCAAGTCTTTTACTCTTCAATAAAGGTTAATAAAATTGAACTTTGGTGATGCTTAGATACTTTATTCTAGCATTGCGTGAGGGCACGGCAATGGCTTAGTATGGGGGAGTGATGAGATGGCATTTATACATGATCTCATCGTTCTTTTCGGGCTTTAAATGCACTAAAATGTCATAAAATACCATATATATGCTTGTGTTTGTTTACTTGTGTGTTTTAGGTATGGATATCGTGAAAAAGACAAAAGATCACAAGATACAAGGAAAAACGAACACGAGAAACGAAGCCATACAAAGAACCAGGCCCTAATCATGGAATTTTCATCAAATACCCTTGAAGACTTGAAGACAAACAAGATTGATCCTCAATGAATGAAGAAATGACACTTAAAACCCTTGTATATTGATAAGTACAAGTTTGGTCCCTTAAGTTTGTCAAAATTGCAAAAAGGTCCTTCAACTTTGAAGAAATGGCAAGATTAGTCCCTCAACAAATTCAAATTGCCAAAAATAGTCCCTCATAAAGTGGAAGACTCATTGAAGACCTTGGAAGATCAAGATTGTCCAAGTTCAGTCCTTGAATTACTCAAAAATGTCAAAAAGTACCCTTGATAAGCCTTTGTGGAAAGTTTGTGCCAAAAGTGTCAATTGATGGAAGATATTAACAAAGGAAAGACACATTTTAGGGCTGGAAACCTTAAAAGCCAAAAATAACAAAACATAAGGACCATTTGTGCCAAACCTGAAACATTTAAAAAAATAGTGCGCCTAACACCCAACCCTCCCCCAATTTCGGATCAAAATGGTACTATTCATCATTCTTACCACCCCAGATTTTACCCTCACATTTACTTGGGTAAAACTCAATTAAACTCTCACACACTTAATTCACACACTCACAAACCTTTCCCACTCCTAAAAACCTGCATCCCACTCATGTGCACCAAACCCCCAATTCCCCAATCCACCAATCACATCATTCCTTTGTCCCCAAGTTAGGTGACGTGGCAAAATGGACGTCCAAGATGCTATGCTTGCTCACAAAGCAAAATTTAAAGGCCAAGATCAAGAAAGGACAAAATGCACTCAAAATCATTCAAGGGCACATTTGGGATTTTCTATGTATTAGGGTTTTATGTTTTTATGCTTCTAGGATGTTCTATAGGCTCTATAAAAGGAGACCCAAGCTGTGGTGATCCCTTTGTTCCAGTTTTTAAGCTTGCACATGTAATACCTTTTTAAAGAAATAAAAAGTTTGGTTTTTGAAATATTCAAGTGTAATTCCTTTTTTATTGTTTTTAAAAGTTGAGTGTTGTGTTAAGCTTAATTCTGAGTTCCACACTTTTATTTGGTTAAGCAACTTTGATTTTCAAAGTTGTTTAAGGTTTTGAGATTTTGAGAGATTTTGGTAAAATCTTCTCAAAAGGTTTGGATGTTAAGAGGTTTTGATTAATTGGTGTTATAGTGTTAATAGAAACGTTTTTAAGAAGTTTGATAAGTTTTGGTAAAGTTTTAAAAAGAAAAGAAAAAAAAAAGAATATTGTAAGCTTGAATTGTGTTTTCTTTGTTTTGTGTTCAAACAGGTTGAAGGCTTGTTGATTTAGTTCAGCACCAACCCGGGTTGGTTTGGAGGTGGATTCAACATCCACTAGGACCCTTGGATGTAGGGGTCCTAAGGTAACTCTCTTTTACTCTTTGAAAAGTTCATAAAAGTGCTTGTTACTTGATTTGCTTGATTGATTGATTAAGTGTGTTTAAGTTACTTGATTTGTGTTTATGTTATGTTATATACATGTTATGAAGCTTTGATAACAATTTGGTTAGGTTTCATAAGGTTTTGATTTGGAAAAATTGGTTTTCAAAAAGTTTAAAGGGTGTTTGGCAATACGTTTTAGCAGGAGTTGGATCTTAATTAATGAATTGTAAGGGTGTTATAGTTAGTGATTAAGGTTGATTTAGATTTTAACTAGTTGGTAACTTAGTTTGGTACAAGTTTTAGCTTAGTTTAAGAGGTAAAAGGTAAAAAGGGTGTTAAAAATCTGCATAAGTGTTATCTTGCTTGTTTTTATGATCTTTGGTGCATTTGATTTCTTGAATTTGAGTGCTAGGTGTTTGTTTCCTTGTTGTTATTGACTCCTTGTGCTTCATTGAGCACAAGGGTGCCCAATTGTTCCAACATAATCACCAAACAAAGCATCAAGCCAAGACCTCTTGGCATCACAAGTGCACAAGTGTGCACTTGGTTGTTCATCAGTAACTTAGCAGTACCAGGCCACGTTTTGCATAGTATTGCGCCGCAAGACCTACTAGTTGCGGCGCAACCGAAGGAGCTACAGACCAAAGGTGCTATCGTTTCACTAGTTGCGGCGCAAGTAAAAAATGTTGCGGCGCAACTGAGTGACAAAAAGGGGGGGTTTCAGGATTCGAACCCTGGTCACCACGTTCACACCACACCACACTCACCACTGCGCCCTAGGGTCTTTGACTACTAGGGAGTGGTTTCCTTATTTACTTAACCTATTTTGGTTTCTAGCTTATTTAATAAGCCGTAGCCGTTTTTCCCATTTTCTAGCTTATTTTCTTAGCTTATTTTTCTTAGCCTATTTTTCTTAGGAAGTTAATAGGATTGTTGATTTTTCAAAATTGGTTTCATAATTTTCCATTCATTAGATTAATTTCTAGGATTTAATTAATAACCGTTTTTATTAAATCATTAAAAAATACCAAAAAGAGTTTTCATTTATAGGAAAAATAGTTTTTAGTTTTTAAAATATATTTTTGAGGTTTACATATAATTTTGGTTTCAAAAACATTTATTTTTAATATTATAATATTTTAAGGTTTTTTATAAACTTTAAAGATTTTTATAAAATTATTAAAAAAGGTTTAGAAGCTCTAATTTGTGTTTTTCTCTTAGTTATAATATTTAGGATTTTTATAGATTTTTAGAATTTATTTTATAAACTTTTTATTTTTAGCATTATTTTAATATTATTTTATTAATTAATTTTCAAAATTTTATTTTTCTTTCTTTTTCATTTTTCCTAGGTTCTTTTTTATTAATTAGGACTATTTCCATTTTTAGAATAATTTTCTAGCTTTTAGATTTATTTTTATAATTACTTTAAGTTTAATTAGGTTTTTAATAATTTTTAATTTTTGTGGTTTTTTTTTTACGGCTTTACGTTTACGTTTTTTACGACATAGTGTAATTTTCACAAGACCGTCATTCCATCTCATCAATATTAATCTCAAAGAAATACAAGTTAATTCACAACACCATACCTCCTTGGGAAACGAATCTTTCATCTCTTTTAAGTGATTGAGGGTCATTAGTGTTGATTTTTCCTAAAATCATCACTCGATACTTACCGCTATTTACGCTCTTTGTTTTCCTAAACAAGAGTTGTATTTCTTCTACAATCACCTGTTAACGGAAAGAAAAACAATCTGGTAACTTATGGGGATATAACCAACCCATAAGGAGTATTTGGGTTATTTTTCCCAAACACACAACCCACTCACACACACAAAACGCAGAAAGAAAAAGAGAGAAGAAAGAAGATTTTTTCTTGAGTTCTTTTTAAAGAAACCAAAATGGCACCCAACAGGGTAATTGAATCCAACACCCATCTGTTAATTTTGATTTTTGATTCACGAATCTTGTGATGAATAGATTGAATTGATTAAGCATGAATAATAGGGATTAGATTAAGATGAGGTATAAATTTAGGAGATGGAGCCACTGATAGTGTGAGGGTAGATTAGTTTTGGTTAGATGATGATAAACTCAAGTGGGTTTTCATTAATGTAGTTGTTTTTTATCTTGTAAGATGGATTAAGTAGTTTGGAATGATGAATAAATAGAAATTGTAGATGTTATGTTATTAGTTTTGATTTGTTTAGAGGAATGATTTCCGGAAAATAGATGATGTTCATAGTGTTTTGATCCATTTTGAAGATAGTGGAAAATTGCGGAAGTGTTAGTGGGGATGATAATAAAAAAAACATATGATTTTTTTTGGTTGCCGCCGGCAAAATAGCATTGACGGTCGGCAAAAATCCCACTGTAAACACCACGCCGCCGACAAGATGTGTCTTCCGGCCGGCAGAATGCTTGTTGTTAACGAGTTGCCGCCGGCAAAACACCTCTGCTGATCGGCAAATCGGGGTATGTAAAAAAAATTATTTCGCTTTTATTTGGTTTGTTCTATATTTTGTTTAGGGCTATTTGTTTAATGTACTAACATACTAACATTCCGAGTGTTGTAAATGTTTTAGAAGCAAAAGAGGACAATGCCTCCTAACCCATTGATCGAAAAATATGAACGGAAGTATGGCCAAGGCGAGGTACCATACAAGGTGAGGGATGTGTCGCATGAGTACTTGAAGTGGAGAGGATTAGGAGAAATGGAACATCGTGCTTACAACTTGAGATTGTCGAAGTTACAAGGGAAGACCTTTGGCAAGCCTAGAATAGTTGATTGGAGCTTACTCAGGAGGGTTGGTTGTGATGAGATTTTGAAGGAAAAGTTGAGGAAGACATACACTCATAGTTCGAGAGCAACATTCAAGGACTACTCGTTTAAAAAGGCTTTAAATATACAAGGTGAGATATATTCTGAGTTATGTCTTGAATTCTTTTCAACTTTTTATTTTAAGAATGAAGTTGAAGATGCAAAGAACGAGCCTTGCATTTGTTTAGACTATTAGGGGTGAATTACTGTTTTACACTAGCACAGTTTGGAGAGGTGTTAGGATTGTATGATGAGGAAGTTTCGGACAATCCTTTGTTTGAGCTACACTTTTCCAAGCTAGAGACCAATAAGAAGTTCTTACCAGTAAATGAATATTGGGAAAGCTTAGCTGAACACACTATGGGGAATAAGAAGCTTGGGTTGGTTAGAGATCCACTTTTGAGAATTATACATAGGTTCATAGCAGGACAAATTGAGGATCGATCAGGAACTAGGGAAAGATGCCAAAACACTAACCTATGGTTGTTGAGCGTGGCTAGTGGGGAAAGGCTAGTGAACATAGTGAGGGCAATTGCCGAGTACTTGTATAAGAGAGCCCCAGGATTGAAAACGGTAAGTGACGTATGTGGAGGTCATTATGTGACTTGGTTAGCTAGAAGGCTCAATGTTTTAGATGGTAATGCTATAAGGAAGTTATCGGAGCCGATTGATAACGAAGTTTAGGATGTAAGATCTTTGGAGAAGGATCTAGACAAGAGGAAGAAACGTCTAAGATATCCGGAGCCGTTACAACAAGAAGCTTGAGAACAAAGAGAAGACGAGCACGATACAAGTGGGGTGAACTCTAGTTAGGGAGATTGGAATGCAAGTTTGAGTGAGATAGAAAGAATGATGATATGGAGAGATATTATGACAATGAGGAATAACTACATTCTTCAGCATTCTGTGCGAATCCTACATCATTTGGAGGATCAAGCACACTATAGCTACCCAACCTATGAGCCACCAAATGTTCCACCAAAGCCATATACGTATGTGCCATATCCTCACCCGTACACACACTATCCTCATGGGAATGAAGGTACTTATGGAGGAGGTGGAGTGTCCGTTGATGACTACTTAGACCCAAATACGGGAGGATACGTTGGAAGTAGCTCTATTGTTCTCAGAAATTTTTATGCTAGAGGATCATCGAGAGGAGCTCATGATGATGATGAAGATATGGAAGATTGAAGACACCATATCATATGAAGTTTGTAAGATACTATTTTCAAAGGCTTTATTTTATTTTATTTTCTAAGGAATTGTGTTTGTAGTTTGTTGACTTGGAATTGTTTTAGACATTTTGGTGATTTTATTTTATTTTCTGTTATTTAGAAGAAAAAGTTTCTTTTGTTCGTGCAGTATTTGCAGGAAGTGACATACGAATTCAACATTGGTGGAAAATATGGAGATTTCTGTAGACTCATGATGCAACAAAACCACATGGAGTTCATGTTCATATTTTGGTAGTATCGTTTGACCTTATTTTTCCAATTTTCTTATACTTTGAAGCTCGTTTATTACCATTAAGGACAATGTTAAACTTAAGTGTAAGGGGGAGGCCAAATAGGAAAAATGGTCTATTTTTGTCAAAGATTGTTACTTTTCTAAGGTTACACAAAAAATAAAAAAAATTAGTTAAATTTTAAATTTTATTTTAGTAATATTTTTAATACACAATGAGATTACAATTTGTGTGATTATGGCAAGAATAGATGATAAAAGGCAAAATATTTTAAAAGTTGTTGCTAATCAACTATTTTAGAAAAAAATGGTTTTCAATGATCGAGTTGGTCACACTTTGTATTCGCATGAGTTATTTCAACAAAAGAGGATTAGCTACTCTGTTTTGTATTTTTTGTAGCATATGCTCATCCAAAGTGTGAGGGGGATTGCGGAAAAGAAGCAAATATCCAATGAGCTATAAGCTTAGTTATAAATAGCCAATGAGCTATAAGTTATGAAGACGAAGGAAGATGAAGTAAAATGGTAGTATCGATTGACCAATGTGTCAAGACGTGATACTTGAAGTTGAAAAAAAGGAGAAAGAAAAGACAAGAGTAGTATAATGAGAAAGATGGATGTGATCATTTGGTGGTTAGTATTTTTGCTTTTATATGTCAAAAATAATAAAGTCCTTTTTGATAAAATTGTCGGGTGCTCACGCCCATCGGATTAAGACGTGTCTACTATTTTTGTGTCTTTAGAGTTTAAATAGATTTAGAGGAGTCAAATACAATTTTATATTTAAAATTTGATTTTAGTTTTACTTTACTTGCTCGAGGGCGAGCAGTGCTTAAGTGTGAGGGGATTTGATAACACTCAAATCCAACATGTATTAATAAGTGTTATCTTCACTATTGATATAGTATTTATGGTAATAAACGGACTTTTATTGCTAATATTGTGCAAAGTTTGGAAACTTGAATAAAGAAATAAAAAGCACGAATTGGAGAAGAAGGAATAAACGAGGCATGGAAACGTAAGCTCTCGTATAAAGAATAATTGGGGAAGAAGGAGTCTTGGAAAGTTTAGAGGAAAGATGGAGGAAGAAATAAAAAAAGGACTCGAAAAGGAAAATGTGGAAGATGGCCTAGTTGCCACCAGCAACTTTTATTCTGCCACCAGCAAAACTACATCATTTTGGAACCAGCAGGAATGAAGTTGCCACCAACAACATTACACCATTTCGCCACCAACAGGATCATTTTGCCACCAGCAATTTGCTAGTCAGGTTTAACACAAGTTACATTAAAACACCATCAATGGGAGGCTTCTCATCTCCCCTCCATAATAATTCCAAAACGTTTTTGCCTTATCCCCAAGCCAAAATCATGTATAAATTAGACCTTAGGGTCATTGTTTTCAGAGTGCTTAATCCAAGGATCATTCTAACCCTTTACAAAGGTTAGAATCACCATTCTTACATAACCTAAAAGACAATAAACCCTGTTAATCCTCATAGGAGGGACGAATTTCGTGAAGAAGAGATTCGGTTGGAAGTTCATTGGTTGATCGGAGGTTTTGGAATTGCTCTAAATTCTATTTTGTTATTTCCTTGTGTTTTGAAGAACTATTGGTAAATTCTTGTACTTGAATTGATTCTCATTATAATTTAAGTAATGTTGAATGTTTGAGAAATTTATGAACTGTGTTGCAATGTGTGAATTCCGAGTAGTGTGATATACTTGTGTGATGAACATGGATTCTAAAGGAGTGTTTGGTTTTTTGATCAAGAAAATATAATTGGGTTTTGATGGTTGATAATTTCTTGAAACATGTTTTGGTAATCAAATGAAATATAGCTTTTTATTGGATTTATAGGTCGAAAGGATTTCCGGTAAACTATGTTCCAAAAGATTTGTGCATGAGTCAATTTGTTTTCTTGGTGATTGACACTCACCTTGACGAGTTGGTTAAAGGAATTTGTCAAAAGATTTATCTTGGGTATAGGTCGAACGAACCCATTCAAACCAAACTTATCTCTTTGTATTTTCTAACAAATGGGGATTATAATGAATTGGAATAGATGATCATAGGTCGAAAGGGTTTGTCTACACCAATTTGTTAATATGGATTCTATGAAAGATACCATGGAATGGAATTCATGTACTTTAGATTTGTGTTTCATAGTTGTTAAACGCACACAAATTATCTCTCCTACGGATGAAAGTTCTAGCGGTAATATCGGTAGTGACAACCCTATTACCTACACCACCCAAAAGTTTATACGCAAATCTCATGGGACGATCTTGACTTACCCGACTTTACTCCAATAGAACGAGTATACTTGCTCGTATGCGTAGTTAACGAATTAATAAGTCTTGTTTATAAATGTAAAACTAGGAGTCCAAGACGCGCATCACGCCGCACTTCTGGGTTGAAATCAAAAATATTTTTCTTTTCGTATCATTAGAATATAGATTGTTTGAATAATCATATTACTAGTCAATCTTCTTTGTTTGCATTTGTGAGACTGCTTGTTTATGTGTGTGTTTGTATAATTATCTTAAAAGTTAAAAAAATAAAAAAATATAAAACCTATATAATTTAAAAAAGAGAGAGTTTGTTTATTTATTCTATTACTTCATCTTGTTGTGCATGAGTGTTTGAATTTTATTTGTGTGTAAGCATTGCATATTTTCTTTTGAATTGAAAAAAATTATAAAAATATATATTCTTAAAAACATCATAAAATATATAAGAAACTTCTAATTTTCTTTGGTAATCTAAATAATCTAAGTTTCTATGTGTTTGTTTGTGTTTGTTTTATCTATTTTATACTTATATATGTTTTCTTAATAATTAAAGTGTAATAAATAAAAATTGTAAATTGTGTTATCTGTCATAATAAAACCGCCACATTTTTAATAAAGTGCGGCGCACTTTTGTAAATATTTCCAAATTGGTTTCTCAAATATTGAAAAATAGTCTCGAAGTACGCCGCACTTTGTCCAAGTGCGACGCACTTTCTGGTCTGAAAAATATTTTTGCTCAAATTTATTCTTTTCGATTGTTTGGGTACTAAGCTTTAATGAAATAATATCTTTAAATAATTGTGTGTGTTTGATGAATGTTCGTTTAAATAAAATTCCCAAAAATATTTTATATCACCTTTATTTTTTATTTCGTAATATTTTGTGTGTTATTATTAGTAAAATATAAATAAATAAATTTTTAATTAAAAGTAAAAAAATATATAAAACGAAAACCTTTGCATATTTTAGTATGATGTGTGTGAGGCCTCTACGTGTCGTATCTTGACTATTATAACCAAAAATATTTCACGAACTTTGTGGGTGTGTTCCCTACGAAAGTGTGCTTTAGAATTTTACGCTTTTTTGTAGTTTTGTCTATTTTGTAGATTTAATAAAATAGGTGGAGCTTAATGTGATTTGGTGATAACTTATCACTTGGGGATATATAATATATATATATTTGGATCGGTGTATAATACTACATATTGTTGAATTCACATGCTTGTGATGGCACTCCTCTTTGCGCTGTATATTCATAATTCAACCGAAGAGCTTGTGAGCCCCGGAAAGTCTCGTTTCTCTCAGATTTATTTTTCCACACTTATCCTACTTTTAAGTTATTTTCTAATTACACATATTGCTAAACTTAAGTGTGGGGAAAATGAATTAGAAAATATGACTCGTTATTTAACAAAATTTTTGTTCGCCCTCGGTAATCTAAAAATCAAAATTATTTTTCTTTTTCTTTGCCACATAGGTTAATATATTAGAATAAAACTTAGAAAAAATGGTTGGTTGCTAGTTACCCGGAATGATTGGTTGATTTTTGCTAATAGTTGGTTCGCGGTTGGTTATGAGTATTGTGCCATTCCAACGAAGATGAAGTTGTGCAGCTTTATGTTTCATATTTTTTGTGGTGTACGCTTATATCAAGTGTGAGGAAATTATTAGTTGTGATGTTTATAAGGGCGTGATGAAAAAAAAGTGATGAAAAAAGACGAAAAAATATGAAAAAAGTCAAATCGAAAAAAAAGATGGAGAATGAAAAAAAAATAGTGAATAAAAAAGGCCTATGAGCTGTGTATATTTATGAAGATGAAGGAAGATGAAGTTTCTTGAGATATCCATTAACCAGTGTGCTAAGACGTGGTATATGTTTATGTTGTTCGCTACGTGGTTGTAGAAAACTGTAACAATAATATTTCATGATTTGTGGTACGTTTGGTGGCTAGCAACATGGATAATTTTAAGCATGTAAAAATAAATTATTATTTTCTCTTCTTGCTTGAGGACAAGCAAACCCTTAAGTGTGGGAGAATGTTTGCTCTTTTAGCAAAATTTCTTACAAAAACCCAAAAAATATTTGAGATTTCAAAAAAAAATTAAAAATTTTTCTTTTCTTTTGGCACTTAGGTAAATCTATTTCTAACTTTTCTTTTCTTAGCATTGCTTGAGGGCAAACAATAGTTTAAGTGTTGCTTGAGGGCAAGCAATAGTTTAACTGTCGGGGAATTTGATAACGCTCTAATTATACATGTTTGTGTGTGCATTATCTGTTTATATTTAGGTTAATTATGTGAACTATCGATACTTAATAGAATATATTTGATGTATAGGTTCCAAAGACGTGTCGTTGAAGGAAAAGGAAGAAAACACGTAGACATGAAGCTTAAACAAAGAAATAAAGTCAAGCTTTTGATCTCCCGACACCTGTCACTGTTTTGGCCATATCTTGAGCATACGAACTCCGTTTTAGTTGATTCAAGCGGACACAGAAAGAGAATTAAATTATCTACAAAATTTTTGGTCCAAACCTGGAAATGACCAAAAGGGCGGCGCACAATCCAAAAAGTGCGGCACACTTTTCTACAGCACAAAAATAATCTAGACGTGCAAATGTACGACGCATAATCCAAAAAGTGTGGCACACTTTTCTTCTGCACAGCTCAAAAGTCATATTTATGACTCCCATTCATTACAAGTCCAGTCATATGAATTATACTTGGTCCCCAAGTGTTAGAAAGGTTATATTAACCCCAAGAAAACACAGAGAAACATCATACTTACATCATAACAAAAACCTCCATTGGAGAAGGAGATCTAAGGTGAGGATATTTGGATCCAATTATCCAAACACTCTTCTAATCCATGGTGAACCACCATATCACCACCATCATCATAACCCATGAATTTACCACCTTCCTTGGGCATATTCAGTAGCAATTGGTTGTTGGTTGATCATGGAATTATTGGTTTTGGAATTATGGTTGTTGTAATCATAATATTGGATTTGGTACTTTGTAATCGAATTACTCCCATAAATGAATTGGTTTAATTTATTTACTGATCAAATTGATATGTTTCTTAGTTTATTGATGCTTGTGATTTTGGTTATTGAATTGATTATATTAGCTTCACAGGGTCGAAGTGCGATACACAATTAGTTTTGTGCGGCGCACTTTTTCTCTGGTTCGTGTTTATAAGTATGATCTAACTGCTTTTGTATTGGATGCTATTGTGCAAGACCATTTTTATGTGTTGTTGATCCCAAACTTAGATCGATTAAGCTTTGTGTATACGAGATTAGATCAAGTACTACACGTAGAGAAACCTTTGCTTATGAATAAAGTAACAAAGTGTTATGCGGAATTAACACTTGATCTAAAACACAAAGATGTTAAACAAACTTTCACTTGTATTAGAATAATCGAACTTGATTACAATGAAAGAGGTTTAACTTGCGAATACTTATGAAAACTGATTATTAACTTTAACCGAAAAGACCTTCTTTTATAGATCAAGAAGTCTTGTACAATAAGCTACGAATCAACTATTCTAGGTAAAGATAATAATGGAAAATACAATGTCGAGCTTATCTTTACCATACATAAATAAAGAAACAAATAAACAAAAAGATTCGTATGAAGATATTCCATCAGTGTCAATCTTCAAGGCTGTCAGCGTTGACTTCTTCTTTGTCAACGCTTGGCTGTCAGCGTCCAATGTCTTCTTATCAGCGTTGACATTCTTCTTATCAGCGTCTAGTGAACTGACCCATATTTTATTCCCAATAATCCTCCCCTAAACTTGATATCTATTCCAATGATCAAGTTTCTGAATAAAAACTTAAGACTTAGGAGGAATCTTGCAAAAACTTCTTATGTTGGTGATAAACATATCTAATCAAGTCCTTGGCCACGTCACTAGTATAATCAATCTCCAAGGGTGTCTCTAGCATCTTCTCCAACACTTCTTTGGACAAGAAATAGTCAGCATCCACAAGTAGATACTCTGAAAACTTTGTAGAGCTCAAATGAAATACACCACAAGTAGAATAAAGCCTCCAATGAAGATTACTGAGATCATCTTCAAGATCCTTCCATATGGAAGGATCTGCTTCTCTTGGACCACACAAAGTCAAAAATGTGTTCCAAAGTCTTATTCCATTTGCTGAAGTAGGTGCTTCGGCTGTATACTTGGCCTCTATCAATCTCCATAGATGCACCAAGTCTTCTCTGTCTATGCTTGCAAATATAAAAATAACTGAAGTGAAAGTATGTACCTCCTTTCCAAATCTGCCAATCTTCCAAAATCCACACTCATCTTCATCAAAACTGATGATTGGATTTCTGTCATCTAGAGGTACTACATTAACCAAATCTGAAGCTTCCAATGGAGAAAGCTTGAGATGCTTCCTTATGACACCTTCAGTTGGAAAATACACATCCATATCTTTGGGAAATTGAAAAAGATCTCCTTTCTTTACTGGTCTTTGAGCACTCCTCATTTCCTTTTGAATCTGCATTTCCTCAGCAAGCTCTTGTTTCCTTTCTTCTGAAAGAAACTTGTAGACATTATTTTCTTGCACATTCCTCCAAATAGGATGTGCCCTATACTCTAACTCCTCAAAAGATAAAGCCAGCAACTTCTTGTATGTCCATCTAGGTTGATGGCATCTAAGCAACTTGTAATACAACTGCCTTTTATCTCTTTTGAGCCAGGTCTTGACCTCTTGTGCATTAAACCTCATAATCACCTTTATGTCATCTTGTACCCTGAGAAGAACTTCCAACCCCCAAATTTGATCTGACAAACTCATCCCTGGGTTGTCCATAACCTTGTCTTCCCAAGCATGGTACATTCTGGTGATTTCTGGTAGGTCCCAATCAATCTGATTCTTCAAATCATTCAACCTTTCCTTTGCTAGCTCATCCCCATACTCAAGTCTTTCTGGATCTTCAATAATTTGAACACTTGAATCTGAGCTATCATCTTCTTTTCCATCACCACTTTCTTCCTCACTCTCAGAAACAACAAATGGTGATCTACCACTCCTCTTCAAATATCTTTCCAAAATTTGTGCAGCCAACTGTTCATCAAATGCAATTTGTGCTGCATCTTTCTTTGGAACATCTTCTTCAACCAATTGTCCTTTACCTTTGTCTTTTGGATCAATAATAGGTAAAGTAGAAGAAGAAACCTGTGTGGACACATCTTTGATGATTGTTGATGGCTGGAATACATCAACACCACCTGCAACTTTATCAGCGTCCAAGTTACCTCTATCAGCGCCACGATTACCTTTGTCAGCGCTGGATGTGTCAGCGTCCAAACCTGTATCAGCGCCCAATGTTTCTTTGAAAGATCCTTCCAAGTTTAATGGTGTCACCTTGGATGTATCAATAACTAGGTGCTTCTTCAAGTTGGTGAGTGCTTCAGCAACCTGTAAAGATTCACTAAATTGTGAACTCTTCTCTGAACTCTTCTCACTAGCTGTATGAATCAGCTCATCCTCTTCATCCTCTTCATCCTCCCCTTTGGAAGATTCCTCCATTAGACTCCTGCTACTTGGATTCTCCAAAACAGTTACCCGCTCCCTCAATACTTGGAGTTCACGGCCCTGGTTATTGACAATTTGTACAAGGCTGACATTTTGCTTTTGCAAGCTAATGACAGCAGCCGTCAATTCAGTCAAAGTCATAGGTTCCAATCTGCCCTCAGCTAAAATGGGGATTTGACCTCCCAAAATAGAATCATGGGGCGTGGATGAGGTCTTAATGATGTTGGGACTGTCTTGACCAGCATCTAAGCCTGTGTCAATAGCCCCAGCCTCATCCATGTCACCAGCCACACTTGTGGAGGTGGTTCTCTCTGCTACAAGGCTAGGACCACTAGAGGAGAACACTCCAGTAGTCCTTTGGCGTTTATTCAACCTAGATTGTAACGGGGTGGAAGATGAAGTAGATTGTGTGGGTGTTGGTTGGTTAAGGGGTGTTTGGGATTGTTCAGGGATGGTATCAGCGTTGGGATTGGTCGTGTCAGCGCCAACATCTTGAGTGTCAGCGTTGGGTTGGTCAATGTCCATGTGATCAGGTGAAGGTAATGGTTCATGAATAGGCTCAAGTTGGGGTTCAGGGTCTGGTTGTGGTTGTGGTTGAGCAGCCTGAAGTACTTCAAGCATGGGTTGGGTAAGAGGTATGGATCTGTTTGTGGAGCTCATTTTAGCAAAAATGGTTTTCTGTTGTTTAGGGATCTCATAAAAAGTGTCATGATCCCTAGAACAATATTCTTGTAAATCAAAGACCATTTGCAAAAATCTAGGGTAAGACAAAGTCATTTTACTTCCCTTATTTTTACACATCCCTTCAAAAATCATTTTGGAAAAATTATACTTAAGCCCACATGTTATACAAACCAAAGCACTTGCAATTGACCTGTTTATTTCATTAAAAGAAGTACATTTTGGACTTAAGCATTGTAAAAGGACATGTATCAAATATTTCCAGTTAGAGGGAAATTCCTGCTTATGATATTTATTTAAAGTGACATCAGCAGGAATAGGATAACCCAATTCCCTAAGACCTTGTTCTATTGTTGCAATGGCAAGGGTAGTCACACCATCAGCGTCATCAAGACGCAAAGCTTGGCGAACCAAGGCTTCAGTGACCACCCATGTTCTTCCATGAACAGTAGATGTTAATGTGGTCACTCCATTAGCTGTTGTGGAACTAGCAGTGTTCCAAAACTGTCTAATGTGTGCGACAGGGACTAATGGTGTATGAGAAAGTGCATACCTTAGAGAGGATGCATTTAAAAATGCCACCATCTGTGAATACTGAGGGAACAAATCATTATCAGCAGTCAAGTAAGCTACCATATTATGTTGGCTCTTGAACTCCAATGTTAAATTCTTTGAGTTGAACTTGGGTGCCATGTTGAAAGCTGTTTAGGTTATGTGAAATGGGAAAAATCTAGGAGAAAAGTATTAGACAAGAAAATATGAATACCCAGAATAAAAAGATTAGCCAAATTTATAGGAGAGATGCATGATTTTGATTGGTCAAAAATGAGGCGGTTATATTCAAAGAGCAATGATGAAAATATTGAATCAAATATAACTTATCTCATGCATTAATTAAAAGTAACAACTCCCCAAAATTACGGCCAAAGATTAGTCAAAAATAACAACTGGGTAGGGCCCACTAGGTGTCAACGGTCAAAAATAGCCCATCAGCGCCCAACGGCTATATTTTCTTGTCAGCGTTTGCCTAAAGCCTTGTCAGCGTCACGATTGGACGTAACCATGCTCTAGGGGCTTGATGAAGTCCATACATAGCTTTCTTCACTCTATAAACCTTGTCTGGATTCTCAGGATCTTCAAAACCAGGAGGTTGCATGACATATACTTCCTCAACAATTGTCCCATAGAGGAAAGCACTCTTCACATCCATTTGATAAACAGTGAAGTTCATGCAAGAGGCATAAGCTAAGAAAATTCTGATAGCTTCAATTCTTGCAACAGGAGCAAATACTTCTTCATAATCTATGCCTTCCTCTTGTGTATATCCCTGAGCTACCAAACGTGCCTTGTTTCTGACCACAATTCCTCTTTCATCTTTCTTGTTTCTTAGAACCCATCTTGTCCCAATTGGTCTCACATATCTAGGACAATCAACCAGCTCCCAAACATCTTGTATAGCAAATTGGTGAAGCTCATCCTGCATTGCTTCCACCCAACTAGGTTCTTTGAGAGCATCAAAAATCTTCTTGGGTTCTTCTTGTGACAGAAAACATGCAAACAAACATGCTTGTACAAGAGGGGTATCAACCTTCTTGTGTATATTGGCAATAAATCCACCAAGACTTTGATGAGATCTTCTTGTCTGAACTGGAGCCATAACATCACCAATGATTTGAGATGAGGGGTGATCCTTTGCTGTGGAAGTGAGAACTCCTCCTTCAAAAAGTCTGGTGTCCTCAACTTCACGCTCCATGTTGCCAATATCTTCTTCATCAGACTCTCTTTGATCAACATGAATCTCTTCATGGATATTGGAAGGTCCACCTTGTTCAAAATGTGAAGAGAAAAGATGTGCAAAGGTGTTGTCAAAGTCTGAACCTTGTTTGTCAGCGCTTGGGCTAACAACACTTGAACTGTTGGTGTCAGCGTCTGATCCATCAGCGTCTGAATTGCTCTTGTCAGCGCTTGATTTCCCTTTGTCAGCGCCTGAAGAAGTATGCATGTTTGTATTTGGTGGTATTTGAAAACCACCATTATCTTTTCTAGCAGCAGCAGCAGCATAATACTCATCTGTCCATATAGGAAGTGTAACATATTCTTGTGTGGGAGATGATATAACTGCTGGTGGTCCATCCTCCTTAGCAACCTGTATACCTGAAACATTACCAATTCTCTTTTCCAAAACACTTGAAGTTACCTTCACAATGTCTGGATCAGTAACAGGCATATAATTTAAAGCTCTAGATAAAGGTTCTAAGTCAAACAACCAATTTGGACCACTTTCAGGATCACTAGGTTTACTTTCTAAAAACCTAACATGTACTTTTTCCAGTATACGTTTTTCCTTTTTAATGTAAACCCTATATCCTTTGCTCTGCACTGAATAACCCATGAAGTAGCCTTCATCACCTTTTGAATCAAATTTACCTAGGGCCTCACTAGTTTCTAAAACAACTACATGACATCCAAAAGGCTTGAGAAAGCCAATATTTGGCTTCCTTCCCCAAAGTAATTCATAAGGTGTCTTATTATGTATTTTGTTGACCAATGCCCTATTTTGAACATAACAAGCTGTGTTAACAGCTTCAGCCCAAAAGGCTATAGGAAAGTGGGCATCAGCCAACATGGTTCTGGCTACTTCAATAAGGGTTCTATTCTTCCTTTCAGCAACCCCATTTTGCTGTGGGGTTCTAGCTATGCTAAACTGCCTAGTAATCCCTTTCTTGGCACAAAAATCATCTAACAACTGATTTCTAAACTCACCCCCATTGTCACTTCTAATAATTTTGACCTCATTTCCATTTTTCTTTTCAATCTGGGTAATGAAATTAATCAGACTTTGGGCAGTTTCACTTTTCTTGGCTAAAAAGAAAGTCCATGTAAACCTGGAATAATCATCAGTGATAACAAAACAATATGATTTACCCTTCAAACTTTCTATATTAGTTGGACCAAAGAGGTCCATATGCAATAAGTGAAGTGGTTTAGAACTAGAGTGCACCTGTTTAGACCTGAATGAGACCTTGTGCTGCTTGCCCTTAAGACATGCAACACAAGTGTGGTCATTGTGGAAAGCCTTTTCAGGCAAACCATCAACTAAACCAAGCCTCACAAGTCTATTGATATTCTTAAAGTTTATGTGCCCTAATCTCCTGTGCCAAAGATTACTTTCATCTACTGAGGCTTTAGCATAAAGACATGACATCATTTTATTATTTACCTTAATTCCATTAAGATTCACATTATATATGTCTTTATGCCTTGGTGTTCTAAAATCTATGTATTTTTCCTCAGGGAGCTTATAATCTTTGCTTAACACCAAGCACTCAGTATCTGTGAAAAGAACCTTATTTTTGTTATCACACACTTGTGATACACTAAACAAATTATAATCCAGTTCTTTTACCAAGAAGACATTCTCAAACCGTAGATTGTTGGTGACAAGGGTTCCTTTTCCAGTGATGGTGCCGTAGCCCCCTCCAACGTATACCTTATCACCATCTTGAATAGGAGTGAAGTTTGTTAGATAGTCTTCCTTTCCTGTCATGTGCCTTGAGCATCCACTATCCCAGTATCCATAATCATTGATCTTCTTCTGAATGCCCTGCACATAAAGAAAACACATTAGTTTTCTTTGGGAACCCAAGCCTTGGAAGACTTGGATTCATCTGGTTGTGCAACAAGAACAGACTTGGTTCTCATAACAACCCCATTTTCATCCCTTTTTGAATGAAATTCCCAGTTAACCCCAATTGGTGTTGACATTGCTTTTGAAATATAATGAAACTTGTTGCATGTCATAGAAACACCAGTATGATTAGAGTTTTGGTCTTGTTTTGGTCTCCATGTTAAGCTAGTAGAAGCTTTAGACCTATTTCCCTGTGGTTGCAAATACCTAGGTTTGGCAGTGTGTTTATCAGCGCTGAAATTGGTCTTGTCAGCGCCCCGATTGCCTTTATCAGCGTTGAACCTAGGGTTTGCTACAGGAACCCATTGCCTATTGGACCAAGTGTTTGACTTTTGAAAAGGTCTTAGGCCTTGTGTGTTAGACCCTTTAGAAAAGAATGGGGCTGGTCTAACAACTTGTGAACTTTTGTTCACAAAGGTATTGGGTCTGACAGTGTTTGACCTATGTTGACTTTTGTCAGCGCTGAAATGGTTCCTATCAGCGTTGACATTGGAAGCGTTGACACATTTGTATGCCAAATGTGAGAAGCTACCACATGTGTAACAAGCTTTTCTAGACATAGTCTTAGGTCTAGAAGCAAAGAAGCCTGTTCCATGATTACTAACTTGGCTTTTTGGTGACCTAGTATTCCTATACATCTCTGCATACTTAACACTAGGTTTTCTAACAGTTTGTGGGCCAAGGTCAACAGCTTTGCCAGTGGTAGGGTGTGTGATCTTAATAGGTTTAGGATCATTGGACTCCACAATTGGTATCATTATTGGTGTGGGCTCATTTGGACTTTCACACAACAACCCTCCCTTAACAAACAAGGTGTGGTTAGCTTTCTTCCACTCATCTAGGTCAGTCAGTTTTTGCTTGTATTCCTCAACTGGGGAAGTCACTCTAGGTGGAGGAATGAATTCCTTCTCTTGAAGTTCTGGCAAGCCAGTCCAAGATAAGTCCTTTGATTGGACACCATAGAAATCCCCAGCTGGTGGTGGAACACCAGTATAATCTTTCATCCCAATCCCACTCATATCCTTAGAGTCTCTTTGTTTACTAACACACTCTCCTAGGGATTGTGTGGCCTTATCAAATCTCTGGATTTTAAGACTCACATTATCTTTATTTTTGTTAGCCTCCTCTAACTGAGCTATCAAATCAAGATTAACCCTGTTTACTATATCTTGAACATCTTTACTTTGATGTAACTCATGTTTTAAGATATTTATTTGATCCTTTAAATCAAACTCCATTTTCTTATACTCAGCTACTGTCTTTTCTGTTTGGGTAAGAGCAATTTGATAATTAGATACTTTGCATCTTTCAGTACTTGCCTCATCTAATAATATTACTATCTCTTGATTTAGTTTTTCAGTATTTAAACGACAACCCTTAGAACAGAAAGCATCATCATATACCTTATTATCTGATGAAGAGGAGGAGTGTGCCATGAGAGCATATTCAACATGCTCTTCTTTAACTTCAGCAACCAAAGCTCTGTCCTCTTCCTCATCCTTAGCCATAAAGTTCCAGCTCCAGTCCCATCCTCCAACACCATCAATTTGTTGAACAGCAACCATGGCCTTGGGATCTTGGCTTTTAACCATTTGGCTTGAAGGCTTACCAGCATCAGATCTTCTTGGAGATCTACATTCCCTCATAAAGTGCCCCATCCTATGACAGTTGTAGCACTCAACCTTGGACTTGTCAAAGCCAGCAACATCCTTAGCATTAAAGGTCATCTTCTTCTTGAACCTTTTATTAAACCTGTTTGCTCTTAAACTTACAAGAGCCATAGTCCACTTGATGTCCATCTCTTCCAATTGCTCATCGCTTATCTGCTCAAGATCTTCATATGTAATCCTTGAATCACTGGTCAAAGAAGCAATGAATGCACACACAGTATCTAGATCTAAACCAGCAGGTTTAATTCTATCAGCGCCAAAGTTGTGTGTGTCAGCGCTTGAGTATAAAGCGTTGACAGGATATGATCCAGTGCTGACAGACTGAGATCCAGCGCTGACACATTGAGATCCAGTGGCTGGATGTCCATAGAAGTTCATGGAATCAAATTGGCCTTCACTTTGTGAGAAGAAGGCCATGTTACTACTGGAAGATTTATTATCACTATCCAATTGCCATTCATTCTCCAAAAGTCTTAGTTTGTTGAATATGTCATCAAACCTGGAGGTCTTGTGGGTGTTATTGACAAGAATGGATCTTGTCTCAATCTTCCATACATCACCAAGGCTTTTGAGAAAAGTAGCATTCAATTCAGGGTCATCAATCTGTGTTCCCATGAAGGAAAGTTGACTTGTGATGTCAAGAAGTCTACTTCTCACACTGCTGAGATTCTCATTGGGTTGCGCTTTAAAGACAGCATACTCATGCAAGAGTTGCTTCTTCTTTTCTTCTTTTGTGTCAGCATTGCCACCATGTGCTACTTCAAGAGCTTTCCAAAGCTCTTTTGCAGACTCAAAGCGTTTGTATTTGTGCTGATTCTCATGACCTAGGGCGTGTTTCATGATGTTCAAGATTTTCATGTCCACCCTCTTCTTGGCTATATCTTCAACAGATACAGCTCTTCCATCTCCAGGCTTTTCTTTCTTATCCGCTTCAGGACAATTAGGAACAGCTGTCCTTGTGGCAATAGCAGCAGTGATCTTTTGTGCTTTGTCGAATGTGTTCCCATATTCAACAATCTCCCAAAGAGTGTAGTCATGAATAGATATATATTGCTCAAAATTGGACTTCCAAAGCTCGAAGTTCCTGGCATCAAACATGGGAATTTTGATACTAGGATTTGTGGAGTTGTTTTGTAGCAAAGCAGCAGGTTGATCTGTGCCAGACATGATGTTTTTAGGGTTTTGAGAATTTTAGGGTTTTTAGGGTTTTTGGTGTTTTAGGGTTCTTGCGTTACTTAAAGATCAAAAGTTTCTCAACAAGCTCTGAAACCACTTGTTGATCCCAAACTTAGATCGATTAAGCTTTGTGTATACGAGATTAGATCAAGTACTACACGTAGAGAAACCTTTGCTTATGAATAAAGTAACAAAGTGTTATGCGGAATTAACACTTGATCTAAAACACAAAGATGTTAAACAAACTTTCACTTGTATTAGAATAATCGAACTTGATTACAATGAAAGAGGTTTAACTTGCGAATACTTATGAAAACTGATTATTAACTTTAACCTAAAAGACCTTCTTTTATAGATCAAGAAGTCTTGTACAATAAGCTACGAATCAACTATTCTAGGTAAAGATAATAATGGAAAATACAATGTCGAGCTTATCTTTACCATACATAAATAAAGAAACAAATAAACAAAAAGATTCGTATGAAGATATTCCATCAGTGTCAATCTTCAAGGCTGTCAGCGTTGACTTCTTCTTTGTCAACGCTTGGCTGTCAGCGTCCAATGTCTTCTTATCAGCGTTGACATTCTTCTTATCAGCGTCTAGTGAACTGACCCATATTTTATTCCCAACATGTGTTGGGTTTATTCATGATCATGACTAGTACTCATGTGAGTGGATAGATTTCTTGTCATCTAGTAAATAAATCTTGTTATTTACTTTTGTCGCGATTAGTGGAATAAAACACATAACAACTCTTACATAATCTCATCTATTACTTTAGTCATTGAAATCAAGCATAAACCATTCTTAATGCTTTTGGTATGACATAATCTATAGAAGGATTTTTGTTATATTGAATAGATGTTTCATGTACGACTAGTAATCGACATGTTGTCTTACCTTGTTTATGTGCTTGTAATTCATCTCAGTTATATATCATTTCTATGTTCTTAGCGTTAACCAAATGCACCTTGAAATCATCATTTGTAAAAGTATGTCTCTAGAACTTTTGACACTCTAAAGATAATTTTTTTTAACTTGTTAACAACAATCCCGTGGATCGACCTAGACTTACCTTTAGACTATGCTATACATGAAAGGGTATACTCACCCGTGTTGTGTTTTTAGTCCCTTGTTTGGTTATCTCTATTAATATATAAATTTCAAACTCGCTTTCGCAACATCAAGTTTTTGGCCCCTTGTTTAGACTATGCGAAACACACATCACCTTCTCACTTGTCATTTTTACTTTTCACTTTTAACTTTTACATTCTACTGTTCCCTATGTGTTTTTTCAAGACGTGTGCTTCCTCGTTTTCCCAAGTAGGTTCTCCAGTAATATTTACTTTTCACCCGTTTCCCTCTCGCATCTCGCTCGCTATGTTGGACAATAAATCAAACGTGGCCGAATCTAACTACCAGCTTATAGATCCGAAGTGTGACATGCACCTTCGGACTTCCACTTTTTCGGGTGATGCCTTGACTATGGCGGTGGATCAGTACAGGATACCGAAGGAGTTATGTCCTCGTCTTCCGGATCCCTTCATGACCATGGATATGCTGCGCCGAGACCGACATATAGGTATTTATTTGGCTCATTTGGAGCACGGTGGTTTGAGGATTCCTTTTTCTTCCTTCTTTCTGGCATTTTAAGGCATTTTATGTTTCACATATCTCAGTTAGTTCCCATCGGTGTGAACTGGGTAACCGTGTTTGAGATCTGGTGCTGGAGTTTAAATATCGAGTGTACAGTGGATCTTTTCTGGGTATTGTATGGCCTTGGTTAGCAAGGAAACTGGTTTTCCTTTGTGAGTAAAGTTCATCCGAAGGCAAAGAGGTTCGGAATCGAGACGACCTCTAGCTTGAAGTTCTAGAAGACGTAGTTCTTCCTTATTGACCAGAGGGCTATACCCCACGCTATGCCTTGGAGGCATCGAGACACCTACGTCTCTGATTCGTTCCCCAAAAATTATAGTGAGGCGAACGCGGAGCGGTTAGCTCAAAATAAGATCTTGATTCGTCCGCCCCACAAGGGTTTGTTATATTTATGTGGTTTGGATGTTCCCCCGTTTCACATCGAGTGCCGACGCGCGTTGAGGGATGCGAGGGGAAATGGTATAATGTTTGACCTGCTTGCCTCGTTTCTTTATTTTACTAACCGTGGGTTCGCTTACCCCTCCCCCTCTTTTTTTGCAGAGCTTGATATGGATCGCTTCCTTCGTCTCCCAAAATGGACCGGGACCAAAGTTGTTGGGAATTATTTGTATCAAGCACCAAGTACCGTTAGTTGTTATGTAAGTATCGTTAGTTATAGCAAGTACTGTTAGTATACGCGCGATACATTCTAATAACCGTTGGTGTTAAAGTAAGTACTGCTAGTTATGTTTAGTCGATTATATCTTTAGTAAAGATATATATCATAGTTATAATAGGAGTATATCTTATGTTATATACTTAATAGTTAGAATATAGATAATATATCGTGTGTGATATAGTTATCTTTATAAAATATTCTAGTTGTTCTTTGGACTATAAAAAGAACATAGGTACGATGTATTATGAAGTACCAAACACCTTAATCGATAATAGAATCTAATCTTTAGATTATACTATTATTCTTCTTTGCTTTAGTAAGTTAGATTCTGCATAACTTATTTGAGTTGAGTTAGAGTGTCTCACGTGCTCTAGTTAGTTTACAAGCTATTGTGCAAATCTTTAACATGATATAGATCTATTCAAAGGGATCAACAAGTGCTATCAGAGCTTGTTGAGAAACTCTGAATAAGAAGAACAATACCCTAAACCAAATCCCAATCCATGGAATTGAAACAACCAGAACATAATGAGTATGTTGATAATTTCAACATACCTGATCCAATTCCTCAAGAACATCATCAACCTGTTCAAGATGCACCTGTGGTACCTCCTCCACAATGTGGTCAACCTAAACAAGTTGTGGCTACTTCAACAACTCCACACACAGTGTCTGCTGTAAAAGTCCCTATTCTCAAAAGCGACAACTATGAAACATGGGCTATGCAGATGAAACACTATATGAATCATACTGATCATACCTTGTGGGAAGTTATCAAGAACGGGAACTCTCCCAAAAAGCTAAACTGGTTACCAAATGATACTTTCATGGTTTACTTTCTGTAACAACTGCAGAGATTCTAGCAGATGTCAGAGAAAGAAAGTGTTGAAAATACGTTTTACGTATTAGAAAGGATCGGTCACTCCAACAATATTCTAAGTCGTAGCTCGTAGTTTAGCTCTATTAATATTATTTAAACAAGGCCAAGCCAAGCCCACAACTTGTGTGAGGCCGGCGGCCCATTGTAAGCCTAAGGCCATCTCATGGGCTTGGGTATATAAACCCTCTCCTTAGTTGGAGAGGGTGTGGTTCACATAATATTTTCACATAGTAAAGTGTGTAAAACATAACTTTTTCTCTCTCAGTGTGTGTGTTCTCACCATCTCTATATCTCTTTCTCTCTCTATATTAAGCATAGATTTACAATATCCTACAAATGGTTGGGTTTTGTTCAAGAAAAGTGGAAATTTTGATTACTGTGGTACTATTGCGACAGGATAGCAGTGGATTCCATCGCAAAAACTTGAGGGTTTTGTTATTCCGATCCAGTATCCCGATCCAATATTCCGATCCAGTATTTCGATCCAATATTCCGATCCAGTATTCCGATCCGTATTGCGATCCGTATTCCGATCCATATTGCGATCAGATATTCCGATCCATATTGCGATCAGATATTCCGATCCATATTCCTATCAGATATTTCGATCGTTATTCCGATCCATATTCCGATCCATATTCCGATCGATATTGCGATAGAGTGACAAGTTTTGATATTCCGATCCATATTCCGAAGATCCCAAAATTATTCCTTAAAAAAAATTTGAATTCGTGAGTTTTTGGTCTTAGAATTTTTGGTTCATCGACAACATATTTTAGGGGATTTTTACATTATTTCTCGACTTCTACACACAACAACAAACACATTTGCTTTCTCTCATTGTTCGATCAACGTTTGTAAATCTTAACTTATCGAAATGGAGTACACATCTCTTACGGATAAGTCCATTCTTTCAGGAACGGATAATCGTCCACCAATGTTGGTGAAGAATATGTACGAGGATTGGGCTTCCCGGATGAAACTTTATATGTTGAACAAAGAGAGCGGACATCTCATTTGGGCATCGATACTCAATGGACCATTGGTATATGGTACTGTGACGGAAGGTACTGTTACTCGTCCTCGCACAATGGGTGAATTAACTGGAGATGCTAAGATTCAAGACAAAGTGTGATAAACAAGCTACAAACATCATTCTCCAAGCCCTTCCTCCAGATGTCTACAAACTCGTCAGTAAACATAAAGTTGCCAAAGAGTTATGGGATAGAATTCGTGTTCTAATGCAAGGACCTCGTTAACTAAACAAGAACGAGAGTGTAAGCTATATGATACGTTTGGTAAGTTTTCCTATGTCCCCGGGGAGACACTCAATGATTACTATTTGAGATTCACACTATTGATGAATGAGCTTAACATCTATGGCTTAGAAATTCCTACGTTTCAATTAAACACCAAGTATTTGAACACTCTCCCTTCTGAATGGAGCAAGTACGTGACGGCTATTAAATTGGCTAAGGATTTGCATCAAACCAACGTGGATCAACTTCAAGCTTTTATTCAACAACACGAATGCCACGTGATCGAGGCTCGGTTGTCTGCACCTCAAGTTCATGATCCACTTGCCATGTATGGGACTCAACAAATGACTCCCCAACAAAACATGGCTTACACTTATCAACAACCATCATACTTGCAGCAACCACCACAACACACATATTAGTCAACCACAACAACAATCATATCAACCACTAATGATGCCACAACAAGCATTTCAACAAAGTGTTCTTCAACAGCCTTAACCACAGCAACCAGCACATCAGGCATCACCATCACAAGCCATTACTTCTCCAATGGGCTATACTCCTCAGCAAGGATATTTTCCAATTGAAGCACCACAAGCACAAGCCTTCTACTCCAATGAACTTCCACCAATTCAAGCACTGGTCTTTACTCCAAATGATACACCTACTGATGTCTTAAACCATCTTACTGCCTACTTGTCAAAACTTGTTTCAACTAGAGGTTTTCCACCAACGAACAATCAGCTCCGCACTTCTTCAAATCCTCAACAACATCCCACTATTCAAGATGGTCAAGTGACAGTGCAAACCATTCAGGGAAGGAAAAATTCATATGGACCTCCTACAAGGATCGTGAACCCTCAAGTTGTGACTTCTCAAGCTAGTGGAAATAGAAGCCCTATCGGTCCTCAAAAGGTTGTGACTTGCTACAACTGTCGAGGACAAGGTCATATGGCTAGGAAATGCATTCAGCCGAAAAGGAGAAGGGATGCAACGTGGTTTCGTGAGAAGATGTTTTTGGTCGATGCTCAATCTAAAGGAAAGATTTTAGATTCAGAGGAATTAGCATTTCTTGGAGACCCAGGGGCAGCTGATAATGAAGGCATTGCAGTCGTCTCTACTTCTAATGCAGCATGATCTTGATGCATATGATTCGGATTGTGATGACATTCACTCAGCACAAGCTGCTCTTGTTGCTAATCTCACTCACTACGGTTCTGATGTCGTCAATGAGGTACCAACAACATCTAATAATGTTCATAATAATCCACATCAAGTCGAGCATGAAAATGATAACCTCGAACATCATTCGGGAACTAGTAACTCAAATGATGTGGTATCCAATCCAACACATTTGAGTGAACCTCAACCAAATGCTACGACGGGTATGGAATCTTATGCTCAACATGATTTGGTAATAGTGCCTTAACATATTATAGATAACATGAATGTGGCCGTCCTACCAACCGTAGATTTGAATACTAATCTAACCGCTGAGCTTGCGTTGTATAAGGAAAAGGTCAAAACTTTTGAAATGGTCCCTCAAGCAGAGAAAATAACTTGTTCTGAATTTGACCAATTTCGTTTTGAAAAGATAGAATACTTAAAAGAATTAGAATCATTAAGAGCTAATCTTTTCAATGAATCAAAAGAAAAAGAGTCGGTTATAAATGATTTTCAAAAACTTAAAAAGGATTTCGAAACTCTCGAGTTTAAAAAGTTTGAATCGTAAATTAATGCTACCAAACTTCTTAAATTCAAGGAAAACAGCTTTTAAACATTACGCTTCCACAGAAAAGATTCATCCTTTAACTAAATCTTTTAAAGAAATAGAACTTAAGCGTCTTCAAGATTTACCACCTAATCCCGGTTATGCAAAACAAGCTCAGGAATACATTCCTTGTCTTTATGATCTGACCCTAATTGGCAAATCAAAAGAAGCACCTTATGTTCGTAATACTGAGGAGACATTGTCACTTGCGGAAGAAACTCGATCTAAAATGCTTTCAACATTCCATAAGCTTGACTATGATAAGCATAATAAAGATCAATATGATAAAAAAGACTCGTATTCGCTTACAAAAGGAATTATCTCAATTATCAGCTTTTGTGCCCCCAAGTTTGTCAAATGAAAACCTTCCTAGTACGTCTCCTACACTTGTCAAAAAGGATTTAACTAAGTTAATTCCACCGATAAGTAAGGTGTCAGATAGCTTAAATGCGATGCACCAACACTTTGCCGATTTTGACAAGGTCATTAAGGAACGTATGACGGCTTCAGCCATAACGGAAGGTGAATGGAAATTTGAGCACACTAGAGCTGCGTTTCGAGACGAAATTGTTCCGTTTGTAAACAATATTAAAGCCTGTCTTAGCAATATTGATCAAGATTTGCTTTTGGAAATAGAAGAAGTTAGACGTGTTTTCAATGAACTGGATGATGCTTATGAAAACAGTTTACTTGAAATAGAATGAATTTCATGCCAAAATGATCAGCTTCTGAAGCAAGTGATGTCGCATGATATTGTTTCTGTCTGTGTGAATAATAGTGTTGATAATGATTCTATTGTGCATAATGTTGAATCTGTGGATAATGTGGTAAATAGTACTTGTCACAAATCTGATGCTGAATTTTTAAAGCTTCAAGATTCTTATACTTCGCTTTCAAAACATTTTGATGAGATTCAAAAACATTGCATTTCGCTTGAATGTAAACAACATTTTATTCAAGAGATTTTTGAAACGTCATTGGAAGGTGTTAATATAGATGATGCAAATTTTCAAAAGAATTTTTGATTTAATTTACAATCAAAACAGCGTCAGCCAAGTGACAAGGTTGCTAAATCATTGCCGATAGACATAGAGAAATCTAAGGAGATTAACTGTGTCAACGTACTTAAGGCCGAATATTAAACTTGATCTAGATAATCAAGTTTCCAAGATTTTGTCCATCTTTGTTAGGGTTGTAATAACCGTTATGAAATTTATAAACTTTCACCAAGAAACGTTGCTAGAGTGTGTAGCTGGGCTAGGTGACGTCGTCACGACTTATAACATACTATGAGACTGATGGCATGTTTGGTATGTATGTTTTTGGTTATTAACAAACTGATATACATTGTCTGTTTTCACTATATGGGTTTGAGTTTGGATTAATATCCTAGTATCATATATCTATCGTACCACTCAGTGGCGGAACTAGGAATTGTCATCACCGGGGCATCAAATATGGATTCATTTTTAATTTCCGCCCAAAGTTCCCACCCGCTTGGCCATTTTCATAGTCTGCACTCTACATTATCACTTTAAACACTCATTTTACTTCCTTTTTTGATAATTTAACTATTTCTATATCCAAATACAATTTATCAAACCAAACTACAAGACGAATACATTTGACGTAATCCATTGTCATTCCACGTTATACCTAAACTCAGACGGAATGTGATTCATAGCAGCATACTAAACACGCCTTGAGTTTCAATGGACTCCATTCAATTATACACTAAAGCCGTTGGAAATCGAGCTCCAAGAATTGGAAGGGAAGGTAGGGCACACTTGTGATGAGGCCTCCTTCATCTGTTCCTTGCTGATCCCGGCATTGCAAAAGTTAGCTATGGAGCGCATGTGTTTCATACCGTATTGTGATAGGGACCCGCAATGTGTCTCAAACGTCCTCACCTGAAAACAAGACACACGATATTTAGTTCAGAATAGACGCATTTAGTTTGCATATGGTCGGATTAAGTAACAGGTTGGGTTGAGTTACAAATGTTTTAAGGCAGTCCCAGTCATCAACCAGCGGTTCACCTGTAGGCCAGACCACATTCAGCACCTCATGACCCTTCTCTAATCCAAACAAAACCTTCCCGAGGAGTTTAATTCGGGCATCAACATGCATTCTGTGAGCCATTGCTTCAACCAACTGTTTCCGAGATTCAGTCTTTTCTATCAGATCGGTGCCTTTTGATACTGTCAACAAAAGATGTTCAATAAGCATATAAGGTTTAGAATAAAAGGGTGTGAGTTGGGTTACGGATCAAAACTAGTAACTTTCTAGTTCCTTAACCACTGTTTGTCCAAATGTTTTGAGCTTTTTATCAGCCGACTAATGTGTCCAATATGATTAAAGTAGCATTTTTAAGGTTAGACAAACCTTACGTCAGAAATACAACAGATCTGCATCATACTGGTTGACAGCTTTTGAAGAGGGTCGTAGCGAGTTGCTCCCAATAAATGTGAAGTTTTCGTTTGCAGGGTTTGTAACCAAATATAGACACAGTTCGTCTATGCTAAGTTGTAACTTGTAAGTCCCCATTGCATAACATGGGATCCATACATAGGATCAGAATTGGTTCTTTCTTTAACCTGCTCGAATTAGTAGGTATCGATCAGTACAACTTGTCCATGGGATACAAAACAACACAAAATACTCTTAACAGTTGATATTGCTGCTTGATTGTCTCTGTTTGCAGGTTGTGTACCTCACTGCGAGAAAGAAAATAGAATTAGATACATTGACAGCGATATAAGCAGCTCTAAACAGTGTTAAGGAGCTTAAACGTACCAGTCTTCCATCCACCCATCACTATACAAGTCACCCAAACAAGTATCATATTCCGGGGGAGGGCTAGGATATTCTCCGGAACAATAAGTAGCCCAACTGTCCTCGTGTGGAGCAGATGCTGTGGTCGCATATATATTTAAACCCGAAGGAAGAAGACCATCAAAAACACTTCCGGATTTACATGCTTCAAGGTAAAATAGCTATAAAAATAATAAACAATGTTCCGCATAAAGTTAATATAGGATCTCAAATTCGATAGCAAAACAAATCAGAAGACCAAGTTACCAAGCTTTTATAAGTGCCTGCGGCGTGTTTTTTCTTCAAAACCTCAACCAGATCATTTGCTAAAATGTAAGAAAACGTTGGCAGACCTGAGAATATGGACATTCATATCATGACAATTATAGTATCACGTCGTATTCATACGTTTTAGTAAAACCGCTACTTAAACGAATAGTACTAATAGGGGATAGATGAAGTGGCTTACCAATAGCACCTGGCCCTCCGTGATCAGAATAGTAAACAAAGATATGATCATTTGGTCCGCTGTTCACAACTTTTCCACTGCCCCCTTTAACCGCAGTTTTATTTCCGAGCAAAACAGCAAAGAAGTTGTCGGCAGTGACATCTTCTCCGGTGTAATCCTGTGAAGAGAGAAACTGAACCAAATGAGTATCAAAGATATTCCACACTTGTGGATTTAAGTGACGTGATGTAGACCTTCGGCACTCCATGATACACATCGTCACCATCTGGGCTGTTAATAATGATTCCTTTCCGAGGATTCTCTTCATTATACGCGATGTCATCATACATGAAAACTACAATGTTCTCATCCTTGAGGCCGCCGTTTTTCAAGATTTGATATGCGTGACATACATCCGCCTGGAACACAAATGTAAGACTTGTTAGTATTCAATATAAGTAACCAATGTTCTCACAACATACATGTTTTTGTGTAGGAAAATCTATAAATAGTAAGTTTGATTTCTAGTACTACTGTACTCTGTAGTTTGAAAATCTATAAATAGTAAGTTGGACATAAACTACCTGATGCCTGTAATTCTCATAACCTTTAGAACCAGCAAGTAAAACAGCCCATCTAGTACCACCACCAGCAGCCTCGTTCTCTGAAGGTAACCGGAGAAGGTCGTTGACTGTCACACGTGCATCAACGATGACACGTGGGACAGTTATGATTAAGAACAAGTAGAAGAAGATGATGATGTTCATTTTTGCCAAATAGTTTCTTTTCTTTTTATTACTAATAATAAAATTTTATAGCAAATCTCACAACTAAAATCGAGAAACACGTTCCACGACTTAAACTATCATTTTCCTAAGACATTTTTAATGTCAAATGATTTGTTTAATACTACATGTGATCTTAAATTATTACCACGAGCGTTTACTTATTGAGGTTGGTTTGTAGGGCTGAGCATCGGGTCAAAATAAAAATTCAGAAACTAAACAGAAAAAAAAGGGTCAAACTAAAATTGAACTGAATTTGTCCGATTTGGTTTAAATAGTTTGGCTGCATTTTATCAGTTGTTAAAATCGGACAAAGCTGAATCTGAGACAAATTAAAATCGAAAGCCATAAGTATATAAAATTAAAAACCAATTTAAGTAAGGTCAGGTTCGGTTCGTTCTTCATTCAATTTTGTTCACGCCTATTCATTTGCTACAACTACGTTATCGAACACGTATTTAAAAAAAAACGGCTACTTTAATGTTTTTTGGGCTTAAGAACCGCATAAATGTTTTTGGGTGATCTGTATACTATTCGAGCTGAAAAGCTTGCATAGCTTAATCTAACTTTTGATCAACTGTTATTTTTTCAGAATATCGCCAATATGACTTGTTACTAGACCTGTTTGAACGAACTTATTTTCGTGTGCAAGATGAAGTCTATAACCCAAACATGAACACGAATGGTTACACGCGTACATCATATAAACTAGAGCGATATCCTTTATTGTTCTATATACAAAGAAGCTACCAAACCGTTATGCACTAAAGCCTTTGTTGATAGAGCTCCAAGAATTGGAAGGGAAGGTAGGACACGCTAGTGATGATGCCTCTTTCATCTGTTCCTTGGTAATCCCGGCATTGCAAAAGTTAGCTATGGAACGCGTGTGTTTCATACCGTATTGTGATAGCGACCCACAATATGTCTCGAACGTCCTCACCTGCAAACAAAACAGACAATATTCAGTTTAGAATAGACGCATTTAGCTTGCATATGGTCTTAAAATGATCCATTTTGTAGAAACTTGCAAAAAATCGAACGGCATTAACAATTTTTTAACAAATCTGAATTCAAATGCATGTTATTTCGAACAGATTAGTTTGGCCCTCTCTGAATCAAAAACAATACTCCGTAGCAAGACTTACGAATGTTTTAAGGCAGTCCCAGTCATCAACCAGCCGTTTCCTGCTAGGTCTGACCGCATTAAGCACCTCAGGGCCCTTCTCTAACCCAAACAAGACATTCCCAATGAGTTTTATACTGGCATCAATATGCATTCTGTGAGCCAGTGCTTCGGACAACTGTTTCCGAGATTCCATCTTTCTAAGAGATCCTTCTGGTGCCTTTTGATACTGTCATAAAAAGATGTTCAATAAGCATATAAGGTTTAGAATAAAAGGGTCTGAATGAGCTGGGTTATGGATCAAAACAAGTAACTTTCTAGTTCCTTAACCACTGTTTGTCCAAATTTTTTGTGCTTTTTATCAGCCGACTAGTGTGTCGAATATGATTACAAACATTATATTGAGTTCAAAAACTATACATTTGATTTATTAGCTGATTTGAAAGGTTTTCGGAATCACTTAGTCTTACTGGGGTTTAGCCCGAATGTTTTACCAATTCGCCCATGCTAGCCATCCTATCTTAGGTAGCTGTATAAACGATCTAGATATCTATTATTATTATTATTATAATCTTTTACGTTATGCAGATGTTAAGGTCAATAGGATATATCGTCTGAGGATCACTTCCACTATACTAGGATATGCGATTTCTAGGAGAAGAATTCTAGAAGGCGGGTAGAATCCTTTGCAGACGACTTAAATACGCGACGGGTATTGTAAGTGGCAGAGTGGCCTTGCTGCCACGATCTATTCAGCCTTGCGTCGCTCAGATTGGTCGTCAGTCTCTATGTTGATAAAGGTTCTATATCTTATCAGTTAGTGAAGCAGTTTCTTTTTAACCATTGCATAGACGAATATAACAATAGGAGCTGGTCGTAAATGAGCGTTTTGAAAAAGCCTTCCGATAAAATGCTATTCATAAAACATATCAAAGTAGCATTTTGAAGGTTAGACAAACCTTATGCCAAAAATGCAACAGATCTGCATCACGCTGGTTGACAGCTTTCGAAGAGGGTCGTCGTCGGGAGTTGCACAATGTACTATGTTGTAAGTCCCCGTGTTGCTTTGCATCAGATCCGTAAACAACAGATTTGTCATTCGAGGATCTTTCTTTAACCTGCTCGATCGATCGAGTTAGTATGTGTCAATAAGTACAACATTTGGACTTATAAGAAAAGATGAATTGATGCACACCTGCACCTGCGTCCGCAAGACGAATTCAAGGATCAAGAACAAGATGATTAACAAGATAAAATCAGCGTAACCCCTCTTCATATTTTCTAGATCTTCTTTTTTTTTTACCCTAAACCCTAAACCGTAAAAGTAAATAGTATGTGTTGCAAATGAAAAAGCGTTACACCCTATTCTTGTTTGACGTTTTGTATAATGCAATAAATTATCACACGGTATATAAAAAGATTTGATTAAGTCGTTATTATCTATCTATCTATTTTAACTAATAAACCAAAATAATTTACAAACCTTTTAAATTTGTAACATTAAAATTTCTATTAAAATAATACCATAATTAACTAATTTGTATAAGTTTTTTAAGCTATAACCATTAAAAACTTAATAAATATAAACCATAAAAGTTAACTATAGTGAAAATAAGTTTGTAATATGAAATATTTTATGATTTAATGTAATTGTAAACGTGACACTTTTATAAACCTCTATGTAGGTTCATTATAGTAGATGTCTTTACAACATGCGGAAATATACAACATTGAAGCTTTCTACATTAAAACTGCCATTAATAATATACCATAATTAGGCATGTTGTAAAAAAAAGTTAATGCATATTTTTTTAAAAACCAATGAATCAGTCTAACTATGGAAAATAAAAATTCAATTTCAATATATCAAACAAAAGTCAATAGAATTTTCAAGGAACAAGAGTAAATAAATAGTACCTCAAAATTATTAACTTTGAAATTATATCAAAAATGAATATGTAAAAAATAGTCTCCTCAAAATACCAAATATAACAACTTTTATACAACATATAAAAAATATTAAGCAAAAGTCAATCCTTGGCTATATTTCAAACGCAAATTACTCCCTTTATTCAATTGATAGAATGTAAAAATGGAAAAAAAATAATATAAGTTTGTGAGATAGAGCTAATGGGAGCCGTTCAAAATGAGACATATCTAATGGTAGTCGTTCGAAATAGCCTCGCCCATCCCTTCTCTTCACCAAACACAACATCTCACCTCTATTATCAGATCTATTATCCAAAATCCCAAATCACATTCATAAAAAAAAGCCACCACAAGATTTTCATCTTCTAATTTTTGTGTAAGAGATCTGATAATGGACCTCGATCTAACCTATTATATAGAGAAAAAAATATTTATATTATCACAGGTAATGTTGATTAATTTTCAATTTTTGGGTTTTATCCTCGGGACTTGATGGAAAAAAAAGTTCTACAATAAAAACATGCTTTTTTTTGTCTAATTTTATTTTATATTCATATTCATGTAGATATAATATGGTTTTCGTTTTTGTTTTTAGATTTATAAATGACTATATTAAGATCGAAGATTAAGAAGCCAAACAAGTGATAATACTAAATACTAAGAGTTCACAAAGTGTTTCTGCTGATGAGTTGAAGAAGGCTTATCCGAAAGATGCAATCAACATAAACGTGGAGACCAGGTATATATTATATGGTTTTAATCCTTAGTTATGTCGTGATTTTTTTATTTCAATATAATAGGATGTGATTTGTGATAAATATTGTATCTTTAAGAGGGTTGTTTATCTTGATTTAATAATTATGTCAAACTGAGCTTAGTTGGTTAAAACTAGATCGATTTCTGCATAGATGACGATATATTTAGGTAATTTATATTGATCATGGCTTTTTATATGTGGATTGGTTCCGGTTCGGTTTATCGGTTTGCTTAGTTGAGCTACACAACAATGTGTTCAGACTAAGCAAACTGATAACCCGAAAAAAGTGTGTTCACGAGCCTTCCCCATATCAAATAAGCTCATAAGCCGCGATTTGTAATAACCAGTATTTGGCTCTGATAATCAGTTATAGACTTATAGTAAAGCTAAAGTTATAAATCAGGAATTTAAGTATGCATTGTCATACTTTAGTTTTTGTTTCGAAAGTAATTCATTATTCTGTTTAGAGGGGTGTTTGGAAAATGGTATTTAAATGAAATAGGGCAAAACCCAAATCTCTGGCTGTAACAAGAAGTTTATGCTCATGATATTTTCTTTGTTTTGACGATTGCAGGTTAAAAATGTATACGCATATGGAGAGGCTGATTTCCTTACTATTCGGAAACCCCTGACATGGGCCTCAGTCAAAGCTGACTGAGGCGAACACAAATGTTTGGGATGATTTTCTTGCTTTTTTTAGGAATTCATGTAAAGGTACAGAAACTGCAAGTATTCAAACAGAAAACCCTTAGTGTGATGTAACACAAAGTTTCATGCCATCTGAGAACAATGTTGTTGAAAATATTCCTTTACAACAAATCTGCAACATCAAAGTGTAGGTGAAAAAAGTGAATGTCACAAACCTGGTCTTTAAAGGGTTTTTTGGTGCCTGAATATCAATGCGAAAAAGTGAATGTCACAAACCTTTTACCTGCTAAAATTTCGTGTGGAAAATTGTCTTTTGGTTGCTGCTTTTTTATGTAGAGAAAATGGAAATTTGGTTGCTGATTTTTTTAAAAAAATAAAGAACGTTGCAGAAGGAGTTGGTTTTATTTAACAAGAAACATAAATGAAAATACCAAAGCAGAAGACGAAATAACTTTTTACGCTATTCTATGCGGAATATTTAGTTGGCAAAACTCACATGTGGATGTCTATTAAGGAACAAGAAAAGGCGGAAAAAGTAGTGGGTGTCTGAATCAATGATAGTTTTTTCATATAGGTTGTTTCCTTAACAAATTATGATACGTACATAAACGATACTTTATGAGATTAGTAGTGTTCTTGAAATGACATGAATACACCATTAGTTATCTTTTTGTTTGGATATACATATACATTTTAAAAAAACATGCAATTGTTGTTAACATGTAATAACAGAATGCTCTTCTTTTGAAATTCTCAAGTGGTTTTGTTAGTGCGATTCTTGGCTATGCTCAACCTATTTCTAAAGAAAAGGTTCATACATAGTCAAGCGAGTGAAAATGAAAATGTGAGGTTTTGAGTCGTCAGTAACTACTCTAGACACGAGGATCACGAAAAAGATTGATGATTATTTCAAGATATTAAGTGTGCTCTAATCTATTGCCAGATAGTTACTTTATGCATATTATCTAAGATGTGTTTGAGATTGCTTATTTGGCCACTATATAATTCAGATCCTCCAACTCGAGTATGTTAGTTTTCCACGCCGGAAGTCTTATGGTAAAACCTGATGTCAGCCTGCGTTGTCTTCAAAGAAGGTAAAGCTGTTTATTGTTGAGAGTTAATTGAGCTCCTACTTTGTAGTTTGAATTTTGCATATGTGTGTGTGTGTGATTCTTCTAAAAAACATAACTAAGAGAGAAAGTTGAATCTTTGTGTGATCTTTTAATGTATTAGTTGGGTTAATGAAATCAAATTAATCAGTATTAAAGGGGTATTCACCGGAATTTAAGCAAAAATAACCAACCTCTTGCAGGCTCCCAAATCACCAAACAAAAAACTATTTAGAATGCGTCTGGTTTGTTGTTAGGGAGCACTATCAGAAGTAGGTTTAGTATAATAGTAAAAAACAACAGCAAGATTATATTAAGCAAAGGATACGCCGATACAGGAAATCCGTAGCATTTTGTGAGTGATTATATGATCAAATAGTGATTGGAAAACCCTTATGAAACTTAATTTCCTAGAGAGAAACCCATATAAGAGCAGGTTGTGATAATATGACATGTACTTCTACAATACATGATAACTACTTAGCATTAGACCATCGGTGATGTAGAATGTGATTGTTTCTTTGGAATCATAAACAATTTCATTACCGTAACTTTTTAGGAGATTTAATCATATCATTCCTGGCATACCATAATTCGTAATACTAGCTAAATTTATCTGTGGCCCTGCTTAATTTCTATTCACCAAATATAAAAATTGAATTTTCTTAAAAGAATACGTCATTTAAACAGTTGAATCTGTTGGTGCGTTACTATAATGCATGCTACCAGAAGTAATGTGCTTACATATACAATGCAGGTCGCATGGTTGGGCTGAACACGTCGATGGAGCTACTGCCATTAATGGTGCGGGATCCCAGAGTTTTAATGTTGAGCGTCCAGGAGTGACGTTTGGTCCTTCCAAGGGTAAGTATCATCTGTCTTGCCCATTTTTTTTAAAAAAACCTGTTAATCTGAGCTTTTCTGGGTTCGTCTATCCCATCTATAAGCCGACTTGACAAAGAAAGCTAATCGAGAGACACCATGAATGTGTTTGGAAAAGGGTCGTTAGTTATGAATGTAAAGTGTAGAATCATGTAAATTAGATATCGGTAGTGACTATTTTAACCGGTATTTGCAGGTGTGAGTGACATATCAGTAAGAACATGATGACCACGTAAGGAGCTCATGTATGCGACCAACGAATGTAACTTGGTGTCGTAAAATTGCATTGTACGTGGTGAGCAATATGCCTGGACCAAGTTTTCATACTCTTTCTAACAACTTACAAGGGTGAATACTCTTGCTTCTTTTATTTGTTTTTTCCCATCTGGTAGCTTATTGATTAAATCCTTTTTGCAACCTGGTGCTGATGATGATGCTGAATATTATTGATACCGGTCACAAAAATCATTGCTGCTACTGATACGGATTACTACTGATGCACCGTTTGTAAAGCCAAATCCTCAAGCAATTGCCATGTATATTTTGTAGAGGAATAAAAGGGGCCTGATATAATTTTGTAATGTGCATTGCTATTGTTTTTGCTACTTACTGTAAGATTACAAGATTGCATGATATGAGACATTTTGTTATATATACTGTCTCTGTTTAAACTTCCCCTAACATGCATTGGAAGAATAAACCCGCGGCAACGCGCGAGCACCAATCCTAGTGCCCTTAAAATGGTAAGTATGTAAATACAGGCTTGAAACTGTTACATTGTATTAAAACTGTTCCAATTCCATCTCCTCTAACACTCGATTCAAATATATTTTTTTAACATTTAAACCTATATCTCTCTAACCACCTCAATCTTACACCTTTCAATTTGTATGTTGCAATTCTTTATTCTTTTTTTCATATGTTCTTCTGCTTTGAATTTAGGTTGAACTCATTTTATTTGTACTTTTTTGTTTTGCAGGCTCCACATGTCGATGTATAATGATTCATAACTTTGATTCTATCAATAATTATGGCTATGTCACATATATTTAGTTTTAAAGGTTTGGATTCAAATCACAAATTATTTTTATTTTGATGTTTATGATACTCAATTTAATTTCGTTTCCATTCCATAAATAGCAGATGAATAAGTCGAGAGATGAAGGTTTTTGTGAAGGGCTCACTCTTAGATTGATGTTAAACCACAAGACATGCTTCATGTTTGTTTCGATTCTCATTAATTTTAGGTTATCTGATACATCAGTTAATTGAATTATGTGTTTCCAGACTTTAATAAAGAATTTTTTGTGGAGACGGACGCATCCGGACACGGAATTGGGGGCACTCCTAATGCAATTTGGACGGCCAATTGCTTTTTATAGCCCAGTACTTGGACCACGGACTAAAAAGAAGTCGGTATAAGAGAGAGAACTTATGACAATAATGCTTGCCATTCAAAAGTGGAGACCCTACCTTATGGGCCGAAAATTTATGGTTAAGACGGTTCAAAGGAGCTTGAAATACTTACTTGAACAACGCTTAATTACTGAAGAACACCAAAAGTGGTTAGCTAAGTTGTTAGGTTATAATTTTGATATTCATTATAAACCAGGTCAAGAAAATAAGGCCGCGGATGCGTTGTCAAGGCGTATTGAAACTACATCTTGTTTGGCGATTACGGTTCCTCATTTTCAAATTTGGGATGCACTAATTAACCAATTAAAGCACGATCCAGAATTTGAGAAAATTAAACAGAAAGTTCTGAGTGGGGTTGAAGAATTTGAAGAGTATAGTGTAGAAAACGATTGCTTATTATACAAGGGTAGATTAGTGTTGCCCCCACTTCTAGCTGGATACCACGTCTGTTTCAAGAGTTCCATAGTAGTGTTATCGGGGGTTACGTGGGAACTTTGAAGACTTATCAACGGATGGCAGCGGTATTGCATGGATTGGGATGAAGAAGGACATCACCAAGCTAGTATCTGAGTGTGACGTGTGTCAAAGAAATAAATATTCTACTTTGAAACCCGAAGGGCTACTACCACCTCTAGAGTTGCCCGACAAGGTTTGGGAACAATATATTTTATTGATGGTTTGTCGCGGTCTCAAGGGTACACTGTTTTACTTGTGGTGGTTGATCGATTGAGCAAATATGCCCACTTTATTCCATTAAGGCACCCGTATACTGCGATCACTATAGCAACAGTGTTTTTGCTCGAGGTGGTTAGATTACATGGAATTCCGTCATCAATTGTAACCGATCGAGATAAAGTATTCCTAAGAAGGTTTTGGAGGGAACTATTCAAGCTACAAGGCACGACATTAAAGTATATCACAACTTATCATCCCAGACCGACGGGCAAACCGAGGTCGTGAATCGTGGTATTGAAACTTATTTAAGATGTTTTGCTTCAGAATCACTAAAAAAATGGTCTGATTGGATTTCTTAGGCTAAGCATTGGTATAATACTTCATATCACTCATCAATAAAATCAACACCATTCCGAATATTATATGGTCGAGATCCTCCCTGTTTGGTTCGATATGGAAGTCAACCATCCCCCTCGTTTGAAGTAGACCGGTATTTGGAAGAGCGAGACCAGGTCCGTGATGAATTGAAAGTTCAACTGTCCAAAGCACAACAGATCATGAAAGCTAACGCCGACAAGCATAGAAGGGATGTAAAGTTGGAAGTTGGTGATAAAGTTTATTTGAAATTAAGACCATATCGACAACGATCAGTTTTCAATCGGACTAATGTGAAGCTTGCCTCTCGATATTTTGGACTGTTCGATATAGTAAAAAAAAATAATTGGAAAACTCGCGTATCAACTGAAGTTACCCGATACAGCTTCGATTCACCCGGTTTTTCACGTTTCACAACTTAAGAAAGCCATTGGTGATTACGAAGCTGTTCCAAATTTTCCAGTGGGAATGAATGAGGATTTGGAAGTTGTGTTAATACCAGAAGCAGTTTTGGGGGTGCATCCAAGTAGGGAGCAAAAAGATAGACGGGAAGTTTTAATCCGCTGGAAGAATTTACCTCTTTGCGATGCTTCATGGGAACAATTTGAGTACATTGAGCAGCAGTTTCCTGAATTCCACCTTGAGGACAAGGTGCTAATTTGGGAAGGGGTAATGTTACACTTCAAGTCTACCAACGATGTAAACGACAAGTTTGAGGGGTGTTTTGGTTATTTTAATAAATGTCAGGATCTTATTAGTTTTATATTTTACTCCCTCCGTCCCTAAATAAATATTCACTTTGATTTTTTCCGGTTTTTCTTGTTTAACTTTGACATTAAATATTTACGTTTGTGTTATACTACTTGATGCAAAATATATGAATGAATTAGGTTTTAAATGAATTTTTTCATTTATATAAATTTTATCAAGTATTATATTATAAAAAAATAATGTTTAAAGTCAAAGTTGCA
This sequence comes from Glebionis coronaria, assembly GCA_025667525.1. Classification (NCBI taxonomy): domain Eukaryota; kingdom Viridiplantae; phylum Streptophyta; class Magnoliopsida; order Asterales; family Asteraceae; genus Glebionis; species Glebionis coronaria. The sequence goes on along the minus strand of JANFOE010000276.1, from coordinate 628,654 downwards.
TAATAAAAACCGTAAAAAATCAAGAATTGGTTTATTATACAAACTAGTATTTTCATGGAAACCAAGGGACTAATCCTAGCCATCCATTAGTTGAGACCAGATCTTAGGATAAAAAAGTGTAGAGACTGAGTTGCAAATAACCAAAACAATTCAGGGACTAAACTGCAAATATTATACATTCTTACTTATATCCAGATATATATAAAATATATCTAGATATATATTAAGTATATCTAGATATACCTTTTTTAACTTTTTTGATGTCACTATATATGCAGATATAAGGGTCAATTTAATAATTATGATCAGATATATATAAAGTATATCTAGATATATACAAATTATATATGGATATATAAAAAGTATATCTAGATATATATAAAGTATATCTGGATATATAAAGTATATCTAGATATAAGGGTCAATTTAATAATTATTATCAGATAATATTTCGGTGGTAACTGTGTATTTTTTTTTTGCCGTTAAAAAAAAATAAAATTTGCCGTTCAAAAAAAAATAATTTTTTTTTGGCGTTCAAAAAAAAGAATTTTTTTTTAAATCTGTGTTTATTTTTTAAAAGGACTAAACTGCAAATACCCTAAAAGTTTATATAATAAGGTTTTCTTGATTAAATCTTAGATTAATCTTGACCATTGGATAAAAGGTGAATGGAAAGCCATGATAAGTCCTTGGTTTCTTAGAAAAAACAAGTGTGTAAAATAACTTTTGCCAAAAATCAAAATGGATATTTATTTAAGGATGGAGTGAGTATATTGTTTCCTTTTAACTGTTTTCTTGGTGAATAAGGTCTTTAAATAGAACATAGAAGACACGTTTTAGGGTTTTATTAAGTCCTGCGGACATTGGGAGTGCCTAGATCAGTTTGGTTCGTATCAGAGCATCAACAGATCCTGGACCAATTTCTCTAAGTCATCAGAGGTCATTGTAGAAGAGAACATATTGCGTATTGGTGAGGAAAGATAACACTCTTTAACTCATATCGCTAAGAGGATGTTTTTTTTTGGCTTATATGTAGCTTATGAGTTTATTTGTGTTTCGGCTTATACTCTTATTCGATAAGCTTTAACTATTGGTTTATTTTGAGACTCATAAGCTAATATATAAAAGGTATTTCTTTTTTTGCGCTTAATGTCTTAAAACACTCTTTAATTCACTCAACTCATATTGCTAAAAGGATGTTTCTTTTTCGCTTTAAGCCGCCAAACATGTTTATATACAACAAGTCATACGTTTGTGATGCAGGCGGATGTTTGTCACGCGTATCAAATCTTGAAAAATGGTGGCCTCAAGGATGAGAACATCGTGGTTGTCACGCATATCCTCGGAAAGGAATCATGGAGTACCAAAGGTCTTCTTACCGGATTACACCGGAGAAGATGTAACCGTTGCCAACTTCTTGGCTGCTCTGCTTGGAAATAAAAACGCAGTTAAAGGGGGCAGTGGAAAAGTGGTGGATAGCGGACCAAACGATCAAATCTTTGTTTACTTTTCTGGCCACGGTACCGAAGGCTCAGTTTGTAAGCAAGTTCTTACCCTGTTATTATTCGTTTAAGTAGCGGTTTTACTAAAACATACATATACATGCAAATGACCTCATCGAGGTTTTAAAGAAAAAACACGCACGCTGCTGGATCTTATAAAAGCTTGGTAACTTGTTCTTCTGATTTGTTGTGCTATCGAATTTGACATCCCTATCAACTTTGCGAGGAACACTTCTTGTTGTTTGTAGGTATTTTACCTTGAAGCATGTAAATCTGGAAGTATTTTTCAGGGTCTTCTTCCTTTATATATGCGACCACAGCTATGCGACTTATTGTCCAGGAGTTGCTTCTAGTCTCTCCGATGAATATACTACTTGTTTGGGTGACTTGTACAGCATTACGTGGATGGAAGACTGGTAAGGTTCAGAGCTGAATATAACGCTGTCAATGCATATGATTCTATTTTATATTCTCGCAGTGACGTACACAACCTGCAAACAGAGACACTCAAGCAGCAATATCGTCTGGTAAGAACCATGGTTAACTTGACGAAAATGATTTACTTTCTACAACTCTTTTAAGAATATTACTTAAATATTTCTAATCATTATGAAAAAGTATACACCGGGCAAGTCTTTAAAGAGTACTTATCTATAGATACTAACTCGAACAGGTTAAAAAAACAACCTCAAATGTCAATTATATTCGCGGGTCTCATGTTATGGAATACGGGGATTTTACAAATTAGCATGGACAAACTGTATTTATATTTCGGTACAAACCCTACAAACGAAAACTTCACATTTTTTTAGAGCAACACTCAACGACCCTCCTTGAATGTTGTCAACCAGCGTGACGCAAGTCTGTTGCATTTTTCGCATAAGGTTTGTCTAACCTGCATAACCAAGGCCCTCTTGTTAAAAAAATTGTATGCTTATTGACCATATTAGGATCTGATAGAAAGATCGAGTGTAAGAAACAGCTTGCTGAATTATTGGCTTACAGAGAGCAAATTGATGCTAGTTTTAAACTGCTCGAGAAGGTTTTGTTTGGATTAGAGAAGGGTCCTGAGGTGCTGAATGTTGTCCGGCGTACTGGGAAACCCCTAGTTGGTGACTGGGACTGCCTTAAAACATTTGTAAGTCTTCACAACGGAGTACTATTATTTTTTAATATAGAGAGGGCCAAAGTACTCTGTTCGACAAGATGAAGTACATAACCGAAACATAAACATGAATGGTGGTTACACACATACAACATAGAAACAAGAGCGATATGCTTTATTGTTCTATATACAAAGAAATCACCATTTGAGGCCGATTTTAACCTCAAGCACGTACACAAGCAGATGGTGTGAGAATTCCCGAGCATATAGTTTAAACTTGGAACGTATATTATGCTATGAGATTGCGTTTCAATGGACTCCAAACCGTTATGCACTAAGGCCGTTGTTGATAGAGCTCCAAGAATTGGAAGGGAAGGTAGGACACGCTTGTGATGATGCCTCCATCATCTGTTCCTTGGTAATCCCGGCATTGCAAAAGTTAGCTATAGAACGCATGTGTTTCATACCGTATTGTGATAGGGACCCGCAATGTGTCTCAAACGTCCTCACCTGAAAACAAGACACACATTTAGTTTGCATATGGTCGGATTAAGTAGCGGAGTAGTTTGATCTCTCTAAATAAGAAGCAATACTCCGTAGCAAGACTTACAAATGTTTTAAGGCAGTCCCAGTCATCAACTAGCGGTTCCCCTGTAGGTCTGACCGCATTAAGCACCTCAGGACCCTTCTCTAACCCAAACAAGACCTTCCCAAGGAGTTTAATACTAACATCAATATGCATTCTGTGAGCCATTGCTTCAGCCAACTGTTTCCGAGATTCAGTCTTTCTATCAGACCCTTCCGGTGCCTTTTGATACTGTCAATAACAAATGTTCAATTAGCGTATAAGGATTTAAACTAAGTAGCAGTTTGAAGGTTAGACAAACCTTATGCCAGAAATGCAACAGATCTGCATCACGCTGGTTGACAGCTTTTGAAAAGGATCGTCGGGAGTTGCTCTCAACAAATGTGAAGTTTTCGTTTGTAGGGTTTGTACCAAAATATAAATACAGTTCGTCCATGCTAAGTTGCAAGTCCCCGTATTCCATTACATGGGATCCGTAAACATAATTGTCATTCGACGTTCTTTCTTTGACCTGCTCGAGTTAGCATGTATTGATAAGTACAACTTTTTTTCCGGGGGATGCAAAACAACAAAAAGTCTCTTCCCGATATATTTTTTCTTATTTGTACAAGCGTGGTTGAGCTCTTTCTTGTAAGAACATTAGAGTACAACATCACATTGATTCGCTCAATCACGCATGTGAGAGGAAATAAGGAAAATATACTTTTTCATAATGGTCGGAAACATGTAACTGATATTTTTAAGTGAGTTGTGGAACGTAAATCATATTTGTCAAGTTCACCACGGCTCTTACCACATGATATTGCTGCTTGATTGTCTCTGTTTGCAGGTTGTGTACGTCACTGCGAGAAAGAAAATAGAATCATATACATTGACAGCGTTATAATCAGCTCTGAACATTACTATACCGATGTACCTATAAACTTAAACATACCAGTCTTCCATCCACGAAATACTGTACAAGTCACCCAAACAAGTATCATATCCATCGGGAAGAGTAGGATAATCTCCAGGACAATAAGTCGACCAGCTGTCCTCATGTGGACCAGATGCTGTGGTCGCATATATATTTATATCCGTAGGAAGAAGACCGTCAAAAATACTTCCAGATTCACATGATTCAAGGTAAAATACCTACAAATAATAAATTGTGTCACTCGTAAAGTTGATTTAGGATATCAAATTCAATAGCGCAACGAATCGGAATAACAAGTTACCAAGCTTTTATAAGTTCCAGCAGCGTGTTTTTTCTTCAAAACCTCGATCAGATCTTTTGCATACATGTAAGGAAGTGTTGGCATACCTGAGAATATGGACATTGAGTTTACGACAATAACAATAACACAACCGATGTTTTAGTAAAACCGCTACTTAAACGAATATTAACAGGGGATGAAGTGGCGTACCAACAAAACCTGGCCCGCCGTGATCAGTATAGTAAACAAAGATACGATCATTTGGTCCGCTATTCACAACTTTTCCACTGCCCCCTTTAACTGCAGTTTTATTTCCGAGCAAAACAGCAAAAAAGTTGTTGACAGTGACATCGTTTCCGGTATAATCCTGTGAACAGAGAAATTGAACCAAATGAGTACCAAACATTTTTTATATTAGCGGATTTAAGTGAGTGATTGAAAACGGGATGTAGACCTTTGGCACTCCATGATATACATCATCGCCATCTGGGCTGTTAATAATGATTCCTTTCCTAGGATTCTCTTCATGAAATGCGATGTCATCATACATGAAAACCACAATGTTCTCATCCTTGAGGCCACCGTTTTTCAAGATTTGATATGCGTGACATACATCCGCCTGGATCAGAAATTTATGACTTGTTAGTATATAAACATATTTATTCCAAAACCTCTGCCCAAAAGAACGGTAACTATTATCCGATATGCATTATAGGATCTTATTCTAAGTAGATGCCTTTTTCCTCATCAATACTGTTTGGGTCGACCGTTCCTAGTTATTCCGGTATGCAACTATAGGAGCTCATTCTACATAAGTGACAGGAAAGTTTGTGTTTGGCGAAACTAGCAGAGTAGCAGTAGTTTTTATATATAAACGCTTCTTAGAGTAGCGTTTCTAATATTAGCATCTAAACAAAATCCAAACGCTACTTGCCAAACAAGCTTTATATCTACAACACTAAACGCTGTGCACCAAACACAACTAAAGTGATTCCAACTTACAAACCAAACGCTACCTAATATGGTCAACTTTTATCGACAAACCTAACATAATCAATTCAAAAATTTGTGCCTACCAAGTGTGCCCAAAGATAGGCCTAACCACCAGATTAATCAAGTGTCAAAATTAATGGCTATAATAAGGAAATAGATTATAATAAACAGTAATCAGCCGACGACACGTGGCATTACGCCTGTTTTTAGGCACAAAGTTAGGCCCCTCTATCACTTCTCTTAGTTTGTTTTGGTGGTGTTTGTTTAAACGGCTAAGTACACGAAAATGTATCTTACCTGCTATGTATTATAGTTTTGTGTTGTATACTTTTTAATCGGGTCTTTTGGGTGTATGATGTGACTGGCTGTGTGTATTATTCGACCGATTTACACCTTCACCGTTAAGCTGGAGTGTGTAAATCGAAAGGTAAAATGGTCAAATAATACACACAAGTAGGGCCGAGCATAATAGACTGCGGACCGGACATATTTCTGTCCGGTCCTTGATCCATCTTTTTCCTCATATTTAGTTTTCGGTCTGGTCTTATACAAAAAAGGAAATTATGCTTTGTTGGACCGGATCGACCCGAACATGCACCAACCATTTCAGTCCGGTCCTAGGTTTGGTTTTTTGGTCCGTTCTGGTTTTCAGGACCGTGATCAGCCCTTCACGCAAGTGGTCACCCTAATTCAAAACTGTTTTTTTTTAAACGGCGGGTTAGTGGTTAATGGGTCGTAGGGGTGTTCATTGGTTTGGTTTTCGGGCAAAAAACTTTTTGGGTCAATCCAAAAACCCAACAATTCAACTGAAGCAAACCGAAAACCGAATTTGATTCGGTTCGGTTTTGGCTTCACCTGAACAAACCAAATTAAACTATTTTTTTCTAATAATGTTTATAAAAATATATATTTAAAGTTCGGTTCTTGGTTCGATTTTCGGTTCCGATTGGCAAACCCATATCCAACCCAAGTCAGTTTGAATATGACCCAAAACTTGAATTTTATGTTCGGTTTGGTTCTAGTTCAGGTTCTATTCGATTCGGTTTTTTGGGTCAAACCTATTATGAACACCCGTTGAGTCGTGCAGCGACATCAAAACGGGCAGTATGACTTCTTTGAACCCTCACCAGGTTAGCTTCTCATCCGGTTTGTCTGAGAGGAAAAGCCCTTGGCAGGACTCGAACCCGAGACCTCCGGAGAAACAACCTCGCTCAAGAAAATCAATTAATGGAACCTTAGTGGCCTAAGCGAGTGGGTTCAACACTATGCTAATGCTATAGGAAAATCTATAAATAGTAAGTTTAAGAAAAACAAACTAGGCAAGTAAATGTCTTTTTCCTCATCAATATTGCTTGGGTCGACCGTTCCCAGTTATTCCAGTATGCAACTATAGGAGCTCATTCTACCAAAGAATGGTATTGAAAGAGATACCGCTACATAAGTGACAGGAAAGTTCGTGTTTCGCGAAACTAGCAGTAGCTTTTATATATAAACGCTTCTTAGAGTAGTGTTTCTGATATTAGCATCTAAACAAAATCCAAACGCTACTTGCCAAACAAGCTTTATATATACAACACTAAACGCTGTGCACCAAACACAGCCAAAGTGATTTTAACTTACAAACCAAACACTACAGTGACTACCTAATATGTTCAACTTTTATCGACAAACCTAACATAAAGTGTCCACCTTACTGTTTTAGTTTGTTTTGGTGGTGTTTGTTTAAACGGCTAAGTACACGAAAATGTATCTTACCTGCTATGTTTTATAGTTTTGTGTAGTATACTTTTTAATCGGGTCTTTTGGGTGTATGATGTGACTGGCTGTGTGTATTATTCGACCGATTTACACCTTCACCGTTAAGCTGGAGTGTGTAAATCGAAAGGTAAAATGGTCAAATAATACACACAAGTAGGGCCGAGCAAAATAGACTGCGGACCGGACCGGACATATATCGGTCCGGTCCTTGATCCATCTTTTTCCTCATATTTATTTTTCAGTCTGGTCTTATACAAAACAGGCCATTATGCTTTGTTGGACCGGACCGACCCGATCATGCACCAACCATTTCATTCTGGTCCTAGGTTTGATTTTTCAGTCCGTTCTGGTTTTCAGGACCGTGATCAACCCTACACACAAGTGGTTGCCATATTCAAAACTGTTTTTTTAGAACGACGGGTTAGTGGTTAGTGGGTTGTAGGGTATGCATTGGTTCGGTTTCCGGGTTGTTCGGTTTATTCGGGTAACAAAACTTTTGGGTCGATTCGAAAACCGAACTAGAGTTCAAACAAATCAAATCGGAAACCAAATTTGAATTCGGTTATGTTTTCTGGTTGACCTGAATAACCCGAATTAACCTATTTTTTTTTAATTAAATATAATATTATATAGATATTTAGCAACAAATTAATTTATTTCAAGTATAAAAATTGTTCTTTTATATCAAGATTAAATTTAATTAATAATTTATATTTAAAGTTTGGTTTGTGGTTCTCATTGTCAAACCCATATCCAACCCAATTCGGTTCGGTTATGACCCAAACTCGAATTTTATGTCCGGTTCGGTTCTAGTTCGGATTCTATTCGATTCGGTTTTCAATTTTTGTGGGTCAAACCTAAATTATGAACACACGTTGAGTCGTGAAATGACATCCAAACGAAACTATAACTTCTTCAAACCCTCACTTGGTTAGCATAGTTATGTGGAACATTGGTGGCCTAAGTGAGTGGGTTCTATAAATAGTAAGTTTGATTTCTAAGTACTATGTACTATGTAGTTTATAAATCTATAAATAGAAAGATGGACATATAAATAAGTACCTGATGCCTGTAATTCTCGTAACCTTTAGAACCAGCTAACAAAACAGCCCATCTAGTACCACCACCAACATCAGCCTCTTCATTCTTCTCTGAAGGTAACCTCAGGAAGTCGTCAATGGTGGTCACACGTGCTTCAACCAACAATGTCGTCACAATTATTAACAACAACAAGAAGAAGGTGATGATGGTGTTATTCATTTTTTTCAGGATTATTGCAAGTATTTGCCACCTACTACTCTATCTTGAAGCTTCTGTTTATTTGTTGTTGATTGATTGAATGATATTTTTAGTATTTGTTTATTTATTGTCAGAAAGAGATGGATAGTACGTGATCTATGGGTAGAGTAGTATTTTATTAACCACGTTAAACATATGACTTTTATTTTCTACTTCTTCAATCTTATTTTTATTTTAGTTGTTCATTACTCCCTCTCTAGAAAAGTATGATCAAGTTTATTATAGTATTTTTACTTTAAATAAGTATTACAAACTTTAAACGAGACTTTAATAAATAGGTAAGGGTAAAACTATTTTTCTAGCAAAAAAACAAAAGAGAGAAGACTGTAATAAATGTATTTTTCTTAAAGTGTGTGTTTTTTATCGAAGGACAATAATTTTGGGACGGAGGGAGAAACATTTTGTTTTAATTTGTTAAAAAGTTGATACTCTATTCTTTTTAAAGTTATAGTCTAAATTATTATTTTCAGACATTTCAAATTAATAGTTTATGTCTAAAAATAAATGAAGACATACTCATTAACCTTTATGGATAAGTTGGGATGTAGAAGGAATGTGCTAGTATTTGAGGACCTTTGAGGTGGCAATACTGAGAGGTCACTCCATACCCTTTGAAGATCTAGCAAGCAGATACTTGCCTTATCTCTTTGTAGTTTAGGCGAGAGAATCTGATAAAATGTTTTGGGCGGGACAAAGTGAAGATTCAAGTTAATGACGCCTAGTACGACCTAGTGGAAAAAGTGAGCAGTTGGCAGGAGTGTTCACAGAAAGTTAGTTAAAGGCATGTCTAAGAATAGACATGCATTTAATGAAGTGTAATGCTTCAATTTAAAAGCTGACACGTATCAACTACCCCCACTAAGGTAGCAACCTCGTACCATTACTCGTTCAAAGGGTGTCTTACATTGTCATTCAATAAGTGTGATCCACAACACTTTGTAATACTTTCTTTATAAGCAATAAAGCATTACGCGTTGAAAATTAATTCATTTTATGTTTTATCTTGGTTTCGACTTATAGTATTACAATAGGCTCATATTTTGGGGCTTACAATTGATATTAGAGTGGTTTAATTTATAAAACTTTTCAAAAACCTTTCTCATTTTTAAAATCAAGATCCTAATATGCCTGATACTATACATCCTATACCCCCACCTTTTGGCCAAACTAGCCAACCCAATGTTGTGAATAATCATGCCACAACCTCCAATACTACCACACCTACACCGGTTGTAAGTGTGAGTACTAATGATGACGATCTTCCTTAATTTCTTGATAGTAGAGGAGGATCTCATGTGTCAAATGTTCCTGCATTCATGAAGAAGATTTTTCTAGTTGAAAAAATGAATTTCTTATATACCTAGATGGACTTGAACCTTTCCTTATAGAAATTCTAGAAGATGGACCTTGCCACTACCTCTACCCTTGAGAGACCCCTGAAAAACTAGTGAAACAATGGTCTCCAGCTAATAGACGTCTGACCAACCAGGACAAGAGGCTAAAAATTATTATCGTCTCTTGTCTATCCAAAAACATAATGAAGTCTATCATTAAGTGCACCTCTGCCAAAGAGATGTGGACTGAATTAGTTCTTGGGTATGAAGGTCCAACTGAAACTAAAGAGAAAAAAATCCAAGCCCTTAGGCTTAAGTTCAATGCCTTCAAAGAACTGGATGGTGAAAGTGTTAGTCAAACCTACGCAAACTTAAGATTTTGCTTAATGATCTTAGAAATAATGATGTAGTTATTCCACAAGCTGAAGTTAATGCCACATTTTTCAATGGTCTACCTAGGAAATGGTTGAGTTTAAATCAGACCAAGAGCTAACAATGCCATTAAGAATGATACTATGGCTCAACTTTTTGGAAGATATAACTATGAGGAAGGTCTAATTAAGTCTATCTATAATTCTGAGACTGATAGGTTTACCACGCATATCACTGGATTAAAAGCTCTTGTTTCTAATCTATATTTTCAGGACATCGACTATGATGTAGAAGAATACACTAGAAGCAGTAAGGAGTTCCTTGAAGAACTGAATGTTGAATTCCACGACAGAGCCTTACTTGCTGACCGAAAGAGATATTACAAAAGATCTGGAAGAGTTGGCACTGCCAAGGGGGATAAGTCTAAAGTGATATGTTTTTCTTGTGGAAAGCCTGGTCACTTTCAAAAGGATTGTTACTCCAACAAAACCTCTACGCTATCCCCCCGCCAATAGGTTAAATGGAAAATATAAGTTTTCTTCATCTTCTCTGAAACAATCTTTCACAGTCAGACTCAGAAAGGAAGAAATACTACAAAGTCAAATACAAAGTTCTAAAGTTTGAACTAATGAAGCTTAATCTAAAGGTTGATGAAGTAACTAAAAAAAGGATGATAAAAGGATAGAAAAAGGTCTGTTAGTTGCTTCATTCGACTAGGATGATGTACCTCTTACATCTGAGGATGAAACCACCACAATAGTTCGAGCCTTCATGGCCATTGCAGATGATGAACCAGCTGTTGGTAAAACTGAAGCCAGATCTGGTCAATGGGTTGATATCACCATGAAAAAGGTACAAAGATTACTCACCATGACTGAAGGTTAGGACAGAGACCATGTCCTTGAATATACTCTGATTGACCTCCACTTTGTAGAAGAACAAAGAAAGAACATGTTAAATAAATTTCAGGCTTTAAAACAGGAACTAAACTTAAGTCAATCTGAAGTCACCAACCTCAATCCTTTTGTTGGACACACCTCTCAACTTCAGAATGAGGTAAGTCGACTCTCATCTGACAATGGATCTCTGGCTGATGAGAATGGTGAATTAAAAAAGGTCCTTGAAAAAATGGGCCAAAGTTCAATTCAACGTTGAGGAACTTGTCTCTGAAAGTGTGCCTGAAAATGTTGTCCAAGCCATGGGGGAGGGGGTAGTGAATGTTTATGGACTTATATTTAATAGTCGTGTGATAGGATCGAACTCGAGATTACGGGATTGTACTCAATACGTAAAGAGTTAACTTATTTAATAAATATATTTATTATATTTATTAATTTATTTAATAAATATATATTTATGTATTTATTAAATTAAACTAAGACATAACTTTAACGATCGTTAAATAAATAAGAGTTAATTATTAATGAGTGTTAAATAAATTTATAGTAAGTAAGTATAATAGAAAGAAGGATGGATGATTCCGGAACACCCCAAAAGGGTCCCTCTTATAGGCAAATCCCAAAAGCTTCTACAACGAAGTGTTGTTTCTAAAATTGCATTAGCAGCGGTTGTTTATTTTGTATGGCAAGAACGCAACAATCGACTTTTTAGGGCTGATAAAAGATCTCCTGAGAGAATCATTGATGTGGTGAAGAATGAGATCCGGCTAAAACTTATGTCTTGTCGATGGAAGCAATCTTTGAGTGTTGGGCAGTTGATTCTTCGGTGGCGCTTATCGGAGTCTATTTTAGTTTCAATATGATTAAGTGTATTGTTTGTTTGTGTACTTATAGGTGGTATTTTCCTATAGGTGTTATTACTTATGTAATCGGTTGATCTATGGTGTGTCATATGATCTAGTAGTTCAAGCTTAGCTTGAGGTTAATACGGTACTTCTGCCGTATTCCAGTGTACTTAATGGTTTGGGTTAATATATTTTACCGAGGAATTGCCCCTTTACCCAAAAATACCCCAAAAGGGGGTGTTAGCCGTCGGTTATGGAGGAAGGGAAGGGGAAGGAAAAACTTTCCTTTATTTGTTTTAGGTTACAAGAATTAAGCCTATATAAACAACCCCTGACCTCATAATTCAAGACACACAAAAATCTCTTCCTCCTCTTCTCCCTCCTCATAATACAAGAATTAAGCGATATATGGGTAGTATTTTATTAACCACGTTAATCATATGATTTTTTATTTTTACTTATTTCATCCCATTTTATTTCTTCACTATTTTATTTAAAAAACAATTCTAATTATTTCATTACTATATTAGGGCATCCACAATGGAGAGTATAATAGAAAGATTATTAAACATTCAATGCATTGTAGGTTGCCACATCATGAGTGTATTGAATAGCCACACTTCTCTTAACACACACCCATTTAACCTTACACATATGTACTATATTGATAGTTTATTGTTTCTTGGAACCCTTTGTGTGTGAACACATTTGCTAAATATCACTTCACTCCAAAACTGAGTATATTATCTATGGTTCAATGCATTGTGGGTGGTTTGATATTAAGAGCAAAATGATAATGTGTATGTGATGTGGCAATCTATTGAACCCATAAACATATAATGCATTCGAGATGCCCTTAGAACCATAATTTTATTTCATATAATTTATATCATTAGAAGACTTTGATTCCCACATAAGGCTAGGTACCGGTGAGTGAAAACCCATCTTTCTGTCAAACGTTACTTCATTTTATTTCTCTTTTTACTAACTTATAAAAAAATTACATTTCAAATATACCAATGAAGAAAAACTTATCTCCACTTCACCTACACTTTATATAAAATATAATTTATTGAATAACCTACACGCTCGGAATACATATTAAAAATTAATAAAATTATTAAATAAAAAGAGATGAACACGAATATAAGTTGTCAAACACTCACACTCTTTTCGGCCTAATATAATATACTATTAACATATGTTTAATAATTTCTCACATAATTTTATAACTATGAGTGGGATTTTGGATCGACGATCAGTCCAATTTGAACTTATCAAAAGCCCGTCAAACCAGATCAATCCGTACTTACTCAGATAACTTCGATTCAAGTTTTTAAACTATTTCAATCTTTGATCCGATCTAAGTCCGAAATGATCAACCCTGTTTCTAACAATACATGAAATTATGAAACTCGATGGAGACAGAAAAAGGTCATGAGCCTTCCAAACCATTAAGACTAGAAGGAGTGGTATCGAACACACTCACTCCACGTCAGCGTCACATCAGTTTTTAACAAACTCACCACAACTCACTCAAACTTACTTTTGGAGAGAATGACACTCACTACAACTCACTACACATCACCCCCACTTTTTTGTTAAATGTTTTTTATTCATAAAATAAAAAATTTATTCATACATTTGATTCAGATACGGTACATGCGGGTAAATAAAAATGATACACGGGTAAATATAAAAAAACATAATAATTTAAGAATTGGTAAACAAGTGTTCGACCAAATCTGCTCGAAGATTGTGATGTTCTTACGCTGAGCTGATTTGCTACATAACTTGTAGCACACGTTCTTGGGGTCGTATCACGTCTTCCGGTTAAATTTCTTCTTCTGAGAACCATGTAGGAGATATTGTTTTCTTTTTTAACTTTCGAATCATATTATGTAATATGATGCGTGTGTACATCATATTCATGATTCTTTCTTTCCGGAATGCTCGTGCATGATTTGCTAATATGGCCCATTTCTTCTTCAAAACACCAAAAGCTCTTTCCACATCTTTTCTTGCGGATTCTTGTTTTTTCTTATACAAAATCCTCTTGTGGTATCCACCTGCTGGTTCGGGAATTATTTTAACAAGCTGTAGAAACTAGAAGAGGGGTTGAATAGTTTCTCATCGATTTATCTCCTAATTAAAATTCCTTTCAATTAGGTGAGTTCACAAAACTATCTTTTACTTGAAAGCTAGTTGCATAATGATTAGGTTCAATTCTAATGCATTAACATTGTATAGTAAGTGTAGTGATAATGAATGTAAGTAAAGAGTAAGGAAAGAAACAACCTAATAGGAAGACACCAAGATTTATAGTGGTTCGGAAATGAGGCTCTATCCTCGTTCCTATTCCACTCCTCGAGTACACCTTACTCGAGATTTCCACTATATCCACAAGCTCCCTTCTTGGCGGAGAAAACCTTACAACGTCGCTTACATTATTTTCCGACACTAAGCTAAATGTCGAGACCTAATCTTAGCTAGGACCAATCTACACAACGTCGCCCACTTCACACTTTTACGACACAAGGCTAGATGTCGAGTTCTAATCTAAAGGTAGAACCAATCTTCACAACGTTGCCTACTTCACCATTTTCCAACACAAGGCTAGATGTCGAGTTCTAATCCAAAGCTAGAACCAATCTTCACGACTCTTCACTTTGAAGCTAAGTGAGAACTTCACACAACATAACTACATATCACTTTATAGTTTAGTGAGAACTCACACGACATAACCACATCACTTTATAGTTTAGTGAGAACTCACAAGACACAACCACATCACTTTATAGTTTTGTGAGAACTAACACAACTAATTACAACTCAACTAATCATATCCAAGTACACACATGTAGCTTGGATCTACACAACATAAATCCAAGCACACACATGTGCAATGGATGTACCCAACTCTAATCCAAGTGTTCACAAATAACTTGGATGAACACAACTAGTCCAAGTATTCACAAATATATTGGATCTACACAAGACACAAATAAACAAATGATGAACATGACTAGATCTTTAGGAGAAGGTGATCTTCATCAATGCTACATCTTTAATCACATCACAAGTGTGTGAGTGATCTTCTCTTTGGACAAGGTAAAGAAGGAGATCAAAAGGATAATCATGAGTAAACATACTTAACACATTAAGTGATCATTTACAAACGACTAGGATTAGAAAGGAGAAAGAAGGCTGAAGAATATGTCCAAAAAGGGTTGATGAGAATGCATATTTGATTCACTATTTATAGGACAAAACATCCAACGGCTATATCTGCCCGCGGTTCCTTATTGGAGCCCGCGGTTCCTTATCGATAAGGAACCGCCATAGGTGCTAAGGTACCGCTGGCGTAGACTCCGCTGCTTTTCGTCTTTTAGTGAATTTGAAATATCTGAGGTTGTTTAAACCTTCAAAGGATATTCTTATGGCATATGGAATATGTCATATTTAAATTTGCATTTTCATTTTTATAAAAATTTTCTTAAAAATAAAGTTTATTAAAAATCTTTTGTAATGTTTTACAAAAGTGAGTTTTAAGGCTAATCACTTTTATGATCACTAAGCATGATTAAGATATGTTAGTGTAATGATTATTACCTTGATGATAGTATTTGTTAGATAATTCTTTTATGATTATGTTTGACAATAAATGTCTTTGTAATTTGTCGTGATCAAAACTAAGAAAGATTAATTAATACTAACAATGTTTTTAGGCATTGCTTTGCATTAACAATCTCCCCCTTTTTATTACGATAAACTATAAACTCATTTACGTAAAATACAAGTTTATTCGAATTATTAACGAGTTTATCACTATCATTTCTCCCCCTTTGTCAAAGCAAAAAGGTTAGCACAAGTCTTTGAAGAAGAAAAGAACCGGAATTTTGCTAGTAGCTCCCCCTTGGTGCTTACCCCCCTTGCTTGGGGCACCAAGTCAATGAGCTAAGGTGATATGCTACACAAAGGTTAGAAGAAAGAAAAGAAACACCAAGGTATATATGTGCTCTACTTACTAACTAACTTGAGAGGGAGAAGGAATATAAATCTCAAATTAGAAGTAAGCATTTGCTAAGTATGTCCAAAGAGTGTGTATTGACAACATCATAGTTCAATTGGTGGAATAAAGGGAGAAAAGAAACATCCAAACCAATCAAAGATGATTTAAAATGTCATTGGGTTAAAATTTAGAATTTATAGAATCACCCATAATTAATTTTAAGTTTTAATCATGATCAACTCCTTAACAAATGTGTGAAATATAATTAGAGGGAAAGATAACACACATAACATTCATATTACAAAAATATGATAACATACAAGATAAATATTCATACACACAATATGAATATTTAAAGCAAAAAATATGGAAAATAGACCACAAAGCATAAGCTACTCTAATAGTGATAATCTTCCAAGATTGCTTAAAATTTATTGACTCAAACAACTAATGTACAAAATGTGCCTTAGTTGGAAAAGAAAGACGACGAAGCATCATTCGAAGTTTTGTTCACGGGAACGAAAACTTTGAGAGGAGGTCGAGTGAGGAGGAATTCAAGAAAATTTAGCTTGTCATAGATATGAGCAAGTTCAATTTGTTGAAAACGACAACAAGCACACGAGGTACCATGATGCAAAACAAAGTCGTTAGATGGGGGAGGTCCATCAAGATTAGAGGTTGGTGGGGAGGGAGATAATGGATAAGAGATGTTTTCACAATGCCTAGTGAGGTTAAGGAAAGAATTTAGGTCATTGAGTTGAGGAGAGTTGAAAGGTTTAGGTGGCGGTGGAAGAATTTCTTTTTCTCTGGTAATTGGATTTATAGAGTAAGTCTCATTCCAATATTGAATCGGAGAGAAAGAGGAATTCTTGGAGGATTTTGGAGAAGAAGAATCATGAGGATTCTTGTTCTTTTTTATCCAAATGGGTTTAACCGAGATTTTCGGTTTCTTTGAAAGCTTAGAAGAAGAAGATTTAGGTTGAGAAGTTTGTGACAAAGAAATGTCAAGGTTAGAAAAGGAATAATTAGGCATTGTGAGGGATGAAGGAAAGAACTCCAAAAAGAGAAGAATTTAAAGAGAATAGACAAGGAAAATATTTGAAATGAAAAAGAAAGGTTTTAGAGAATGTTTAGCCAAATTGGGTAAACAAAGAATCTTAATCAAAACAGTGGTCAAAGAAGAAAGACCAAAAATAAGCCAAAATCAGCTTTACTAGGCGCGGTTCTTTAAAGAGGCCCGCGGTTCCATATCGATATAAAACCGTCTGGAGGCTTGAGAACCGCGTCCAGTGGACTGCAAAACCAGATTTTTAAAAGTTTTGGAGAAAGATAAGACTTTTTCAAAAATTTGCAAATCTTGGATTTTTACATCTTTTAGCACTAGAGTATGATAGGGTTGCATAAAAGCAACACATTCACAAAGAATGTCTTGACAAAGGGTGACAAAATATTTAAATAACATTTTGGTCAAATTTTAAGTCAAGTTTTTAGAGGTTGTAATAGATTTAGGTTCAATTTTAAATAAATTAAAGTTGTTTAATGTGATCACATAGATTAAAACACATAAAAACTAAATCCATAAATCATCCACATGAGAAAATCATGAGGGAAAGGAAAGGAAAGGAAATACAAGAATTAAAAAGACAATTAACTACTACAAAGATAGCTAACAACTAGGTCTTGAGTTCATAGTTCTCTTGGCTTGACCTTCTGATACACTGGTTTTTGTATGGGTTCAATTTTAATCTCACAGTCCTCTCGAATTGATCTCAGCCTTAAGTGGAATGATTGTTCTTGGTTATCAAATAAAAGGGTTTGGTTTTCTAATATACTAAATGTTAAAACGAACTTAAAATTAAAACTTAAATCAAAGACAATTACTTTAATGACAATTAATAAAAACGTGAATTAAGATTAAAATTAAAATTGAAATCAAAGTTAAAATTACAGTTAAAATATAAATTGTGAAATAAACGTAAAGAAACAGTAAAACAGTAAAACAGTAGCACTAAAAGAAAATTGATTCGGAAGTTTTAACCTTCATTCGGAACTTTGGTTCATCCGGAAGTTTGGAAACTCATTCGGAACTTTTGACAAAGAGGTTTGTTGGGAATAAATTAAGGCCAGATCACTTGAGCGCTGACAAGAACAACTCAAGCGTTGATAAGAACAAAGTGAGCGCTGACAGCTCAAGCGTTGACAAGTTAAAGTCAAGCGTTGACAGATTGAAGACAAGCACTGATGGAAGATATAAGCTACACGTTTATTATATTCTAGAATACTTCTAGTAAGGATAGAAACGACAATGTATTTTCTATGTTTATCTTTACCTAGAATAGTTGATACGTAGCTTATTGTACAAGGCTTATTAGTCTATAAAAGAAGGCCTTTAGGTTAATGTTTAATATCAAGTTTTATATAATTTTCATTCGTAAACATCTTTCATTGTAAGCAAGTTCGACATTCATAATCAAAGTGAAAGTTTTGTTTACATCTTGTGTTCTTGTTTAAGTGTTAAATTCCGCATAACACTTAGATTCACAAAGCATATACAAAGGTTTCTCTACGTGTTATACTTGATCTAATCTCGTATACACAAAGCTAATCGATCTAAGTTTGGGATCAACAAGTGGTATCAGAGCTTGTTGAGGAACTTTTCATCTTTGAAGAACACCAGAACCATACACGAACACCAAAACCCTAATTTTTTCAGAAACCCTAAAAACACCAAAACCCTAAAAACATCATGTCTGAAGCAATAACCACCTCCTCTTCACCCTTACCAAACATCAGGATTCCCATGCTTGATGCAACCAACTTTGACTTATGGAAGTTCAACTTTGAACAATATCTGGGGATCTTTGATTACACACTCTGGGAGATTATTGAATATGGAAACTCATTCAATAAGGCTCAAAAGATTCAGGATGCCATTACTCAAAGATCAGCTGTTGAAGGATGTCCTGATGAAGATAAGAAAGAAAAACGTGGAGATGGTAGAGCTGTAGGTGCTGAAGATATTGCAAAGAAAAGGGTTGACATGAAAGCCCTAAATATTATGAAAGTTTCTTTAGGACAAGAAAATCAGCACAAATATAGAGGCTATGAATCTGCTAAGGATCTTTGGGAAG
This sequence comes from Glebionis coronaria, assembly GCA_025667525.1. Taxonomy (NCBI): domain Eukaryota; kingdom Viridiplantae; phylum Streptophyta; class Magnoliopsida; order Asterales; family Asteraceae; genus Glebionis; species Glebionis coronaria. The sequence continues at coordinate 609,622 of JANFOE010000276.1, read as the reverse complement.
CACTTGAAGTTGCATATTGTGACAACCGTGGTTTTGGGTTGGTCACTTGGTCTTACTTTTAGGTTATTTTATGTGTGCTTACTTGAATTGTGTGTTTACGTGTTTATTTTGTGTGAACGAGGTTGGTGTGGTTATCGTTTATGAGTATAGAGTACTCATAAGTAAATCGAGGAACGGTTATTTCATGTTCATGAGCTCACAAGTGGTGACTATGAAATGAAAATGGTGATATTGTAGTGTTTACGTATACGTATACGTATTATAGTAATAGTATTTTTTTTTGGATTTACGGTTTAGCGTTTAGAGGTCTCGGGTGAGGTAATTATCCAAAAGAATATTTTTCGGGATGGTTTTAAGTCATTTAGGACTTAGTTATAAAGTTTATTTAAGAATTTGATATTTTTTTTAAAAGTGTATATTTTACGTCTTTTACGGTAAAACGCGTAAATTTGACTAGTTTTACGGTTTTGAGGTTTTGGGAGTTTTAGGAGCTGAAATAAATTAAGGTAAATTAAGGTAATATTAATAAGATATTAATTAACAATAAAAAGAAAAAAAAATAAAGAAAAAAACGAAATTAGGGGTGTTTGGGTCGGTTTAGAAGAGAAAAAAAAGGAAAAAGGAAAAGATTTATGGTAAGTGGTAATTGGGTTGGACAAGGATTGTTTTGGCTATATAAGGAACCCCCAACACTAAATCAAACGCATTTTTTTTTCTTTCCCTGGAGTTATAGTCGACTAAAAGAAGAGGAAAATTAGGGTTCTTCATAAAATTAGGTTTTCTTCATCTTCCATTAAATAAAAGGTAAAATCTTCATAACCCTATTCATATTGATTGTTTTTATGTTTAATTAATCATTCTTATAATGGATTAAGGGTTAGGGTTCATATATAAAAAGTAAATTAATGTTGTAATAATCATAATATAATGATTACATGGGTTAGGGCTTGTAATTAGAGGAATTAGGGTTAATTAATGTGGTTGATTTTGTTAAACCTGTCTTTAAAAACTGGGCAGATTTTTGAGTCAATTGTTTTGATCATATTGGGAGTTCTACAAACTCTTATCTTACGATCCACATACCCCTGAAAAGGTAATTGAAGTGGCTTTCCAATGCAAGAAACTAGAACTAAATTGGAGGTTGGGAAGGGGGTCAAAAATAGGTTACAACAGTGGGAGGTCAAAACAGTTTTAAATTCAGCCTGTTTTCTTTTTAAGTTTTGGGTTGTTTGGGGTGCTTAGGGTTGCATTGGGATCTTCTCACGAACATGAGAGATGGTTTATATATTGTAATAAAGATCTGCACTTGGGCTAAGATTGTGGTTTAGGGTAAGACCCTCTAATGGTAATGAACTTTTCATACGTTTAAAATCAGGAAAACTGGAATGACAAAAGTATATATATATATATCAGGGCCTTAACAGTAGCTTTAAGGTTAGGTCAAGTGGTAGGTCTTAGCCAACATATGTAAGGGTATGAATATTCCTTTTACAGAAACCATGGGTATGTTTAAGTGGACGTTTGACCTAAAGTTTTGAGACCTAAAACTGGGACTGTTTTGTGTAAAATTGTGAACGGGATAGCTATTAAACTTAACCAAGTTAAGGACTTGTTAGGGAAGGGTAATGGGGTGTTTAGAGTTATAAATGGGGTATTTATATGAGAGGAGGTTAGATGTCCATCATAGGTTGATGAACCATTTTAGAGGTTGGTTCATGTATTGATTTATGTGTTTTTGGATTATTAGCTTGGGGCTAGAGCAAGGACTTTGGAGAAGCAATCAGGTGAGTTCATAGTCCCATTTTTGCTACGTTTTTTAAATGTTTTTTTCCAGTATGGGATGGAGATGACACTTGAAATGTTCTTTAACATGATTTAGTACTATGTTTTAAAATGTGTGGACATAAATGTGTTATTGTGTGACTTGCGTGCTTATGTGTTCTCATATGTGCTTTGGTACGTGTTCTGCTATGTGAATCTTGTTTGGATTGTGATTGGCTTTGGTACATAGATGTATGGGCGTCTATGGGACCAGTTGTGATGTGTGTGGAGCGTGGGGCACGATCCGTCCTGAGTTCTTGGTTCTGAGTTCTTGGTTCGTGGGGCACGATCCGTCCTGAGTACTTGTGCATCGTCTCTTCGGAGGCAAGATATCTCGACGGGGATATAGTTCATCTTCCACAGGTGGTGTGGGAAAGATCCGGATAGTGTGGTGTGTGTTCTTGTGCGTGTGACGGGATACTTCTTGATTGTTATAATGTGCTTTGTGAATTGTAGATGTGATTGGTACTTGGCTTGAGTTTTGTTGTGGATGCATGTAGCATGATTATCACATTATGGTCCATTACTATAAATTGTTTTTCTTCAACTTATTTACAGCGGATGTCAAGGTTTCTTATGATGTTCTAGATAACTTAAACCTATGTTCTCACCAACTTTATGTTGACAGATTTTAGTGTCATTTTCAGGTGAGGTAGTTGTGCAAGATGATGTTACAAGTGGCTAGAGTATAGAGGCTGCTAGGATTGCATTCGGAGGAATCCCCTTTCCTCTTAGATTTTATTTTGTGTTTTGATTAAATGAACTTTGTGGTACCTATATGTTTGATGTTTGTTTATTTGTATGTCTTTGGTAAGAGGTAGGCCTGTTACCTACTTACCTAGACGCCTGCATTGTTGAGATATTGTCACGACATTTGTGTCGCCATCTATGATATTTCAATTTAATTTAGTTCTCTCTATAGACACGCTGTTGTTGTGATGATATCCATACGTCGCGCCCCATATTCCGCCATGGTGGGGTGTGACAGAATGGTATCAGAGACAATGGTTATAGAGAATTAGGTTGCCTAGTCGTGTAGCCTAGTCTATAGCTTAAGGGTCCCTGCATATAGGCGTCATAGGAGTATGTGTGCATTTTATAGTAGTTGATGTGTTTGAATATTATTTTCGCAGTATTTGTTAGGTTATGAACTACCATGGTTCATACTTAACTACATGTTATTTTCTTTACGAGTTGTGATTAGTGCGGGTGGAACCATGGTCGTATACGCTAGTTATTGTTGGATTTCGTTTAATTATGTTTTCATGTTCTTTATACATTTTGAATTTTGTCTACGCTGGTTCAGCTGGACTACGAGTTTATGTGTTTCGTGCATTGACTATGTTATTAGGGTTTTAGATCTTATCTTGTGTGGTTATGTGCTTGTGAGTTGTTGGATTATGTGTTATGTGTAGTATTAATTTCTTATAAGTGTCAACATAGGAGGGAGTACATTAGTGAAAGGGAACATGTATAATTATGGAGGCCTACATAATTATATATGTGCCACAACACCACTGGACTTTCAAGTATGATTGCATGAAAGAGAGTTAATACATGCTTGTATAGTATATGTTGGATGGATTTGAGTGTATGTATGCATATGCCTATATATGTATAATTCCCTTCTACTTATCGGTTGTATTCTTAGGATGGTTGCTAGCTCGTTTCTCTTTGAGATGTTCAACTTCTGTAGTAGCGCATTTCTCGGGTCCTCATTTCACATGTTTGTTTGTACGGTACTTTTTGCGTGAAGGATTTTGAGATGGTGGAGATTTCTTTTTGGGGTAACAATGTCTTTTCTTTCGAGTTATACATGGTAAAAAAATATAGAACTTGCAAATTGAAAAAAAAAATAGTTGTTGGTAGTCGATGAAATAAGGAAGTGTCGAAAACGTGTTTCAAATAAGGTGGAATATAATTTTTTTTTCATATAAGCATGGCCTTTTTATTCTAAAATATTTTGGTTTTGATCACCTAAAGTTATTGTTCTTTAGTTAGAATTCTTGTTCTTATTAACTTAAATATGTTAAATCATGTATTAATCATATGATGGGTGAGAGTTTAAATTTTCTAGAATTAAAATAAATTAGACGTTGAATTTTGTAATTAATAACGGGTTTTTTTTAGGGTTTAAAAATCGTTTTTTTTGGTATAAATCGGAGTAGGCAGAAACTGTCGCTAAACTGTCAAAATATGTCGCTAACTGTCAGAAACTGTCGCTAATGCCTAGGCAGATTTTGAGAAAAATCGTTTTGGTCATAACTTATTCGTTTTTAAAGGTTTTTGGGTGATTCAAAAGCCTAAAATTATGTACTCGGAACATACTTTTCAAATTATGTGCTCGGAACATACTTTTCAAATATTCAGAAAGTTTTGTAATTGGAAGTCAGTAGCTTGGTCGAATTAATTGTACAAGTGTTGAGTTCAAGGTTAATTTTCGGACAACATGGTTTAAACTCGTGTTTTGGGTATATTTCGGTAATGAACACTTGGAGGGTTAACATAGAAATGAGTTGGGAAGGAATTTGAGAGTTCTTTAGACCTTATTATACGTGGTTATATTTTGATGAGTTTTGATTTATGGTTTTGATAAGTTTCCTCGCGGACGGTTAAGGCTCATGTGTTGTTGGTTGAGATTATTTTCGTGTAAACTGAGTTCACGTTTGAACGTGAAGGTTTTATCAGGGATATGCATCCTCGTTTGTTTGCTGAGAATAAGTTTGAGTTTGGGAGTGAATCTCGGGACGAGATTTCTATTAGGAGGGAGTGATGTGACAACCGTGGTTTTGGGTTGGTCACTTGGTCTTACTTTTAGGTTATTTTATGTGTGCTTACTTGAATTGTGTGTTTACGTGTTTATTTTGTGTGAACGAGGTTGGTGTGGTTATCGTTTATGAGTATAGAGTACTCATAAGTAAATCGAGGAACGGTTATTTCATGTTCATGAGCTCACAAGTGGTGACTATGAAATGAAAATGGTGATATTATAGTGTTTACGTATACGTATAAGTATTATAGTAATAGTATTTTTTTTGGATTTACGGTTTAGCGTTTAGAGGTCTCGGGTGAGGTAATTATCCAAAAGAATATTTTTCGGGATGGTTTTAAGTCATTTAGGACTTAGTTATAAAGTTTATTTAAGAATTTGATATTTTTTTTAAAAGTGTATATTTTACGTCTTTTACGGTAAAACGCGTAAATTTGACTAGTTTTACGGTTTTGAGGTTTTGGGAGTTTTAGGAGCTGAAATAAATTAAGGTAAATTAAGGTAATATTAATAAGATATTAATTAACAATAAAATGAAAAAAAAAATAAAGAAAAAAACGAAATTAGGGGTGTTTGGGTCGGTTTAGAAGAGAAAAAAAAGGAAAAAAGAAAAGATTTATGGTAAGTGGTAATTGGGTTGGACAAGGATTGTTTTGGCTATATAAGGAACCCCCAACACTAAATCAAACGCATTTTTTTTTCTTTCCCTGGAGTTATAGTCGACTAAAAGAAGAGGAAAATTAGGGTTCTTCATAAAATTAGGTTTTCTTCATCTTCCATTAAATAAAAGGTAAAATCTTCATAACCCTTTTCATATTGATTGTTTTTATGTTTAATTAATCATTCTTATGATGGATTAAGGGTTAGGGTTTATATATAAACAGTAAATTAATGTTGTAATAATCATAATATAATGATTACATGGGTTAGGGCTTGTAATTAGATGAATTAGGGTTAATTAATGTGGTTGATTTTGTTAAACCCGTTTTTAAAAACTGGGCAGATTTTTGAGTCAATTGTTTTGATCATATTGGGAGTTCTACAAACTCTTATCTTACGATCCACATACCCCTGAAAAGGTATTTGAAGTGGCTTTCCAATGCAAGAAACTAGAACTAAATTGGAGGTTGGGAAGGGGGTCAAAAATAGGTTACAACAGTGGGAGGTCAAAACAGTTTTAAATTCAGCCTGTTTTCTTTTTAAGTTTTGGGTTGTTTGGGGTACTTAGGGTTGCATTGGGATCTTCTCACGAACATGAGAGATGGTTTATATATTGTAATAAGGATCTGCACTTGGGCTAAGATTGTGGTTTAGGGTAAGACCCTCTAATGGTAATGAACTTTTCATACGTTTAAAATCAGGAAAACTGGAATGACAAAAGTATATATATATATATCAAGGCCTTAACAGTAGCTTTAAGGTTAGGGCAAGTGGGAGGTGTTAGCCAACATATGTACGGGTATGAATATTCCTTTTACAGAAACAATGGGTATGTTTAAGTGGACGTTTGATTTAAAGTTTTGAGACCTAAAACTGGGACTGTTTTGTGTAAAATTGTGAACGGGATAGCTATTAAACTTAACCAAGTTAAGGACTTGTTAGGGAAGGGTAATGGGGTGTTTAGAGTTATAAATGGGGTATTTATATGAGAGGAGGTTAGATGTCCATCATAGGTTGATGAACCATTTTAGAGGTTGGTTCATGTATTGATTTATGTGTTTTTGGATTATTAGCTTGGGGCTAGAGCAAGGACTTTGGAGAAGCAATCAGGTGAGTTCATAGTCCCATTTTTGCTACGTTTTTTAAATGTTTTTTTCCAGTATAGGATGGAGATGACACTTGAAATGTTCTTTAACATGATTTAGTACTATGTTTTAAAATGTGTGGACATAAATGTGTTATTGTGTGACTTGCGTGCTTATGTGTTCTCATATGTGCTTTGGTACGTGTTCTGCTATGTGAATCTTGTTTGGATTGTGATTGGCTTTGGTACATAGATGTATGGGCGTCTATGGGACCAGTTGTGATGTGTGTGGAGCGTGGGGCACGATCCGTCCTGAGTTCTTGGTTCTGAGTTCTTGGTTCGTGGGGCACGATCCGTCCTGAGTACTTGTGCATCGTCTCTTCAGAGGCAAGATATCTCGACGGGGATATAGTTCATCTTCCACAGGTGGTGTGGGAAAGATCCGGATAGTGTGGTGTGTGTTCTTGTGCGTGTGACGGGATACTTCTTGATTGTTATAATGTGCTTTGTGAATTGTAGATGTGATTGGTACTTGGCTTGAGTTTTGTTGTGGATGCATGTAGCATGATTATCACATTATGGTCCATTACTATAAATTGTTTTTCTTCAACTTATTTACAGCGGATGTCAATGTTTCTTATGATGTTCTAGATAACTTAAAACTATGTTCTCACCAACTTTATGTTGACAGATTTTAGTGTCATTTTCAGGTGAGGTAGTTGTGCAAGATGATGTTACAAGTGGCTAGAGTATAGAGGCTGCTAGGATTGCATTCGGAGGAATCCCCTTTCCTCTTAGATTTTATTTTGTGTTTTGATTAAATGAACTTTGTGGTACCTATATGTTTGATGTTTGTTTATTTGTATGTCTTTGGTAAGAGGTAGGCCTGTTACCTACTTACCTAGACGCCTGCATTGTTGAGATATTGTCACGACATTTGTGTCGCCATCTATGATATTTCAATTTCATTTAGTTCTCTCTATAGACACGCTGTTGTTGTGATGATATCCATACGTCGCGCCCCATATTCCGCCATGGTGGGGTGTGACACATATGGTGGCAATGCAGACACTAAGGAAGAAAAGAAAAAGCAACTTATGCATGATTATGCTGTCTTCAAAGCTCAGCCCAATGAGAAACTGAGTAGTGTGAGAAGCAGATTGCTTGACATCACAAGCAAGTTGTCCTTCATGGGGACACAAGTTGGTGATGTTGACACCAATGCTACCTTTCTGAAAAGTCTTGGTGAGGCATGGAAGATTGAGGCAAGATCTATTCTTGCCAATAATACTTACAAGAGCTCCTCGTTTGATGACATCTACAACAAACTAAGACTGTTGGAAGATGAAACTCTTTCAGATCATGGAAGCAAATCTAGCACCAGCAACATGGCCTTCTTCTCTCATAGTGAAGGTCAATTCAATCAGATGGACTCTTTTAAGCATCCAGTTACTGGATCATCGTTTGTCAGCGCTGGAACAAGTCCTGTCAACGTCTCCTTTTCAGACGCTGACACATTCATAAATGACTCCCCAAGAGTTAAACCTGCTGGTTTGGATTTGGATACTATGTGTGCTTACATTGCTTCCTTGCCCAATGGTTCAGTGATTACATATGAGGACCTTGAGCAGATAAGTGATGAGCACTTGGAAGAAATGGACATCAAGTGGAACATGGCTCTTGCTAGTATAAGAGCAAATAGGTGGAATAGAAGGTTCAAGAAGAAGATGACCTTCAATGCTAAAGACACAGCTGGATTTGATAAATCCAAAGTTGAATGCTACAACTGCCATCGTATGGGGCACTTCATGAGGGAATGCAGATCTCCTAGAAGATCTGATGCTGGTAAACCCTCAAGTCGGGTTGTTAAAGCTCAGGATTCCAAAGCCATGGTTGCAGTTCAAGGAATTGATGGCACAGGATGGGATTGGAGCTATCTGGCTAAGAATGCTGAAGAGGATAAAGCTTTGGTTGCTGATATTAAAGAAGAAGAGCATGTTGAATATGCTCTCATGGCACACTCCTCCTCTTCATCTGATAATGAGGTATATGATGATGCTTTTTGTAGCAAAGGTTGTAGGTTAAACACTGATAGACTTAACAAAGAGGTATTAAAACTAAAAGATGATATGAGCACTGAAAGGTGTAAATTGTCCAATTACCAACTAGCTCTTACTGAAACTGAGAAAACCGTTTTTGAATACAAGAAAATGGAATTTGATTTAAAAGATAAGATTAATATCTTAAAACATGAGCTAGAGGGTAGTATGGATATTAGAAATATCATGACAAAGGTCAATAGAGACCTACATGCTAAGTTAGATGAGGCCATTAAGAATAAAGATAATGTTAACCTCAAGATTCAAAGATTTGATAGAGCCACCCAAACCCTAGGAGACTGTGTAGCTAAACAAAGGGATCCTAAGGACATGACTGGGATTGGGATGAATGATTACTCTCTGGTTCCACCACCAGCTGGTGACTTCTATGGTGTCCTTAGAAAGGATTTATCTTGGACTGGTATACCAGAATGCCAAGAAGAGGAATTCATTCCTCCACCAAGAGTTGTCACTCTAGTGGAAGAGTATCAACAAAAACTGACTGACCTAAATGAGTGGAAGAAAGCTAACCCTACTTTATTTGTTAAGGGAGGTTTGCTATGTGAAAGTCCCAGTGAATCACCACCCATTAAGGTTACTCACCCAGTCACTGGTAAAGCTGTTGACCTAGGCTCAAACACTGTTAGAAGACCTACCATTAAATATGCAGAGATGTATAGGAATAATAGGTCACCCAAGAGCCAAGTTAACAATCATGGAACAGGTTTCTTCTCTTCTAAACCTAAGAGTGTGTCTAAGAAAGCCTGTTATACTTGTGGTAGCTTTTCACATTTAGCATACAAGTGTGTCAACGCTCCCAAAGCCAGCGCTGATAGGAACAATTTCAGCGCTGATAGGAACAAAGTCAACGTTGTTAGGAAGTAAAACGTTGTCAGACCCAAACCTTGTGTGCAGCAAAGTCCACAAGTGATTAGACCTGCCCCATTCTTTTCTAGAAGGTCTAACACTCATGGACAAAGACCTTTTCAAAAGACAAACACCTGGTCAAATAGGCAATGGGTTCCTGTAGCAAACCCTAGGTTCAACGCTGACAAGGTTAATTTCAGCGTTGACAGGACAAAATCCAACGCTGACAGAAACGTGACCAGACCTAAATATTTGCAGCCACAAGGTAAGGGGTCTAAAGCTTCTTCAAGCTTAACATGGAGACCCAAGAAAGATCAAAAC